>QXTE01000013.1:14738653-15052123 GCA_003942145.1 Platysternon megacephalum
TGGTAATTAGTACCGATGGTCAATGTTGGGATATTGAAAGTCTTTTTCCTGAGTGTCTGGCTGGAGAGTCTTGCCCGCATGCTCGGGGTTCAGCTGATCGCCATATTTGGGGTCGGGAAGGAATTTTCCTCCAGGGTAGATTGGCAGAGGCCCTGGAGGTTTTTCGCCTTCCTCCGCAGCATGGGGCAGGGGTCGCTTGCTGGAGGATTATCTGCTACTTGAAGTCTTTAAATCAAGATTTGGGGACTTCAACAGCTGAGTCAAGGGTGAGAATTATTTCAGGAGTGGGTGGGTCAGCTTTTGTGGCCTGCATCATGCAGGAGGTCAGACTAGATGATCATAATGGTCCCTTCTGATCTTAAGTTCTATGATTCTATGATTCCTCTTCACATTCAAGGGCACGCACCAGGCTCTCAATTACATTTGCACTTCTTCTGAGCGTTGGGCCAAGTTGTGCCTTCAGTTTACATTCATGCCACCCCCTTTGTTCCAGTCAGGTTGCACAGGGGTAAGAGGACAGGAATTAGCCCTTCGCTTCCATACAGAATCTCTTTCAAGATTGCTGTGACGGAGGAGCTAATGTTAATCAACATGGGGAGAAGAAAGACCTCTCTCTAGGGTGACCATATGTCCCATTTTTAAGTCCCTTTTTTAAGCCCTGCCCCAGCCATCTGGACTATTTTTGGCAACAGCAAATGGAACAAATGACCACTTTAGTCAGAAAAGTAGGGTGTGGAAGAACGTGCAGGGGGCAAGTGGTGATGGCAACCCCGCACGGGAGTGGGAGGCAGGGCTCAGAGCGGCTTGGGCCAGCCCTGCGCAGGGTCCCATTTTCCCTTTGGAAAAAAAGACTTCTCTCCTACCTAACAATGCCTAGGGGCTGGCAAGCTCACTAGAGTCCCACAGATCTTCACAGAACAGCAGCAGCCCATGTGGGATCTGGAGAATGAAGTCAAGCGTCCTGCCTGGATTCATTAAGGGCCCAGTGTTGACTCCTCTGCTCACCTTGACTAGTGTGCTTGTATCATAGGAACTACTCATTTAGTAAGGGTGTCAGAATCAGGCCACAAACCACTAAGTGCCTCTCAGCATCACTTGTTTTCTGATATAAGGTGGTGGTGTTCTGGATACCACCTGTGACCTGCAAACCTTAATAACCTAAGTATCTCTCTGATATAAAGCAGCATCTTGTGCACCCAATATTCATATAGAAGCCCACTGTAAACACTCTTGAGCAACAGAACTCCTTGTTGAGTTCCATGGGTTTCCAGAGACAGATTTCTGGACAGGGTGTTCTGCATTTCTTTGACTATACGCCACCTGAGTAAAAATAAAAGATAGTAATTGCTCCCTGGGTAAGAATACTGGTTTTACTTAATTAAAACTCTTTAGTAGATTTGCTTCCCATCCCTCCCTGTTAGAGGATGTGTCTTATTCAGAGTTGGAAAATTAAAACGTATTTTTAGAAGTACTTTCATGTGACCCAGAACAAATTAAAAATTAAAGGAATCCAGTTACTCACTTATAAAATACAATGCCTTTTGTGTTTCTATGCTATTCATTATTTTTCTTTTAGCTTGTCAACTGATACTTGTGTTTTAAGGCATATCAAGGCTTCTATTACAAGAATATCCCTGTCTTAAATAACCCTCAAATCAAAATAATAGTGTTACAGGTATTAGAAAGGGGATGAATGTTCCCCATTCAGCATTGTTATGCAAAATTGTAGAGATGTCTGGTTGGTTTACAGATCTGTTTATCCCAGAGGCTTATTCGAAAGCCATGTCCTGTTGTGTGATAGTATGACTTTGAACCAGAATTGATATAGCATCACAGCAAATATTAGCTAAGCCTGTCAGGATTAGGAGAACCACTCAGACATGCCCCTAAAACAGAATGCTGCATTAATAGAGGTTTGAAAAATTAGCACTTTAACAAAAACTAAGCATGTGGGAGTGGATTGTAAAAATAGTCAGAAAAATGTTTGGTTTTGTTTGTTTTTTAAACCCAAATACAAAAATTCTTTGGATGATTCAGAGTAGAAGTTCAGTATCTTTCCCCGTCTCCCCAGGTATTCATGTGGCACTGATTACTGTAGCATCTGAGCGCCCCACGACCACTAATATATTTATCCTCACAACAACCCTGTGAAGAAAGGAAATGCTATTATCCCCGTTTTACAGATCGGGAATGATTGTCTTATAGGACTGAGCCAAAGAAAGTCTGTTCTCCTCAATGGGCATAGGATCCAGCCCTAAATGACTTGCCAAGTGTATAGGAACACAGCTACTACCAGAGTGGATCAGACCCAAGGTGTCGCTAGTCCCATGATCTGTGTCCACCGTGGCCAGCACTAGATGCTTCAATGGAAGGTGTAAGAATCCTTCAGTAGCAGATGTGGGATAATCTGCCCACGCATTAGGTCTCATCCTGGTCTCTAATAGTATCTGCGGTGTCTGGAGTGAATGGCTTATCCACAAGACCATCCTTTTTTTGCTTCACCATCTCACTCCCCCAGCACTTACATTTTGCTGTGACATTCCAGGCGACAAGTGTAAATCCATTGTTTCAGCTGAGTTATTCCGGATTTACACCAATATAAAACCAGTGCACCTGAGAGGAAAATCAGGTCTTCTGTCTCCTCTTTTATTTTCCTTCCTTCATTTTCCTTCAACCATCCCCCACCTCCTCCTACCCCAGCAACAGTGATGAAGTTGCCCGGCATTTAGCAAAGGAGAGTCAGGAAGAGCTAGCCACTCAAAAAATCATCAAGGGCAGTAAATAGATATGATTTTTAATATTTATCATTTGCGTACTATAAATAAGCAATGCTGTGATGTGAAACACAGTTCAGTCCCCTAAGCAGCTACCACTCAGAGTCAGTATGTTTGTGTGTGAGAGAGAAAGAGAGAAGGGAGCTATTTTGAAGAACATCCGCTGTTTGGCTGTTGGGGAGTTGGGTCTATTTCTCTCCCTTCCCAAGGAGACAAGCTGCCATTTCACTCCTCTGATAAAACTCCTGGCTTGGTAAATCAAGCATCAGGATATAAAGATTTCAGTGGGGTTATAATTCCCCATTGCTCTAGCTGTGAAATATGCCCATCAGCAATCTCTCAGAGACGGATGCTATGTGTAAATAGCGAATGCTCAGCAAGTTCCAGCAAGATAAACTCACCACAGTTGTTCCCTCTCCAAGCATTTATTTTGGACACAACATTTCGCATCAGAAGGAAATATTCCCCCTGCCCTCTAGCTTAGAACAAAAGGGGAAAGGTATTAAGCAGGGACTTGAGATGCTCCCCTGTGGAGAGGCTTCTTATGAAACGCTGAACCACTTGATCCCTCTCCAAATGTTATATCCTGTTCCTACAGGAGAACACAATTCACTTCCTATTTTTTTTCTCCCCAGGTGAAGTGTAATTCCAAGCCACCCGCCACAAAAGAACCTAGTTTAGTGGGGAGCTGTATGGACCCAGTAAGGCCACCTTTACTCTTTCAGACCCTGCTGCTTCATTATTTTTCTACTGAGTGATATTAAGACCAGACATTCGGTTGGATGAAGAGATATTAAGCAAAATAGTAATCAAAGGGGAATGATCTTTGCAATTCTCTATAAAGCACTCCTTGGGTGAAATTCGCAGTGGAGAGGACCAGTGTGATGGTGGCCGTACTGGGGATTAAACCGAGAACCTTGAAAGCTAACATAAGCTCCCATAGCTTGAGCTAAAGCTCCCTCACTAAGGCTACAACAGACTCATATTCCCTGTTGTTTGGGCACAAAAGGTGACATGTAACACACAAGTGGGTTACGCAAGCACAAGGTCTATGCACTACCTAAGCTTTCAGGGCCCCATTGAACAGGGCCCCTTTCAGCGTAATACAAAAGAAAGCAAATAAACACAGAAGCTCCGCGGATCCTGCTCCCATTGAAGTGAATGGAAAAACTCCCAAAGACTTCAATAGCCCAAAATCAGGCCCATATTTCTTTAGGGGAGTTGTGATCGATGGTTAGGTTACATAGGTTATGCAATAATTGTAATGACCCTTTACTGAAATACTGTCAGACTAGATTAAGTGGCTGCAGGGGACATTCCCTCAGTAACATCATCCTCTGATTTGGGGACCAGAAGAGTAATTAGATAGATTGGGGCTCAGAGCATTTTGAGCTGAACATCCTTCAGTCTCTTCCCCCATGTAACTCCAGAGCAGCCCCAGTGTTCCCCTTTACCAGCAGACGTTTGATGTCACTATAGATAGGGCAGCCCCTCCCTTCCTGCCCCTTGCTGACATCAGCAGTTCTCCACCGGCCCACATGCAACTACATATTGTGATGACATCTGGAAGCTGTAAGTGAGATCAAGGTCCCGTTGTGCTGGGCATTGTCCAAACACATAGTGAGAGACAGCCCCTCCCCCAAAGAGCGTACAGCCTAAATAGACAACATGGAAGAAAGGAAGTATTGTCACCGGCATTTTACAGATGAGGAACTGAGGCACAGATATGAAGCAGGGCTTTGGAGCGGAGCCTGGAGCTGGAGCGCGGAGCAGCTCCGGAGCAGGGGAGCTGCAGGTTTTTGCCTGGAGCTGGAGCGGAGCCGGAGCACAGCTCCAAAGCCCTGATATTAAGGGTATGTCTTCCCTGCAGAGTTAACTGAGGTGATCGGCGCCCAGGTCTGAGCACCAAGGTCATTCTAGCTCGGGTGTGAACAGCCACACTGAGTTACTGTGTCCTCACTGGGGCTCCATTCACCCACCCATGTGTGTCATAGGCCTTCTGGGAGCATATCCTATGGTCCTTTGTGCTGCAGTAAGCAGAGCTGCTCTATGATTCTTTCCCAGTGAGTTGTGGGAGAACTTGTCTCCCCTTCTGGGCTAATGGGAGTAAATGAGGGAAGGCATTGGAGGACTAGCAGCACACAAGTGATTTAGCCTGCATCCTCCCAGCAGTGTAGGCAGGTTACCAGCCTGAGGGAAAGCAGTACACATCTGAGCTCTAGCCTATGCTCCTGGCTGGGCCAACTAGCCCAGGTTTAAAGCACCACCAAACTCGAATGAGAGGATTTTGTGTATGGACAGCAGGAGAGTCAGGAGCAACTCCCAAGTAAGAGATATACTCTAAGCAACTTGCTCAAGGTCACAGAAGAAGTCTGTGGCCGAGGCAGGAAATATACCCAGATCTCATGAGTCCCAGTGTCCTAAATTCAAGAGCATCCTTTCCCTCAAGGGCAAGATGGATTTAACAGACAGCTAGCGTGAATCTGATTAGACATTTTAGTACTGCAGCAAAATAGCAGCTACTGATGATGCATGAGGTTCTCTCCAGATTCTAAGGATGAGAATGCCAAGCCTTAAATTAGACAAAGAGCTATTTCTCACAAGCCTTTACTGGATGTTGCATGTATCTCTGCCCTTCCCCAAACCTCCCCCTCAAACCACACTCATCCTCCACTCCTTTCCTTCAAGGGTTTTTTTAAATAAGACCTTGGAAGTTGGCATATTTTCTGCTGGATTTGTAATCTGCATTCTGGAAGAAAAGACTGTGCTCTGCAACACACTGACCTCTCCACAATATTGTCTCATTAGCTGCCATATCAGATGGGAATGGAGGAGTCTTTTGGGGGAGTGAGGGTGCAAAGCTTTGGAGGCATCACTCAGGAAACACACCCTAACCTCTTCAGTGAAGAGGGAGGAGTGCTTTCTGAATGTAACCAGCCCTCTTTCTGTGGGAATTTGTTCTCAAAGCACAGTTCTCCAAGCTTTATTCTTATCATCGATTTATACTAATCCATCTAGCGTATAAATTACACAGGAAATCCTTGAAACACCTGTGTAGTTAATATCTGATGAGCCATGTCTTCCATACCTGACATCTATATCAATTTAATCAGTGGCAAGACATCATTATCTTGGCTTCATCGGGGGGGGGGGGGGGGGGGGGGAGAAANAGGAAAAAAGTAATTATAATACCTTTCAGAAGTAGAAGAGAAGCAGCATTGACTGAGGATGAGACTGAAAACTAAAATGCGTAAGTTCTAAAACTGGTTCAAAAATTAAAATCAAAATTCACCCCCCTCCTCCCAAAAAATCAACATTTTAAAGAGTTTTGCAGGATTTGAAAAGGACCCAGGGAGAGGGATTCAACATTTTTCAGTTTTAAAAAGACTTTATCAAAATTGTTATCTAAACTATTATCCATTTGTATGTGCAGCACCCATACATCTCTACAAGTCTATCTGTGCTATTTATATGGTCCTTATCACCTTAGTATCCGAGCACCTTGTAATCATTAATGTAATCATTAATGTAGGTCAGGAATAGATGTGTGTAAAGAACACATTTTCAATTCATTGGCAATTCAAAAACAAAAACAAATACCAGGTTGAACCAAAAATGAAATTTTTCAAATTTTTCAGTTAACTGAAAAGTAAAAACAGAGGAGAGAGGCTTGAATGAAATATTTCATTTTGATTGCTTAATGTCTTTGATTTTTTTTCAAAATAAAACTGAACGAAATTTCAAAACAAAAAGCTGTTTTGAACCAGGGTGTGTTTGTTTTTTGTTTGTTTGTTTTGTTTTTTTAAAAACACAACCCATTCAGTTAACAAAGTCATGAAATGTTTCAGTGTTGCCAAATCTGCATTTTTTGCTGAAAAATAGTTTGACCCCCCACAAAAAAATCACCCAGCTCTAATAGGGAATTGCTTTGTTCGCCATATTACAGATGAGGAACTGAGGCATGGAGATATTAAGTGACTCTCAGAGGATGTTTGTGGCAAAGGAGGAATTGAATCCAGGTCTCCCATGACCCAGACTAGCACTCCAACCACTTGACCATCCTTCCTCTCTGCTGGCTGTCATTTTTTGTAGGCAGAATTAAGGCAGCCTAGTTATTTTTAGTCTATAAGGAAAATGATTCAGACAGAAAGTACATGCTTGCCTTTTATAAATGGAAGCTCTGGGGCAGATCTTCAGGAGATGTACGTTGTCAGAGCTCCATTGCAGTCAACAGAGCCGTGACAATTTGCACCAGCTGTGGATCTCCCCTCTGGATCTAAATTTCCTCATCTATGATTAGGGATAATACCTGCCTCCCTCCCTGGGCAGCTGTAAGCTTAAGTTAAGGCTTGGAAATGTAAAGCCCTATAAAAGTCATAATAATCATTTTTAGACGCATTTACATTCTATTTTAATTCTGCTGCACCGGTGAGGAAACAGTATGTGTTTTAACTCTACCACAACAGTTTGTGCATTGTGTTGTAAAACTTTTCAGTGCCATTTATTTTTTATTTCACTGTGAAATACTTTGGGGAATGCTTACTTGTAAATGGCCCATAAAGCTGGACAGGAACTAAACCTCCCACTGCTTTTGCGAGTGATATATCTATTTAAAAAAAAAGGGCACCAACATATTTAGCAGCCTTAATTCATGTTTTATGGGAAAAGGATCGCCGTCTAGAAAAAACAAGTTCCTGGATAGGCTAAGTTTAGTCCTGTAAACATCTTTTGTGGCCCTTTATGAGGGAAAACTTTCCCTATAAAGTTCTGGCTTTACCACAAATCCACTTCCCTCTGAACTCATCCATTTATAAGCACTTTTATTAGCTGAGAAGGAAACAAGGAGCCTTGGGGGCAAGGGGCTGGGTTTGATCCCAGCTGAGCAGAAATTACTGCCTTTGCGGGGAGGGAGATTCCCCAGACACGTGAGTTCTGCAGAGGACAGGACAGGCAACACCAAGGCACCGTCAGGGCCAATGTGCAGAGTGAGGACACAATAGAGCAGGGGTGGGCAAACTACAGCCTGCGGGCCGGATCCAGCCCGCGAGCTCCCACTGGGGCGCTGGGTCAGGGGCCGCAACACACGGCTCAGCCCCGCTCCAGCACTCCGGCCGGGGCGCAGGATTGGGGGCCGCACCATGGGGCTCCTGGAAGCCGCGGCATGAGTTGTGGCATGGTCCCGCTCCGGCTCCTCAGCGCTCCAGTGGGAGCTGCAGGTGTGGTGCCTGAGGATGGGGCAGCGTGCAGAGCCGCCTGGCTACGCCTCCGCGTAGGAGCCGGAGAAGGGACATGCCACTGCTTCCAGGAGCCGCTTGAGGTAAGCGCCGCTCGGAGCCTGCGCCCCTGAGCTGCTCCCCACGCCCCAGCCCTGATCCCCTCTCCCACCCTCCAAACCCTCAATCCCAGCCCGGAGCACCCTCCTGCATCCCAAACCTCTCATCCCCAGCCCCACCCCAGAGCCCGCACCCCCAATCAGAGCACTCACCCCCTCCCACACCCCAATCCCAATTTTGTGAGCACTCATGGCCCATCCTACAATTTCTATTCCCCGATGTGGCCCTCAAGCCAAAAAGTTTGCCCACCCCTGCAGTAGAGAGAAGGAAAAAGTGACCTGACCCAAAGAGGAGCCATTGTTTTTAGACCAGTCATATTGGCATCTCTCCGAGTCAGCTCTTCCCTTTCTTCCTCTGTTCTTTAGGTCTCCTCCTGCAAGCTAGTGAAAAAACTAAGGAGACTGCATCTACTCTATCTGCTAGGGACCTGCCAGCTCTGGTCTATACCAGCTAGTAGATGTTTGATTGCCTCTGTGTAGTGAAATGGGAACCTCAGTCCAGATACTGTATATCCACTTGGTGGTACAGAGAGGCCTAGGACCTTGATCATTCCCTCAGTGGCAACTCCAGCACAGTGGCAAGGCACATCTATGTGCATACTGAAGACTTATCTACACTAAGGAGATCTTGCACAACTTTCCCACCATTGCTAACACTGTTTAAGCTGCCCTGGTGGTAAGAACACCCAACGCCCTAATGGAGAATCACACCTGCTGCTCCACAGTTTTTTAGCACCATGTCAATTAGACCTGCTCTCACTAGGGCTAGATGACAAAGAGTACATCTATGGTGAGGAAAAAAGAAAAAAAAAAAGACCCACAGCATGGCTGCAGCTGGCCTGGCAGGGCTCAGGCTGCGCATCTATAAAATTGCAGTGTAGACGTTTGGGCTCAGGCTGGACCCCAGGCTCTGAGACCCCATGATGAGGGAGGGTCTCAGAACCCAAGCTCCAATCTGAGCAGCTACATTGACATTGTTAGCCCCACAGCCAGAGCCCCATGAGCCTGAGTCAGCTGACCTAGGCTCTGAGACTCAGTGCCACGGGTTTTTTATCACAGGGTGTGTAGACATACCCAAAGTATCCTTAGTGCATAGACCAGGGGTTCTCAAACTGGGAGCCGTGACCCCTCAGGGGGTCGCGATGTTATTACTTGGGGGATCGCGAACTGTCAGCCTCCACCCCGAACCCCGCTTTGCCTCCCACATTTATAATATTGTTAAATATAAAAAATGTGTTTTTCATTTATAAGGGGAGTCACACTCACAGGCTTGCTGTGTGAAAGGGGCCACCAATAGTCTCTGCTACACACAGAGGTCACAGATCTTCAGAGGAACATTTCATACCCACTAAAAATGCACAAGAATGTATGTGAGAGGGGAGAAAATACATGGTAAATAAGTGGAAGGCAGCATGACCTTGTGGATAGAGGTGGGAGTCAGGAGACTTGGGTTCTGGTCCCTGTTTCAAAGATTTTATAATCTAAATAGGCATGACAGATAAAGGTGGAAGAAAGAGAGTACTATTATCCCTATTGCACAGCTGGGGAGATCAAGTGATTTGCACAAATTCACACAGGGAGTCTGTGTCAGAGCAGTATATTGAGCCCTGATCATCTGATTCCCAGTCCATTGCAATACCAGCAGGGCTGGCTCCAGGCACCTGCTTAACAAGCAGGTGCTTGGGGCGGCCACTCGGGAGAGGGGCGGCATGTCCAGGTATTCGGCGGCAATTCGGCGGAGGGTCCCTCACTCCCGTTCGGAGCGAAGGACCTCCCGCCGAATTGCTGCCGCAGATCGCGATCGCGGCTTTTTTTTTTTTTTTTGGCTGCCTGGGGCGGCAAAAACCCTGGAGCCGGCGCTGAATACCAGACCATACACTTAGAGCTACAGCTGAGTAATTAAAAATGATAAAAAGAATGCATTCACGGAAACTAGTCAACATGCAAATATTCTATGAGCTGAGAGGGACTGAGTACATCAGAGACAGTTGGCAGAATTAGCTGATAACATATATTATCAAATGTATTCGAATGAGGAGTTTTCTGATATCAGGCTTTGTATTGCAGAAATCAGTTAAGTTTTTAGTCTAGCATCCAAGAATAGCCTTCAGGGGCAAGCTTTGGAGAACAGCACGGGGACCCTCAGCAATACTAGCGCTGGGTTTAGGCAGTGTGAAAAACCAAGGAAGACAGTTTCTCCATCTGTCCCTATAAAAATATGGTATAAAAAATTCCATCTGAATTTATTTTGCATTCAAGTGACACATCTTTCTGCATTTCACCAGGAAAACGTCCAAGGGATGTGACAGGTTTATTTTTAGCCTCTCTAATCTTTACAGACTATGGCGGCAGATTGCGGCCCATCCTGAGCTTCCTAAACCTGGCCAAGTTACACTGCTAAAAAAGAATGGGTTTGGATCAATTGTTACGTTGCAAGGATATGGAGATGTTCTTAACAGCTAACCCACTGCAGCTATAGGAAATTTGATCATATGCATTTCATTCTCAGTGTCACATATAAGTGGAAGATACATTTGTCACAGGGTAATACATTCAGAATTAACAAGAAGAACTTGTCAGGTTTTGGCTGCAACCACTAAAGCTAAAGCCTAGAGCGAAATAAACTGTCAGATCAGAGCTTTGTTAAAAGGATTAAACTCATTCTTGGGGGTGGAGCTGTGGAAAAGCTTTTAAGCTCTGTATTTACACCTGAAAGGTTTTAAACCGGGATTCTAACAGCTGATGTTAAACAACATTTTTAAAAAACAGCTCTCCCAACCCTGCTAGCAGGACAGTTCTAGAACCAGCTATACTGTGAATTGTGCACTGAGAAATTCCACAAATGCTGGATGTTGAAGATTATCACTAATTATTGGCTAGGTTTTGGCATCTACTCAAATTGCTCTAGAATCAGTAACTGTTTTGTAAGTTACTCTTATTACAAAGTTAATATAGTAATTGCTTTGCACAGTGGCAGTATAGTGGCTCATAAAGCTTTGTATTCAGGCTCCGCATATACATCTACATATGTTTTACTTTAAGCATACAAACCATCCCATTGACGGTAATGGGTCTACCTGGATGCTTTAAGTAGAGCATGTGAGTGTTAGCAAGATCGGGACATTACATAGCAACTTTCATGTAGGGATCTCAAAAAGCTCTTCTCAAATTAAATTACATAATTAAGACCCACCATACATTTGTGGGTCAAGTAAGCACTGTAATACACCTCTACCCCGATATAACGCTGTCCTCGGGAGCCAAAAAATCTTACCGCATTATAGGTGAAACCGCGTTATAGCGAACTTGCTTTGATCCGCCGGCGCGCGCAGCCCCCCCCCCCGGAGCGCTGCTTTACCGCGTTATCTCCGAATTGGTGTTCTATCGGGGTAGGGCTGTGCTCATTGTGTAGATGGGGAAGCTGAGACATGACAGAGGTGAAGCAAGTTGCTCAAGGCCACTGGGTGAGACATTGGTAGCAGAGCCATAAATAGAACCCAAGAGCCCTGACACCACCTTGCCAATTGGCTGGAGACTTGCCTTCATCGCTAGGGATGCCTTGGCCTGTCTGAGGAGACAACCAACAAGAGCTTTGCCACGCTAGTAACAAATGTGGCGATTGTTTGTGCGGTGTGGAACTGGGCCAAGACAAACAACCTCCTCTCAAATAGGCCACCAAATTGGTTGTCAAATGGTTAGAGCCCTTGGTCCCAACTGACCTGAAACCTGGAAGTGAAAACTCCATGGTCTTTCATTGCTAGCCCCTTGAGTCATCCATAGCCCCACTCTGTATGACAATAGATAAAATATTATTTTATTTATCCAAATGTCCCATGAGACCCAGATGCTTTCAGAGGAAGTCAGTTAGCGAAGGCTGCATGGGCGGTTCTCAACTGCCCCTAAAGTCAATGGAAGTTGAGGGCACTCAGCACCTTGCAGGACTGGGTCCCATTTGCCTCAGCAGTGTGTAGTGAAGAAGAGAGAGCCGGCTGACTTGGCAGACTACGTGGCTTTGCTGAGGCAAACGTATTAATGCATGAGACTTAGCAGGTCTGATAGGCACAAGGTGGCACCACTGGATTGGGAGCAGGACACTTGGAGTCCAATCACAGCTCTGCCACTAAACTGCCATGTGACCTTGGGTAAGTCCCTTTATGCCTTTGTTTCGCTCCATACTTAGCCTGTCTTTGCTATTTTGATTCTAAGCTCTTCAGGGCAGGGACTTGTTCTCACTAAGTGTTTGTCTAGTCAGTGCCTAGCACAGTGGAGGCCCCAAACTTGGTGTGAGCCTTTAAGCATTACTAGGATAAAATATTCGTATTGCTAAATAATCAGAAAAATAGTAAACTGGTGCAATGGTAATAGAAGAAAAAACAAACAAGTTTTGGGTTGTTTTGTTTTTTGGTTTGTTTCTGAAGCCAATCTTGGTTGACAGAAATTAGTTTGTCCCTGCTGTTAGAAAAGACGCAACATCGCATCATCCTTTCTGATGATCAGTCCCTGGCTGTTGAGAATCAATCAGGTCTCCTCCCTACTTTAATGATGACGTACTGGATATTACACAGTGTCACTCCTTCTCCCAGCCCATACAATTACCCCTCCTGCCATTTCCGCTGGGCCTTTTCAAAACAAAAAACAAAACACTGACTTAATCACGAGGAGTGCTGTGCCCACGCTGAAATATCAACACGCCCCTAGTGACCGTCCCAGCCATGTAATTAGGTTTGTCGCTTTCATAAAAAAGAAGTGTAATTATGGTTTGGAGAGCCTGGGTATCAAACCCTGCCATTCTCGAAAGTCCTCTGGGGAAACAAAGAAGGAGAACTACTTATTGATTTCATCCTTCTGATGATGACATGCAGGAATGTTGCTTGAAAACAGGACCTGGTTGCTTGAATTCACCAGGGCTCTCAGCAGTGGAAGAGAGAGAGAGAGAAGCTGTTTCTTGTGTTTAAAGAAAAAAATAGAGAGGAAAAGAAAAGAGAAAGAGGGCAACAGTCTCGGCTTTCATTATAAGCACTGTTATATCAACAATGGCGAGGGAACAAAGGAAGCCATTTCCACTAGTTCCTGCTTCAATTAGTTATTTGAACTAGTGAAGATTGTGCCACTTTATCTCCCCCTTGTAACATGATCATTGTATTTTACATCTCATGAGAAAACAGGCAGGCCAGAGGCCATTATCTGGCTCGGTGTCATACATCACAGGAGATAACATCGTTATTCATGTCAAGAGGGATGATCAAGGTCTTCCTGTTTTATCAGCGATTAGCCAGGAAAGAAAAGCTGCTGCTGCTGCTGCTTTTGGCAGGTAGCCAGGCGCTGTATGAGTATTACCATATCAGTGCAGTTAGGGGAGAAACCAGCGAGCATTACTCATGGTGCAACTGTGCTGTGCTTTACAGCCAAACCTAAATGGCTCTTTAAAAACATTAAAACCCTGGCTGATAGGGAGGATGCTGCATTTTCATTAGCTGACAGCAGCATCAGGTGCCCTCTTGGAGCTGAAGGCCAGAGTCTGCTCTGACTTGTACCGCTGGTGTATATCACCATTGACTGTAGCGGAGTTCAACCTGATTACACCAGTCAGAGCGAATGGACTCCTGGAATGGGTTTTGAGCACCCGGTCACTTATGCACCTTTAAAAATCTCAGACAGAATCATTATGCTGTTCCCTCCACCCATCTCAAACTAATGCCAAAATGGCTATCATAGGGCCCAGTTCTGCCCTCACTCACACAAGGTAACACCCCATTTTGTTCTGGGGGGTTGCACCAGCTTTTTAAGCCAGGGCAGAATTTAGCGTCTCCCTGTGCTATTTACTTATTTATTTTGTTTTCTCATCACCTATCCCAGACTCAAAGCCCTTCACTAGTGAAAATGTAGCATTAAATACCAGATTAAAATATTACAGCTCCTTTGCTAATTGGACTAACCCAGAGCAACAGCAGAACTAACCCACTATATCCCAGCCAAAAACCCACTGAGAGTTTGAGCTTTCAGCCTATCAACCAACCATGCCTCAAAATGTTTTCAGAAAGAAAACTGTTCAGACGTCTTTGGTCTAAAAGAAATATGAAATGAAACCAAAGAGGGCCATTCTACAATTTCTTCCAAAAGTAACCCCAGTGCTAATCTGCGACTCCTTGAATCAAGGAATCCTTTCCACTAACTTCAATGGACTTTGGATAGCAACGAGACCTCACACAAAATCAGAGCCTCAAACTGTTCGGGGAGAAGAACCTGGTAAGGCATTTCCTTCCCCTTCCCATTCAGTCATTTGAGGGGGAGATCAGTAGTGTACTACGGCAGAGTCAGTACGAGACTCAGAGGTCCTAAGCAGGCACTTGCATTTCTTACACAATTCTGGATAGTCAATTTAAAATCGTTAATAGAGAACCACCAGCCTTTTAAAAATATACATATATTAGCCAGAGGAACTCATTGACACAAGATATTATAGAAGTAAAGTTCTTAGCAGGATTCACATAATATGAACCAGAAAACCTGCAGTTACAGTATAGAAAATAAAAGTGTATAAAGAGATATAATCTCTTGTGATTTGGGGCATAAAATAACCGGCTGGAGATGTGAAGAAATTGCCCCATGGACACATTAGCACATAATTTTCCACTCAGTGGGTTTTATATCTGCCTCTGAATCAGCTATTATTGGCCACAGAAATAGAAACATAGGAATTACCATATCAAATAAGACCAATGGTCCATCTAACCCACTATCCTTGGTATTACAAATATGCTAATAATAATAAAAAAAATCATGAACAAAAAAATTTTTAAACTTGGGGATATGTAAAATGAAAAAAATACTGAACCACGGTTTCCCTTAAAAAGGAGATAAAAAATTGAAAGTGACTCAACAAAGATGAGTCAGAAAATTAGACGGTCACAGAGTTAGTTCAACGGAACTTCATATGAAGAGCCTGAACTGGTAACACCAGAGTATTCATCATTATCATAGCTGAGCCCAGACACATCTGAATCATCATCAGGAGGTGGCGTGGGACAGACACTTCGGCAAGTTCATCATGAAGAACTTAAGAATATCAGATGTTCCTCCAGCTGGGTTATGAAAGAGAAACATTTCTATTGTCAGTTTGAGCTGATGAAGGCACTGTAAGAGCATGCAGCTGGGGTCCTCCTTAAAGGTCATGCAGTCAAAAAAGTTCATGCAGACACGGAGTACTTTTTTTTTTGGTAAGTTGTTAGAGTGCAGGACTGGAAGTCATGCGCAGTGGGTTCTATGCCTGGCTCTGACACTGACCTTGGACAGCTCTGACCATGGACAACTGATTTCAAATGTTTGACCCTCATTTTTCCCATCTGTAAAGCACTTAGCTACCTCACTGGAGTGCGCCGAGGGTTAATTAAGGTTGTGTGTGGGGCAGAAGCCCAGTAGAAACTATGTTCCAAAGACCTCAAAATGTCATTATAGAAAGGAGAAGCTTTTCCCTGCATGATGATACCTATCATGCACTGAATTTCCACGTGGAAGAGCTTAGCAGACCCTGAACAGACCACAATGACAGAAAGATGAAGCTCTACAGCAAGGGACAGGGCCATGTTACAAAATCCATATTTGAGTCTGGGTTTTCATCTGTTGTATTAAAAAAAAAAAGTGACCAGATGTCCCCCTACAGCAGAAAGTCCTTCACTCACATCTCTGCAAAGGTCTCCTTGCAGAGTTCCTTTTGAATTTTTACCATTCCAAAGGGAGGGGTTTGCATCTTTGCAAAGTCGGGAAGGGGGTGGCTTGCAGACTCCATACATCCCATATACCCACAGGGAAAGAAGAAGCCAACTGTGCAGATCCTGGAAAGCACTACAGTGGCAGTACAGCTTTCCTGCCCCAGCACAGCAAGGACATAGATTTTTCAGTAGTGCGCTGGCATTTGCAAGCCTCATGGACAATGCAATTTGAAGAGGTTGGGTGCCACAGCTACCCTGGGATGAGGAGGGAGATCCAGGGGGAGAGGTTGAGGGTTGGGGTTGGAAGAAGGTACAGTGCTGTAAGCTGTAGGAGTCAGGACCATTACGGTGTAGTATCACTGGGTAGAAGTAATTCTTGGGGATAATGTGATAGAACTCCAGTACAAGGGAGATTAAATACATTTTCAGGACAGCAATAGAAAAATATTGCACTATAGAAATTGCACAAATCATTTCTAACCAAATGTATTTTTTTTTTGCATGGGTTTGCAGTGAAAATTAGCAGCACCAGATGGGTTTTTTATCACTACGCTAGGATTGCTAAAGTTTCCATGAAGATACTGTTTTAAGTACCACCACCCGACACAAAGCCTGCTCCAAAAGTTATGAAGTAACTCCTGGACATGTGTATGGAGGAAGTAAAGTAACATCTCTGTATCTGAAGGCAAAGTTTTTGACAAATGCCACAGATTTGAGAGCTAAGAGGTGTGACAGCACCCTTCAGTGCCACCATCAGCATCCTGCTCTCTCTCTTCCACAGCAAGAGTGGTCTGATCAGCCTGACCAGTTTATAAGCTTCCTTTTCTTGGATCTCGCCATCTGCAGTAACTCAGTTTCCCTGATAGGGTTCAGATCATTTCCTGAAAACAATACCCTTCTACTTCCATTCCTTTCTAACTTTCATCAGTTTCCTTTATTTTTCTTTTCCCCCTTGGCTCCCCACCCCACACCCACCCAGCATTTATATGATCAGTGAATCTGTGTGCCATTTCTGTCCAGGAATGGGAGGTGTGATCCTGTGACATGCTGGGCACCTGCTACTATGCACTGAGCATCTTAGTCAAGGTCAGGCCCCTGGAAAAAGCTTAGTGAAGATTCTGCTGTTTCACACAATCAGCTTCATCACCCAGTATCCAATTTAGCGTCACCACAGATTTACTTTGTCTGGCATCTTGCATGCAAACCATATCCACTTTACAGAGCTAAATAACACTCTTACAGAGCAAAATTACCAATAATGGTGAGGGAGAGAGAAATTAAGGAGGTGTAAGTGAAGAAAGAAAGGTATGTTGTGTGCCAGGATTTGAAATGAGCTGAAAAGTTGATGAGGCAGTGAGATATGGGAAGGCTGTTTCAAAAAACAGAAGTAATAAAAAATAGATCCCCGGTGCTCACTGACGCTCACTGCCAAACAATTCATTTTCTATGCATTGAAAAAGCTTCTGAGCTCGATGTCAGGAATTATCCAGGCTGGAAGAGGACACCAGAGAAAGAAAACAATGACATGGACCTTACCTTCAATAAGAACTCAGGATGAGGGACAATAAATTGCCAATCTAATAAGCAACTCCTGCCCTCTCCTTGCTGGCAGTGGATGTGGTGTTGCAGAATGCCAGGAGCCCACACAAAAGATCTATACCCATGGAGCTATTCTCATTCTACAATGCCATAGAAATGGGGGTTAGGGACAGGACAGGGGTTGGCAGACGCAGGAGTTGGACAGTGGATCTTCCCATTGAAAGGGAGTGTACTGGCCATAGAGCAGAGATTGAGGAACTGCTGCAACAGCAACTACAGAGTGGCCTGGAGGAAGGGTGTTCTTGGCAGGCTTCCCCTGAACTGAGCGCTAGGCCTGGGGAAATCTGACTCAGCCTCTGAGTATCTGAGGACAATTTCCTTCATCAGCCATCACACATCATGACATCAACCTGTTTTGCTCACACTTGCCTGGATACTTGATGGCTGGAACATTTCAAAAGTTAGCAGAGCAACTGGCTTAAATTGCTCAGCCTTCACTTCGTTCTGGACTTGAGCTCTGAAGGACCCATTCCAGAATAAAGGTGTTTCACACTTCAGAGACAAACAGACCATGTGTACTACTGGTGGGGTTTCCTGTTCTGAATAGTTTACGTCTAAAAGAAACTTTAATACACTGTCTACAAAGCTCAACTCTCCCTTCTATTTGCATCCATAGAGTATTTTTTTAAGTAGATCTACATCATACACAGACTGGTCTATGTGCCTTTAGCCCCTGCATCTTGTATTGCCAACTCGTCGACTCACAAGCTAAGCAAAGTTGGTCCTTGGATGGAAGCCCTCCAAAGCACATAGGTGTTGCAGAAAGGTGGCAGTTTTCCTTCGGAGTCCACACTAACCCCAGCAGGATGTTAGAGGCCCCTGTGCTGTTGGAGGCATCATCAACTAGATGAAACGTAACCACACTTCTGACCACTTTAGGTGATTAAAGATTCCCTAGAACTTTATCCAAGAGTTGAGATATTAACCCTGATGTCTGAGCCAAATTCCATTGTGGATAGTTACACCCTTAAAACTCCCCTTTAACCTCAAGTGGACGTGGTATTCTTCACTTCCTGTTCTGCAGTGGTTGCATTTCAGTGGTGGGTACATGATCCCTTTGATCTAGGCCAGTTTGTGAACCTCTTACACACATTGACGTCAGCAGGTCTATTCCTATGACTAACTGCTCGCCAATATGAGTGAGAGATTTCATATTCTAGCCCTATGTTCTTCAAAATATCAAGCTCCAACACATAGAATTCCCCCTCATTGTTCTTGATTCTGCATTCAAAGCATTATCCTGTCTATTCCATACGTACACTACATAGGTCAACATCAGTAACTCATACTATCACTTTGGCTCAGCTAATAGTGGAGAATCTACACTAACAATGGCCATGTGTTAAACCACTGCAGAGTTATCTATAGTTTGCTTATATATAGACTGCGATGACAGTATTAGAGAGCAGCTGGACAAAATAAAGTCTGGTGAAAAATGTTTTAAGTGGAGATTGTTTATACAGAATTTTTAGTGCCGATAATAAAGTTGGCATTTGTTAGCATGATACATAAAAGAGTTCTGAAAAATAAATTCAAAGCTGCTATTATTTTGTGACAAGACCGTCATAATAACTCAATGACACTTAAAAACATACTTAATCGGATATATTAATGAAGACATTCCCCAACTTCTAAATTAACGATATTGATTAGATCTATGTAATGAGGAAGGATGAGATTTCAATTTGAGTGTTAACCTGATTGCTGAAATAATTTAATGCAGATGAAAACATTTCCTAAAGTCAATTATATTCTGGTCCTTTCGAAATGTTGACTTTGAAATACTTTAAGGGAATATTAAGATCTGAAATAAGATTATTTTGAAGTCCTCCCCAGCTTGCAATCTACAGGGAGATATTTGCTTAAGGATTTCTTTTGGAAATTTTACTACAGGTATCCCATATATATAGATATGTAGACCCAAATCTGATCTCACTGAAGTCAATGGCAAAAACCTCTGACCATAAAAGTTCCCTACTTCATAGGTTATACATGAGTTTTTTGAGAGGAGTCAGCAGCATCTCTCACTCTTTTCACACAGATTGGCAAAAGATTCTATATTGTAATTTCTTAGCAATAAAGCAAGACAGCAAAGAATGGGAAGAGTCCGGGGTGAAAAACCCTGTTATTTTAGCAATGAAGAATGAGACATGCAAAATCCTTCTTCTAGTCTGTTATTAAGTAATTATTTTAATCTCTAAAACATCATAAAATAAATTACTTAATAATTCCCTTACAAATTTGAATATGGACACTGGGAGAGAAAAGGCTTGTCTTTAAAATTGTACATATGGGGGGATGGGGAAGAGCACTGCTTAATCTGCATCTGTGAAGCAGGAATACAAATTTAACAAATCTCCTAAACCTGTGTTTGCTGAGGAGAGTCATAATGCCCTGAGATTAATTAGCATGAATAAAAATTATGGAGAATGACAACAAGGAACCTTAAAAGCAGCAAAGAATCCTGTGGCACCTTATAGACTAACAGACGTTTTGCAGCATGAGCTTTTGTGGGTGAATACCCACTATTCCCTGTTTGTTATTTTCTCACCCTTCTCTGTGTTAGTTCTCCTTCAGTTACATTTGGAGTTAGTTCATGAAACAGAAGAGCCTACAAATAATTACAATCTAACTTCCTGTTTTATCTGACTTGCCCATAATAAAGTACTTGAAAATAGTGCAATCCAGAATCAAGTGTTGTTTTAAAGCACCTAACCAAGAAGACTTCTAATCGATATGTTAGCAATGCATGCTTGCTCCATTAAAATTCCTTACTCCAACATCACTGACGGAACTATTCCTCTGGACTAAGTGATGCAATGTGGTAATACACCATGACCAAATTTTGATTTCTGTTACGCTGCTGTAGATCTGGAATAACTCTACTGATTTGCACTGGTATAAATGAGACGGGAATCTACCCCCTAGAGCTTGTCTATACAGCAATTGGAGTGTGTGATATGCTGGGATGTGAATCTACAGCTCTCCAATCACTCCACCTTAATGGCTGGGTGGACTCTGCTACTGCGCACTAAAAAAGTTCCACAGTGCCCTTTGATCTACTGCAGAATGAGATCAAAGATCACTACAGAAGGTCCAGTGCACAGCAGCAAGGTCCACATGGCCATTTAGTAGGCAGCAAACTAGAGCGCTGTAGACTCACGCCAAGCTTGCTGCACACTAAATCACCGTATAGACAAGGCCCGGTCTCTCACCTTGAGACACTGGCATTTAAATCTTGCTAGTGTTTAACAAGGGGAAAAAGAAGTCGGTGATCATCCTCTTCGCCGTTTGAGCACATCGTGAAACCAGTGCTCAGCACTTGACACACAGGGCAGCATGATTGGAAGTCCTTGCACAGGAAAGACAGGGGGCTGGAATAGCAGCACGGAGCAGAATTGGCAGAGCCAGCTAGAGAAGTTTGCACCGTGCTTGTTTGTATTAAGGCAAATGTTCCTGTTTGTTACCACGATGCAAATTCATTCACTGCAATGGGCCATGTGACCAGTTATAGCTGGGTTCAGCTAACAGGCCAGATTCTGCTTTTTCACCTCCTTGCTTCTTTGTGCTCGTCTGCTGATGCAAAGCAGCCACAAAGCCAGTTGAATGGTAGCGAAATTGAGGATTTTGCCCAGGATGTGGGAAATCCCCAGATAGTGACGGATTAGCTTAGCAGCTTCTACACCTTTTTTCTAAATCCCACCCCACTCACCCGCAGTGTAGGGGGCATGGATACACAGCCAACCCTCTGCTACCAGACAGCTTGGGGCTGTTTCCAGATGGTGCAATTTAGATAGGGTGACCAGACAGCAAGTGTGAAAAATCGGGACAGGGGGTGGGGGGTAATAGGAGCCTATATATGAGAGAGACCCAAAAATCGGGACTGTCCCTATAAAAATCGGGACATCTGGTCACCCTAAATTTAGAGCGACTGGGAAGCCACAATCAAAACTGTAGCTTGTGTTCCATTATATGAATAAACCCTAGATCTAGGAAGCCAGCAGATAACATAGGCACTCTAGTTCTCCTCATAGTTGAAAAGCTTGGGTCAATGTGGTATACAGGATATTGACACTCTTCAAAAAAATCTCACTAACTTTTTTGGGAGAGAGAGAGAGTCTTTTTTGTTGAGATTTCAAAATATGTGGTCTGTAGTCAGAGGAAAATGTATTGGCAAAATTTGTGGCACATCAGACAACATGCTCGTGAGACATGGGACTTTGAAAAATTCCTCTAATGATTTGTTGTAGGGCCATGTCTCAGAACCTGCTAGGCCTAGAAACTTCAAATTTGTTTTATTCATGAGTCCTTGGCTAGAATCAGTGCACAGGATTACTTTGGATAAGGTCAGATCCTTATTTACTACATTTTTTAAAAACATTCACACACTTCATCAGGTCACAACAGACAAACTTTGCCCAAGGTCTGTCACAGTTTAGTAGCTGTGCAGGTGCGGGGATATGCTAGTAGCATTTCTAAGCTCAATTAGCTGAACAGCTCTGTTTCAAGGAGATTAATACCTAGTCTTCCTGAGTAGCCAGTGGAATTTGCATTTGATCCACTTGGATTTAAGGAAAACACAGACACCACTGGCATAGATAGTGCCTGTAAGCTTCATCAGCCAAATCACTCATGTACAGAAAGGTTACAAACATCTGTACAGGTGGCAGAGTTTGTAAACTGACAGCTGAATGGCTCAGATCCTTCTGTTGGTACAGGCTGCAGAGTCTGAACTGTCAGCCAAAGCACCTGAATTCAAGGAGTTTACAAACTCCACTGGTTTAGGCAGCAGAGTTAGTAAATTCCACCAGCTGCAGCACAGATTCAAGAAGGTTACAGACACCACCCGGGCAATACTGGCGAATACTATGATGTCTCATATTTCATTCAATAGTGTGAGTCGCCTCTACACCACATCTATAACTACAGCAACACACTGTGACAGATATGGACATTTCCTACAACATCCTTGAACAAACCTTGTTGAATTAAGTTTAAGTAACTTTGGAGTCCATTGTACTAAATGCAGAGGTTATAGATTATTGTGGGCCAGGACTGTATGTCACCTCTCTAGGGGGGATATGTGATGTGAGCCCTGGGAAGTGTTAGGAACTTGAAAGGACTGTATTGAACTATGTGCCAAACAAGAATGGATTTTTGGGACAAACAGTGTCAAGTGGTTTGCCTGGGGAATCTCTAGAGGGAGGTGAACGTAAATGTACCCCCCTCCGGTTATGCAAAAGCCCAGGGTCTGGAAACAATGCTCTGAGGAGGAGGGTGTCACCAAAAAAAGAATTAGATAAATTCATGGAGGTTAGGTCCATCAATGGCTATTAGCCAAGATAGTGAGGGACGCAACCCCAGGCTCTTGGTGTTCCTAGAACTCTGACTACCAGAAGCTGAGATTAGAAAACAGGGATCACTCAATTGCTCCGTTCATTCCCTCTGAAGCGACTGGCACCAGCCACTGTTCGATACTGTACTAGATGAACCATTGGTTTGACTGTAGGGCCATTCTTACAAAGGACTGACTCCTACCAGAGCCTGCGATTGGAACTGAAGGGTGGTCTCTGGTAAGCTTATAGGTTCTTTTACTATTTTGAACGTTTTCTCTGTAATGGGGCGGAAGGGATAGCTCTGTGGTTTGAGCATTGGCCTGCTAAACCCAGCGTTGTGAGTTCAATCCTTGAGGGGGCCATTTAGGGATCTGGGGCAAAAATCTGTCTGGGGATTATCCTGCTTTGAACAGGGGGTTGGACTAGATGACCTCCTGAAGTTCCTTCCAACCTTGATATTCTATGATTCAGTGCTTAATTTGTGCCAGGACTGAGCCCTAGCACCTCTAGGCTTGGCAGTTCATAGCCCCGGCACCTCTGGGTTTGCTGCATCAGTTATGAATGTAAAAATATTGCTTGAGCTCCGGCACCTCTTTCATTACAAATTAAGCCCTGGCTTTCACCTTAAGAATAATTGTGCTTGCTTAGAAAGGGCTGTATGGTAACTTTTAACTGCTGGCATTTTCAGGTGTTCATAGCCCCCAGATAGAAAGCAAAGTGCAGATGCTGGTCTTTTAGGCAGACTGGCTTGCTGGGAATATTGTAGACAGAGAATTATGCAGCTTGAAAATAACCCAGCCAGGAACAAGAGAGACGTGGTCTCTACCCATGAGAGGTGAAGCCTGAGGAGCTGAGTGCCTAGCTGGACCACAGAGTAAGAATCCAGGTGCAGATGCCCTGAACTCTGACATATACATTTCCTTCTGATGAAGAAAAAACAGAAAAACCTGCTTAGATGGAACTCTGTTGTGAAACTCCAAAATAGACTGGAAGTCCCAAATTGCTTCCGTGCATTTCAGTGGGCGTTCACGCTCCCTATAATGAAAACTTCACTTTGCTTATTGTACTCCATGATAACTGGGTTTCATGGTTTGTCTCCTTCAAATACAGCAGTTATTAGTGGGCCCCACAAATCCCATGACACAAATTCCATGGTAAGCAACCCTGATTTCAGCCCTGCTGCACTTCCGACTCTCCTGGCTCCCTTGCTGCAAATTGCACTTTAGCTCTGGCTCCCTGACCTCTTCCCTGGCCGGTTCTATAGAACAAAGAAGGGAGCAAACACTGTAATCCAATGGATTCCCCCTTATAGGGAAAGGTGCAAAGCAAGAGGCAGCAGCAGGGAGACGGAAGACAAAATGCTGGGTGCCTGATTCTGCAGCAAAAATGTTGAATTCTGTGGGAAACTCAGAAAAATTCCAGGGCCACACAATGACAGGGTCCATGAGGCAGTTTACACCTCAAGGGGTCATTGCTTAGGACATTTTGCAGACTCAAACCAGTATTGGTTACACTCAGGGCTTGTCTATATGGGGACATCTACCAGCATAAATTATACCAGTATCATTGCACTGTTCTAGTTATGAGACAGATTCAATCCGAGCAGAAGAGGAAGGAGGTATAAGAGAAGTTGCCAAGAATCCCCACGTCTTGGTCTGGTTACAACTGCTGTCAGCAGAGAATGAAAATATGGAGCCTGGTCCCCTGCCACCACTAGTGTAAATCTAGACCAGCTCCTCTGAAGTTAATTGAGTTTATGAATTATGTTTCTTTAACAAACAGAAGTCAGCCAAATCCTGTACATTTTCCTTTTATGGAATCTTACCTGCCAGTTTCTAACTTCTCTCTGAACCTTTTGCAGCTCCCCTTTATTATGCCAGCTCTTGTCTCTTTCCCACCGCCCATTCTCAGACTCCACACTGGAATTCAGCTGGCAGAAACCTAGGGAAACTTTCATTATGTTTGATATTCTATCACAGGACCAGGAGCGCCGCCAGCCTTTTCGGCGCCCTAGGCGGCGGAAGGTCCCGCCCCCGAAATGCCGCCCCCGACAGCGGCGGCGGAAGGTCCCGCCCACAAAATTCCTCTGACGACCGGGGCGCCGGCGCCCCCCAAATAGTAGTGCCCTAGGCGACCGCCTAGGTCGCCTAATGGGTTGCGCCGGCCCTGCACAGGACCCATTTAGCTCTCCCTCCAAGACAAGGCGCCGTATACATTTCAGAGGCAGAATTGCTGCATGTTCTGGGATCTTCATGCACCATTTAAACCAGGTCCCTCCCATCACATCCTTGCTCCATGCCCAAAGTACTTGAACAGATACAGCTAAGCCTAGATAGGCACTGGCATAATTCCAACACCATTCCAGGCCCACACAGAGACCTGACCCATTTTACACCTTATCCCTGCCCCAAGCCCTGGCAGGTCTGTACCACAGTTGCTATGCTTCCAAGGAAACCTGGGTGAAATTCCCTTCATTAACTAGTCTCTGGCAGTCCATCAACTGATGAGTGATGTGAGGCCATGCATTTCCCCAGGGACTGAATAAAAGATCTCCCTGACTGAGAGCCGGAAGCAGGAAATCTAGATTCTCTCTTCTGCATTGCAGAGTCACAGCTACCCCACTAATCTAGGGTTCTGCCAGACACCCTATGCTTTAGGCACCCTCTATGTTTAGTCCATGCTGCCCAATTTAACTCACTGGTTTATCTTCCATATAAATGAGTTGCCTGAAAACATCAGCCAGCCAACCACCTGATTTCCCTGATCTTTATTTGCATTGTAATGGTGTGCAAGGTAAATTGCCACCACACCAGATGGGTTAAATTTTTCCTGACCTCGCAATTTCAGTGATCAGGTAGGCTCTCCACTTTGCAGCTGTCGGCTTCCTTGACAAGCAAATTGATGCTGCAAATAGGAAAAACAACAAACAGGAGAGGGGGAGGTAATGACAAGCCTTTTCCTGTCTCGCCCCAGGTGAGCATTGTAAATTGGCAGCAGCATTCAGGGAGTCTCCCGGGGTTGTCATGCAGCTATATGATTATTATACAAGCATCCTAGCACTGTTTTCACCCATACTGTATAATTAACCCCTTGGAGCCATTGAGTCTGGCACTTTCGCTCTTAGGCCCAATGTCAAAAAGACAGCGGCATGTTGCACTGTGAAATCCTAACCACCGCCATCAAAGGTTTAATTGTATGCAATTTAGGTTTTCACGGTTTATTACATATTGGAGCTTGCTGTGGCCTTCCCTGATATCATGCCGCAACATGCAACAAATCAGTGTAATCTCCAAAACAGCACATTGTCTCACAAGAGTCCTTTCCCCATAGCATAGATATTTTCAAACAGTCTAGACTAGAAATTGAATAGGAAGAGCTGGAGACTGGGTTTGAGGGATACACGTGTAGCTCCTTAATTGGCCAGCACTGATACATTCTTGTTTTAAACTCCTGTCGCTGTTTGGAGCACCCAAAGAGGGCAGCTGACAGCTGAGATTTTTAGCCGTTCTTGGCTCTAAATGTTTTTAAACTTTTATAAAAATGCATATTGTTTTCCCCACAATCCACTTGCTGGCACCTGATATTTCTGTTGTGTCAGCAGATAAATGGACCCACCAGGGCTCCAAGGTTAGGTAACAAAAGGTAAATGTTTATTCATATTCACGCTCACAGAGCAGGTGTCTCCTAGCCTCGCTCATGACTGGCCAGACGAAATCACCTATATTATCATTTATTTGTAATCTGGTAGCTGCCAGAAGCACTGAGTTCAGGCCCCATTGGGCTAGGTGGTGTATGTCACTGTTAACTCTCACACGTCTCACTAATCTCATGACATGTGGTGCTTTATTAAAGCCCCGCCTCCTGAAGTCAGATGACAACATGAAAGTCTCAGCTTTCATTTACAAAGAAAAATTAAGTTTCTTCATGTTTGTAACACTGCCAGCACCAATCATTAAAAAAAAAAAAAAAATCATGAGTTGAGCCTCTGAAAAAACACATGAGCTTGGCTTTAAAAAAAAAAAAGAGGTATTTAAAAAATACACGTTGGATGCTTTTTACTTGTCATCTGGTTTTGGAGCCATTAGGGAGTCACGTTTTCAAGCTTCCCTCCACAGCCATGAGGGCTAGAAACTTACATTTAAAAAGAAATTGAGATGAGGTTCTCCTGTCATCGGTTCACTCAAGAAGCTGGGAGAAAAACAAAGTATCACAAAACTCACAGTAGTCACGAGAGTTGTCAACATTAGACTGCACTAGGCATAGCTATTCTGACATAGGCTCCATAGTGTAGACAAACCCCTGCAATCTAAAGAGACAAGACAAACAAAAGGTGGGAGAAATGAAGCATTATTGTCTCTATGTTACAGATGGGAACTGAGGCACAAGGAGATTAAGTGAAAACCTTCCCAAGGTCACACAAGCAATCTACGGCAGAGCCACAAATTGAATTCAGACCTGCACCTGAGTCCTAGCTCAGGACCGTAAGCAGAAGGCTAGCCTCTCTCCAAACTTTTATACACTGACAATGCCAGAAGGAAGCACACAGCAAGGTCACTGGGGGGTCAGGCTGTCAACAGACTTTCACCACAACTTGTAGCGGAACGTTTTTCATCATGCAAAAGCAACCGCCCCAAACCAAGAGGTTCATGCAGAACAGAGTGCCTGGTGCTGCAGTGAGCTTTGCTGAGCCAGCTACCAATATTGTATCAAATGTCAAACACTGAGTTTAGTTACCTAGCTTTGCTTAGGTCCCATGTGAAATGGGTCCACGTTATCTTTCCACAGGACTCCCGCCCGTCATGCAATATTGCCTCAAGTGACAATACAGTGATGGCAACATCACATGGCACATATCTCGTGATGCGACATTTGGTTTGGGACATTTCAGCCCAGAAGTTGACTCCACCCTTCAAGCCTTCCAAGTTAGACCCATTGAACAGCGTGCGGCATGCAGAGGGCCAGGGGAGGGTATTTCAGACGGCACTTCCAAAGGAGACTTATTTGCAGGAGTATTAATACACCAGAGAATTTTTCTTATGAAAAGCACCTGTCCTGACGCTCCAGCCAAACATTTCCCTTCCCCAAATGACCCCATTCCGTGGGGCTCCATCAATAAGCCATATATTAAATGAAAGCGCCTTCTAGGCTGCCACAGGGTTAGGTATTAACTCCTGTGTTTCCTTATGGGACCTCGTTCACAAGATACTCACTACGAGTAAGCGCTGCAGGGTGAGATGCTTTAACATCTCCATTAACAGTATGGACGAGTGGGCAAACAGCACTCCGATGGAGTTTATACACCGCATGCAGCCAGGCAGTAAGGGAGGGATTAATGTGGGAGTTAGCACTAAGGAGCCAGAAGGACATCAGCTGGAACCAAATACAGCTCTTCTAAGCACTTGCCTGTCAGAACAGAGATTTCTCCTGGAAACCCAGGAAGAGGGAGGAAGAAGGGGGGATTCTTTCAGAAAGAGGTTACCTGGTTAATGTCTGGACAAGCCAGAATGAGTGGCTAACACAGGCAGATTGGTAATTGGTAATTATGTTGGGCTGGAGAGACACACACTTTTTGTGAGGCCTAAACTGATTTTAAAGTCTTAGTTTTGGGATGTAAAGACAGCCCTGCTAAAATGCAAACTGCTTATCCACTTTCTCACACTGTGGCTTGAAAATGAATCCCCTTTGGCCTCATTCGACCAGCAGGGCTGTCAGCTACTGAAAAATACTGAAAAAAGATCCAGCTGATGAGTTTTGCCACCAGCTGGATTTTTCAGTTACAATGCTGTAGCGTCTTGAGGCTCTGTCAGTAAGTTTCAACAGAGTTAAAGGCTCAAGAAATTTGTCAAAAATAAGTTTTAAAAAACCCAACATGCAGATTTCTCAGTCCCCACTGCAAATTTGTCTCACATTTACTGTTATCTTATATAACAACCTCCTTTTTCGCTGCCATATTGTTGTAGATATATGCTCTGCACAACTACTGCGCTCTCCCTCATGAGTGGGAATGAATAATGCATTCATTACTATACAATGCAAATTCAAACAGCAGAGGAAGCAGGCGGGAGACCCCAGAGGTCACAGAGAAATAATTTGCTTCACTGCCGCTAACCCTCAACTACTTTATTACCTTTGCAGGTGTGGCTGTCTGCTAGATATAATATCCTTTGCTTCTCCACTCCACCTCCCTCAGCCTACATGTTGGCATTCTACCAAAAAGCCTATACAATATGCTAGGTGATTAATATAATTAAACAACAGTTGTAACAGGGAAAGTAGTGGTAGGCTGCTGATACAAGCTGGAACCCCCTTCATCTCACTCATGGCTCTAAGTGAAGGCAGCTGTTGCTTAGAAGTGATCTTGAGCTTTTTTGGGGGGGGGGGGGCGAGTCTACCTGCCACTGTGAAATTTTATGAATCACAGATTGGATTCCAACCTCAGCAATAGTCTGACACTTGACACCCCGCCTAAAGCCCACCCTTGCAACTCCAGTGCTGCCTGGAATCAGTGGGGCAGCTGTTGGGCAGCTGGAATCAGTGGGGCATTTCTGCTGAGTTCCAACTCATCCGTTTTCCACACTTCACAGCCAATGACTGCTCCATTCATTCTGCAGAAAGCATTCTCTCTAGATCCCACTGAGAGCACAACATGCTTCATTATTGCTAGGGCTGGCAGATGACTAATCTGGTTAAGTGGAACGATGCTGTTATAGGAGGGGGGGCTGTTTGACAGGACTGACCACCCCCAGAAGCCAGGCAAGATGTATTAAGAGCAGCATAACTAGGGATGATGCAATGAAATTGGCCAAAAGGAAAATGTAGGTTAAATATTGAGAAGATCTTGCTGTTAGGAGTTTTATTAGATTATGGAACAGTCTCCACAGAAAGTTTTGCTAGCACTAGTAAAAGTATGAGGAATGAACCCAGAACAGAACCCTTGATCCAAACTCTCCCTCTCCCTTTAAACCTTGACAAAGTTAGGTGTGGGTTCAATCTTCACTGCTCAAGCCTATCCTACTAAGAAGCCCAAACCAGATGTCCCCCAAGCTTGTTGTTTGAGCTCATCTGTAATACGACACAACCTTCCATCAGCAGATTATATGACGTAAAAGGCTCTATTTTTGAAGATGCAAAATTTCTCAGCCCTTTAGGTGCACCCTGCCCTGCCTCCTCTAAATTACTGCTGCCACATGGTATGAAAATCAATGCCAATTAGCCCTCCAAACAAGAGCTAACAATTCACATGCCACATAACCTGGAAGTAATTTTGGTTTTGGTTTTACTTCTCAGTCCTGGGATCATGGTAAAAAATCTTTCTTGTCACACAACCTTTCAGTTAACATGGCAGGCACCACGGCTGCCTTCCTTTAATACAACAGCTGCCATCTATTTTTAAAAATGTCAAAAGGAAATAATCAATTAAACTCACAAAATTACAATGTTGTAATTCCAAAAATATATTCAGCATATAACAACCGAAGTAGTCATGATTGCTCTGTTTTCTGTTGCCAGCACTATAAATATACACACACGTGCACACACTGTGAAATCCAATGTTTCTCTCTAGTTCCGAAAAGGAAGTGTGACTGAGTAGAGTAGTGTTTTGTGAGTATGTTTCACTTTCTCCCTGATTCGTCATAAACCTGTATTACTAACGGCTCTTGGGAAATCACTGCACGCTATTAAAATACCTCTTGATTAACATTAGCTTCATCATACCATTCTCATCAACGGTGAATAGATATTTTTATAGTTGCATAATGCCAGTAAGCGTCTTATGAGATGACCCTAAAACCCAGATACATTCATTTTAGAAGGAAAAAAGTGTAGCTTTAATATAAAAAAATGGGTTATGCAGAAGAAAGTTTGATACAGAGAGAGAAAAAGAGGAAGCACTTTTCTATCATCTTCTATCTCAGATGAGCCTATCTCCTCCCTAAACCTGAGTGCAATCCCCAGGCCTTTAGTTGAACAGAGCACTTCTTAGGAAGATGGTAAGAAGCTATTAAAGTTTAAAATGCAATCAAGTGCATGAAAGAGAGGTCATTTCTTCACATAAGTTCAAACTCAGGCTAAAGTGTGTAGGAAATGGGAGGGGGAAAATACATCTCAGGAGATCAAAATACGTCAATGGAAAAAAATGGAGTGACCTGTCAATGGAGGGATAGGGAAAGCTAAAATATCTTAGTTCAGATCATAACGAATGTCACTTTAAGAAAATACCGTGCCCAGGATGGGGAGTCAGGTGAAACTTGGCTTCCAACTTTCCTTGAGCCACTGACACACACACTCAGTGACCTTCGGTACCTCGCTTGTCCTCCTTGGGCACCATCCCTTGACCTCAGTGGGCCCGTGTTCCCAGCTGGAGAATTGGGTAGAGGGAAGGAATTGTTGAAAACCAGATGGTGCCTGGGAGCTAAACTCTCCTTCGTTATCGTTAATCTTCCAGAATCAAATTCACACCAGTGCAGAGGACCCACGTGCAAAATGAACATCCTGCATTAAGAGGCAAATCTACCTCATCCCACCAGTGCTACATTCCACTGGCTGAGGACTGGGAAAATGCCTGGAGGAGGGAAGGAAATGTGGAGGAATTAGAGTGTGCCCTACAGAAACCCTCTGGCCCTGCATTGAACCAAACTGTAAACCCTGTATATCATGGGAACCGCTTCAAGTCAGGGGGTGCTGCAGCACCTGCCGCACCGCTAGTTCCAGCAGCTATGCCCTGAAGTCTAATTTCTGAATCCAGTCTGAACATTAAAATTGGGCCAGATTTGCAAAGGATTTTAGCCCCAAATGTGCTAAGATCTACTGAAAATCTAACCCTAAACCCACACAAATATCCCTTACTCTTTCATCGGGGCACCTCCTTGGTTCTTTGTCGCCAGGTACATTTAAGGAGAGAGGCAGTACTCAGGAAATGCTTTCCCTTCTCCTTTCCATCCTCTAATAGCTTATGCAGTCAGCTGATCTCAAGCATGCCTGTCACAGGTTAACCGTGCAAAACCTTGGGCAAGTTTTTTTTTAAGTTCTGCCATGGATCCAACTGAATCTTGCACTTCCCTGCACGAAGCAGAGTGAATCAAAGCAAACTACTGGTTCTTCCATGGGTGGAAGTCCGGTAAATTGGACCAGAAAAGGCTGACGCTCAGATGCGAAGAGTATTAAACTGGCACATTTATACAAGTCAGGTGAACAGTAATAGAACTTACAGATAGACAACTACTCTACCCAGGGCTCCCTTTTGCAATAAGGTGTATTTACAAGCAAGTCCTAGGGCTTCTGTTATTCAGGAGGTCAGACTGGATGATCAAGTGGTCTCTTTTGGCCTGTAGCAGGGTGGTTACCCGCTCCTGCCCTGCGGGGTTAGAAGCGGCCTAGGAGAGGGCTGTGGCTGGGGCAAGAAGCCTGGGCTGATGGGGGGAAGTAGGCTCTGCTGGGGCCATGCCCCAATCAGGCCCAGCTGGCCCCTATAAAAGGCTGTGAGCCAGAGGCCCAGGCAGTCTCCCTCTGCCTGTAGTGGGAGAAGGACCTGGCTGCAGGATGCCAAAAAGGGAACCTAGAGTGGAGCAGGGCTGGGGAAAGGCCTAGGGAGCCAGGGAGCTCTGGCCTAGGAAAGCCTCAGGCTGCAGGTCTGGTAAGGCCCATTAGGTATTGGGTTGCAGGGGGCAGCCCATGGGTAGGCAGAGGCAGCAGGTCCGAACCCCCTTTGCCTATGATGAGTGGCTGATGCTGCAGTCCGCCCCAATGAGCGGGGGGCTAGATGGGGATTGGCAGTAGCCGAACACTGAGGCGAAGTGGGGATAGTGGGTGGGGGTTCCCCAGGGAGGGGGAGACCCTGAAGCTGTGAGGGGTTACTGTCAGAGGGGCAGCACCCCCAAGTAAACGGGGCACTGGGGTCCTGGGAGGGACATGGGGCCAGCAGTAAGGTGGATCACCGGCCTGCAGAGGGCGCTCCGGACGCTGGGAGAGCTAATTCCCTGAGGACGACCAGCAGGAGGCGCTGCGGCGGTGAGTCGAGATCCTTACATGGCCTTATCTATGACACTATAAATAGTGGATTACCTATTACGTGCAACAAGAAACAAGTTGCTCATTTGCAAGTGATCAAATTCTCACAAGGGGTTGGGCCACATTCTCTGCCCTAGTTCCAATGTTGCCAACTCTCACAATTGTACTGCAAGTTTTGCAACATTTGGAGTTCTTCTTAAAGCCCCAGCTGCTGGAGTCAAGAGATTGCATTAAAAAAAACAAATCTAGCCCTCACGGCTGCACCTTGTGGAGGTGAAGTGAGTGCAGCCTAAATGTTCAGGTGAGAATTAGTATGCTAGGTGAGAATTAGTATGATTACCTATCAGAAGGCAAAGAAAAAGAACCCAACGTTTTTTGTTTTTTTTTAATCTCATATTTTTGGGACCAGACTGATGATTTCTGATCATTTGAGGTTGGCACTACTGCAGTTCTGTCCCCTAAGTGCTGTTCGGGTGAAAAGGGGAAGTAATCTGGACACCGATCACCCTTTGAGAATTCCTCGCATGGAAAGGAGCTCTAAACTGGCATCAAATCAGCAGACTGGGCTCCTACGCCAACGTTCCCCCAGCTCCTGTGGCATGACAGGATCAGGGAAGGGGCAGAGCAGAGCTCCTCTATGTTACAAGAGCGCAGTACAAAAGCTATGTCTGTACAGATGTAGATCATGAATAGATCGAATGCCAGTAGAGGAGGCTTAACAGCATGAAGCACTGTTCGTAGGTTTTCTAGGACCAATCAGTGTTACTGTGCACTGCCAATGGCTTCTGGCATGCAGCTCTTTAGCCCTGATTGGCACTTAACAACTTAGGTGGACATAGCTACATTGCTCAGGAGTATGAAAAATCCATCCCTTGAGCACTGTAGCTATGCTGACCTAACCTCCAGTGTAGACACAGCTAGGGGGGATGAAGAATGCTAGTTACCACTCAGGGAGTTGGAATTCCCATCAGGGCCGGCTCCAGGCACCAGCTTAACAAGCAGGTGCTTGGGGCGGCCACTCCGGAGAGGGGCGGCACGTCCAGGTATTCGGCGGCAATTCGGCGGAGGGTCCCTGCACATCTCCACGCTCCCTGGGGCGGCAAAAACCCTGGAGCCGGCGCTGATTCCCATGGTAACGGAAACACCTCTTCCCATCACTGTAGTCTGCATCTACACAACGGGGCTGTAATGGCATAGCTACAGCACATAGCTATGCCGCTATAGCATCCGTAGCGTAGATATCGCCTGACATTGAGCTTTTCTATGGCAACTCTCAGCTTGACAGTCTCTGGGCTGCTGCAACTTCCATCAGGGCTGCTGGGGTAGGCTGAAAATCAGGGAGCCATAACTAGTAGTAATTGTCACTGGGAGATTCTGCATCCCCGCATAGACAAACAGTCTCAAGCAGCAGGACTGCCGATTGCTTTAGAAACTCAGGCGAAACAGTGAACTGATACATTATTTCACTCAGTTGGAACGGGTGGGGGCTTTTTAACATTTGAATATGGTTAGCAGGATGGCTCCATCTGCCTCCGAGAGTTTGGTGACTCATGTGCTTATAGTAAATTCAGTTTTTAACAAATCTGCTCTCTGTTTCTATATGTCTATTCCACACCTTGCACAACAAGGCCCTCATCTTGGTTGGGGGCTCTAGAAGCTGCTTTAGAAGAAAATAACAGCATTGACCCCACCAGCTTTTCAAAGCCTGCTGTTGCTGGTGAGTGAAATTCATGCCAGTGCAAAGCCCCAGGAACCACTAACTCTCCAAGTATGCACAACGGAAACCTGACCCGCCCGCATGTGCCATCAAAACTCAACCCCCCGCTCCAAATGTCAGATATCCAAGGCTCACAACAAGCTGCTCTCACAAACAAGCTATCAATCAAGTGCCATTTGCCAAGCATTTTCAGCAAATAACAATACAGGGGGGAAATTGCAACGAGACTGAGGCTCCAAGACATTATTCATCACAAAAGTATTTGCTTAGCTCTGCCTATAATCAACCTTTCCTTCAGGGATGGTTTTGCTCCATCCAGGGCTGGGAAGTCAGTTGCCATTCATTTAAACATGTTCTATTTCCACTTTTAGGCATTAAATATGCCCTACTGTATGTGGGATAGAAGTTGTGGGGGAACAAAGCACCATCCGCATGGAGACGGAAAATACAGCCATTGGGATGTAGCTAGCTATCCGGCCTGAGGACAGAGATAACCCTTGTGGCTCAGTTTAATTCAATCAATAAGGTCTATCATGAGAAGAAATGTACTGGAAAACAACATTAAATCTGTTAAAACCCCAGCCGCAGATTTCATCGCTGGCTGGAAATATGAGTCTTCAGGGTTTCGGTAAGTGAAAAGCAGGGTGCAGCAGTGGCTAGCAAGGAAGGCATCTTGGTCTCAGCTCCTCCCCTTTTCCCCAGTTAATTTTAGGCTCCCCCGTCCCTCTTTGAGAAATGTGCTGAGCCGCTCAGCAGGCTGTCTGGAGAGCTTCCTCCGGGCACAAAAAGAGAAAGTGAGAGGAAGAATTTGCAGTGGGTGGAAGGAAAGCTCGCTCTATAAACTGTTAACAGACTGGAACTGGCAGCCAGCTATTGTGCACAGCAGGGAGCCCACTGTCTTACAACATCAGAGGAGAGGTGCCTGACAAACCCAGACAGAAGCTCTATTAGTTATGCAGCTTCAGCACCGTCTCGCATTATCTTCTGTGCAAGAGAGGGGAAGGTAACTGGCAGTTCAAAGGTTAAAAGCACAATGTCCCCATCTTTGTGAGCCTCAATTTAAGGACTGTATTCAAATAGCTGGGGAGAAGACAAAAAGAATACCCCTGCAGTGAAATAACCACAGTTGAGAAGTCTCCATTCCTCATTCCAGGAGAAGATCTGTTCGGTATATTTCTTTATTGTAATTAATGTTTAAGTGCCAGGTTCCATGAGTGTTATTCAGTGTGCATAAAAGTATCAGAATTCAGCCCTAAGCCAGTGGATCTAATAAAGAGATTTCTGATGGGCTGAATTTAAGAGCAGGTGGATGTATATATTGTTATTCTACTTAATATTTAGAATAGACAATTGGATATAGGATCAGGAGTCCAGAGACTTGGGCACTTTTGTCAGCTTTGACTCCAACTCGTGTGACCATGGGCAAGCCATTTATCCTATGTTTGCCTTGGTTTCCCCTTATGTTAAAGCTGGGATAATAGTGCTCACCTCCCTTTCTAAAGTACCAGAGAAGTCACTGGAAGTATCTCCAATGAGGGCTGAATCAAGCCTTTGAGATCTATGGAAGGTAAGTGCTAGGTGAGAATTAGTATGATTACATATCAGAAGGGGTAGCCGTGTTAGTCTGGATCTGTAAAAAGCGACAAAGAGTCCTGTGGCACCTTATAGACTAACAGAAGTATTGGAGCATAAGCTTTCGTGGGTGAATACCCACTTCGTGCGTCTGACGAAGTGGGTATTCACCCATGAAAACTTATGCTCCAATACTTCTGTTAGTCTATAAGGTGCCACAGGACTCTTTGTTGCTTTTATGATTACATAGTTCATTTCCACCAGTGTAAAAAGGTAACCATTCTTTGCTCTGCGGTACATCTTATCACTACTGCCTCTCCTTGAGCTTTTAAAGCAAAGGCACCCTGTGGAGAAACAACAGTGGCGTGAAGGAAAGTAGACTTTTCCTATGGCCGGTCAGACATATTGGGCCTGTTCTTTAAGACAAGCTCACAACTGTCCACACAGAATACATGTGCACTTGAACACAAATCAAGTAACTGCATATGCAGACTACCAGAACTGGCTGCTACATGCACAGTTATCCAATTTTCACTCACAGTAACTGCACGTGCAATCAGACATGCAATTAGGTTCCTAGTGCTTTTAACAATCAGGCCCATTATGTCCCACCAATAGAAAAGTCAGTCCTTATATATTCCTATTTTGCAGTTTTTCCATTTCATTGATTAAATCACGTGAGTGAATATAGCACTAGTGAAAGTCCAGGAGTCTCTGGCTAGAGCTGGAACTAGTTCAGGCAGCACAGTCCTGACTTGCAGAATTCCCAGCTCTTTGAGCTCTGGCTCAGCATAAGCGGTCAGTCGTGCTGAATTGCAATACTTTATGGAGTGGGATGATTTTGTGCAGTGCGCAAATGGGACCTAAAATGAGGTCAGTCACGGCTACCAAAGGCAATATTTAGGTGTGGCTTAGGGCATGATTTGCACAAGAGAAAAAGAAGGATCAATGGCTAAGACACAGGAGTAGGCATCTGGACTCCTGCTGTCTATTCCTGGCTCTGGTTCACACTACTGATTTGAGATGCCCACCGTTAGACCACTAGGGCCTGAATTTCAGAGGTGCCATGGACTGCAATGCAATACTCGGTGTTCAGCTCTTCCCCAAATCAGGCCCCTTTAACGTAGCTAAAGTTGGGTATAAACAACCAAGAAACCCAAAGTCAGAGCCACATTATGAAAAAATAGTCACTTTCTATCTATCCAGGTACTTATAGTGCCCACATTACCAAAGTCTCAAAGCCCTTTAATCACTACCCCGATCTGTAAAATAAGGCTGCAATGTTCAGGTGGGGCTTAGGGCATGACTAGTAATAGTAGTTAGTAACTAATAGTAATAGTTCTGTACCTTGTAGGAAAGCTAAATTATTTCCCATCTGTTAAATGCATTGGAAAGGCAGTGCTATAAGTGCAAAGCATTACTGAGAGGAGACGTGGAGCACTCGAGTTTTGGTATTCTAGAAGAATGTTAAAATTAGCTGGATAACCAAAACTGTGAACGAAGAGGTGATGATAAGATGGGTGAATTTTAAAAAAGAGCACAATTATTTGAAATCCTAAGTAAAAGAATAGCATCCTTTTGTGCACACATAGCAACTTGCTTCCTGCACTCGTGCTATCAGGCACGGTCGCAGGCAAACCATGAAGAGAAAGGAGGAGAGCCAGTTACCGCCAGAGACATCGTCAGATGGACTGGTATCCAAAGGAGAGGGGAAGTTTTAGAACTTTGTTGCAACTGCAAAAGGTGGTGGTCGACAACCTCTGCATCAGACATGTAACTTGAAGAAGAAGGTAGTATCCAATGCCACTCAAGCACTAACTTACCGCAACCCCCCAGCATGTGCCATGTGGCTTCTCCCACCTTTTCAACGTAGTAAAATATTTATCTACACTCTATGCCTTTTTGCAGCAGCTGGGAAACTAGACTATAGCTGACATGGCATCGTTCTCCTCTCAGGAAAGGATGTTTTAGCTTTTCCAGCATGATGGGAAGCAATAGTGAGAAACACAAGCCCAGGCAATCAATCAATTCCCCAATTAACAGAGACATGTTAATAGGAAGATGACATAACACAGTTGCTGCTGCCATGAAGTTTTGGCTAGAAGATGAAGAGGTCTATCTTGTTGATTCGAATAGATCCTGGAGAGGAAATGGTCCACTTGTTACAGCTGGTTGTGCTCTTACCAGTAGGTTTCCCAGAGCCTGTTCCAGAAGGCAATTTAATTTCCTGTGTTCTGGGTCACCCCATCCCATCAAATGCAGTTCATAAATAAGTCCTTGTGAGCTCCAGGCTTTTGGGCTTTGCACTCTCCTCTTAAAAAAAAAAAAAAAAAAAAAAAAAGATGTCTAAGTGTGTTCAGGCAAATGTAAAAGGTCTGTCTAGAAATCAAGCAAAGCAATGAATGTGCTACTGTTACATGACCAGCTCCAGGCAATTTGGAGTCAGGACCCCTGGGGTTCTCTTCCCATTTCTGCCACTGACTCATTTTTCCCACTGGGGCAAGTCCCATTGGACTTTCTGTGGTTCAGTCACTCCTCCGTACACAATCCCTACTAGCTGGGCTGCTGGGAAGCTCTTAATTTAGGTTTGCCAAGTGCTCTGAGATTATTTATTTATATATCCTACCAGATGAATCATATGGCCCCTGCCCTGAAGAGATTATGGTTTCAGGCAGGGGCGGCTCTAGCTTTTTTGCCGCCCCAAGCACGGCAGGCAGGCTGCCTTTGGCGTACCCGCCGCCGAATTGCCACCGAATCCGTGGGACCGGCGGACCTCCCGCAGGCATGCCGCCGAAGGCTGCCTGACTGCCGCCCTCGCAGGGACCGGCAGGGTGCCCCCTGCGGCTTCCCGCCCCAGGCACGATCTTGGAGCGCTGGTGCCTGGAGCCACCGCTGGTTTCAGGGTTAAACTGTGCCATTCTGGGCATGTCTTCACTGCAGAGTTAACTCAAGTAATCCACACTCAACTTACTCCTCTTGAGTTGGCCTAGCTCAAGTGAGAGTGGCCTCATTGTGAAATACCAGTTGAGCTGCTATGTCCACACTGGCACCGCACTCACTCGTGGGTGATGCTCAGGCTCCTGGGGGTACAGCCAATGGCTCCGTGCACGGCAGTGAGCTGAGCCACTCTATGAATTCTTCCCCAGTGAATTGCAGGAGACATTGTCTGCTCTTTCCGAGCCTCGAAGGACTAGCAATGCTCAAGTGGCGCTAACCTGTGTCCACACAACAGAATGGTCATGGTAGCAGTTGATGAGTTGTTCTTACTTGAGTTTTAGGCTATACCCAGTTGAGCCACCCAACTTGAGTTAAAACACCACCGCACTCGAGTGAAGGGACTTGGTGTGTGTACCGGACTCAAGTTAAGGGCAACAGTCAAGTTATAATTCGAATGAACTTCGCAGGTAAGACGAATGCTGTGGCACAGTCCTGTTTCAGCGACAATGCAGAGCTGACCCAACTCAAAGGAGACGGGGGGTGTTTGGGAGGGACTAGGCCTTAGGGAAGAGCAGGCAGACTATGAGTTGGTGCTGCTGACAACCCTGTTCTAACCCTAGCATTCAGTGGGCCACTGACAAGGAGTCAAGAGAAGGGACATAGTGCCATGCCCCTGCCTCCTCCTCACTCCTTTGGAGAACACAGAGGGTCCTACACACTCAAAGGCCTGGGGTACCCTACGATCTTCAGATGAAAAGAGAGACTGGAGAGAACATGACAGTGATCATAGATTGTTTGAACAGAAATTAGTGGCGAGATGGGTTCTCCTCTGTTAAAAGAGAAGAACTGTCTCTGGCCTGCGGGGAGTGCTGCTGGGATTGGAAATACCAACTAGTGATAATATCGTCCGATCAGGATCTCTATAAAAGCTGAGTCCAAGGGCAGCACTGGTTTCACACATTGGTCTGACTCTAGGTCTTTCTACCACTACTGCTCATTGCCAGCACACTCTTCCTTCCAAGCCCTGCAGGAGACTTAGCAGGTGATCATGGTCCTGGAACAGCCTCAGTTAGCCCAGCCACATTTTACTACTCAGACCCACTATACAGACAGAGACCCTGCCAAAACAATCATTGGGCAAACAGCACTTGCACACAGCTAGGTCCTAGAGTCTCTGAAGGAGCCATTCATTGTTCACCTCGCATATGTTAAGACTGCTGTCTTCTTTATTCCTCCCCAGAGGTCGGAATAAACTTTACACTCCAGCTTTTTTTTTTTCTAGGATGCAGCTAGCTCCCCATATCTGTCACATACATGGCAATTATTTTCCTTTCTCCCTCATGTAATTCTATTTTAGGAAATTCCCAGAACCCAAGTGCCATGGCCTTCCTCTCCCTCAGTCCTCCTTCTGTTCTTGGGGCAGGTCATCTGAGAGTTCAGGTTAACCAGCATCAGGAGAAGGAGGAGATAAAAGAGAGCAGAACTGTTCCAACCAGCACTGATTAGCTTCGCTAACTCACCATAGGTTGATTAACAAAAGAGTTTCCACAAACAGCTCCCAATCACTTTGCAATCTGGGTTCCTGACTCTCCTACCAGAGGCAGAACGTTCCTGCCAAAGCCACCTCTCCAGACAAAGAACATTTATTTTCTTTTAGTTCCTCTACCAGCCTCTCCATTTGAGTTTAGACTGTCATCGGCTACTAAAGTTAGTGACAAGATGGAGCGTTCAATCATTGCTCTTGTTGGGAGGAGGTTAATTTCGGAGCACCCTTGGGTAGGGACCTGGAAGGGTTAACAACTGATCTGGAAGCCTTCTGCTTCACACACATGAAAAAAGAAAGGAAACAGTCTCTCTCAGTAACCTTGAATACTCTGCACACACCACTAATTCAAACAATCCCAAGGAGGCTGCCAGGGAGGAGGAGGTACTAGCAAGGTCTGATTTCTAACAGGGAAATGTATTATACATCTAATACTTTGGGGAATCTACCGAGAAGGCTGAGAAAGGCTGGCAGTGGGAAGCTATTAAATATATTGCAACTATTACTATTATTACTGTTGAGAAGATAGGCATTGGGATCCCATTGAGAGAGATGGAGGAGAGGGTATACAAGCAGACACATAGGAAATTAAGCCACATTCAGAAACCAGCTCAGGGAAATCCATAGGCAAGGTACAACTCGCTATAGCAAGCAGGCAATTTTTGTTCAAATGCCACCCAATTCATCATACACTCCTCTCCTCACTAAATCTCAGCAACGGCCAGTTCCACATTTCACATGGAAATAAAGTGCTTTAAAGCTAGTAAAACCCTAGCACAATAAAGAATACATGTCAAACGTGGGCCTTGGTGGCCAAAAGAGCTCACTGACTCATGGGCCCACTGGGCCAGGATCATCCCTGATGTAACTTCATTGACTTGGATGGAGTTACTCCACAGATAACCGGATCTGGTCAGAGTAGTGTTGCCATAGAATCATAGAAGTTTAGGACTGGAAGGGACCTCAATAGGTCCTCTAGTCCAGTCCCTTGCGTTCAAGGCAGGACTAAGTAATAACTAGACCACTCCTGACAGGTGTTTGTCTAACCTGTTCTTAAAAACCTCCAATGATGGAGATTTCACAACCTCTCTAGGCAATTTGTTCCAGTGCTTAACCACCCTGACAATTAGGCAGTTTTTCCTCATGTCCAACCTAAACCTTCTTTGCTGCAGTTTAAGCCCATTGCTTCTTCTCCGGTTTACAAGAACAATTTTTTCACCCTCCTCCTTGTAACAATCTTTGATGTACTTGAAAACTGTTATATCCCCGCTCAGTCTTCTCTTCTCCAAACTAAACAAACCCAATTTTTTCCATCTTTCCGTGTGTGTGTGTGTGTATGGATTTGGGAGTACATTCAAACCTCAAGCTCAAGGATGCATTTCCAGAGATCAAAACTCCATTGTCAACCCTAAGTAATAATGGCACATGACAGACTTAGCTCCCATAATGCTGCAATGGAATGTGCTCCCTGGAGTCAAAGCGCTTGATCCAATGGAACGATTGCCATAGACTTTAACGGGGACCAACCCAGGCCCAAAGTGCACATCATCCCCCTAGTTCTCAGGAGACAAAGACCGACTCATCCAAGAAAATGCTAAGGAAAGAACACGTCAGATTAAGGCTGCTACCTTTTGAAAATGGAATACAAAACAAATAGCTACTGCAAAGGACTGTGTTTGTACAGCACCTAGCACGATGGAGTCCTGGTCCATGACTACAGATCGTAGGTGCTACAGTGATACTAGTATTCAAAGGGCTCCAGACCCTCTTGACTCCTGCATAAACTTCTAGGTTTGAGATTCCCTGAGTAAGGATCCCCTTTGATCTTTTGCTGCCCTGGGTAAATCATTCACTAGAAGATAATCCTTATAACCCCCAAGTCCCCTAAAATTTACCATAAAATACAAAGCTCAAGCAGGAGGTGTATGAGGAAAAGTTGGCACCACTTGAATCAAAAGGCTGTACTTGGTACCTGAGAGTCGTTGTTAATTACATGTCTGATGGTAGTACCTAGGGGCTCCAATGGAGAGTAGAGCCCCACTGTGTTAGCTATTGTACAGATTCTTATTCAAGATGGCCCCTGTCCCAAAAGGCATAGAATAAAATAACCCAGGCCTGTTAAGGAAAGGAAAGAACTTTGGGGGCCTGTTCGTACTCCTTTCTTTCACTGCATTCACTAGGAATGTCATCATCAGCTTCAATAGAAGCAGGATCGGGCCCTTATAATGCATCCATCAGCAAACAAAATGAAAACCACTTCCGCTTTCCTTTGAACCTTACACACTCCCTGCCTGCTTAAACACCCCGTACAACCTAACCAAACAGCTGTCATCCGCATCACATGTCAGGAAACGGCAAAAAAAACCATGTTGCGAAAACAGAAGGCGGTGATCACAAAATACTATGTACTTCCTTCCACCAGCCGTCTCCAAACTCACTCTTTACCCGTTTCTGACAGAACGCTGACGTACTGCTGCAGCTTCAAGCCACCCTCTCTCCCCGCTCTCCTGAAGCATGGAAATCAGGGCAGCTGCTCAAAACGTGGATCGCTCCTACAGTCTATGTGACAGGCAGATGTGAGGGAGGCAGTGGCTTTTTCCATGACTGCTTAGTGCAGCCCCCGACATCAGGAACTGTGTGGTGATATTAGACATCAGCTGTGTTTAGTCAGGATGAGATCTATTAATTATATCTAAGGCACTTTTCTGGTCCTCTTTATTGTAGTATCTGAGCACCTCACCGTAACCCAGTGAGGTAGGGAGGTATTACCTTCCACATTTTACAGACACAGAACAGAGACACAGGGAGATTAAGCGACATAGCCAAGGTCACTCAGGAAGTCTGTGGCAGAGCAGGGAATTGAATCAAGCTCTCAAAAGTCTCAGGTTAGTGTCTTAGCCACTGGACTATCCTTCCTCTCTAACTAAGAGACCCAGGAATAACTACCGGGTCCCTGTCTGTGACCAACTACCCCAATAAAAGAAGCAGCCTTGCTGCTCAGTTTGTTCGATGCACGTTGGGTGCTCAGCTCTTTTGAAAATCTGGCCATTAAGTGTTACAGTGGGAGTTGATTGGGTACTGAGCACCTGGAAATCTGTCCCTGAGTTTGCTACAAAGTCCTGTGTCGCTTTTATTCCACAAGGGGCATCACATTGGCAATCCTGTATCTGCTTCCTGCTATCATTTTTATGGTCTTCTCATGATGGACTCACTGTCTGCTTTAGCAGATACTTGTTTCAGCCTTCTACTCAGTCTCTGAGAAGGGCATTAATATGCTACTTAGAAGTAGTTGCGGAAGGTAAAACCCCTCAGTCATCCTGGCACAGCTTTAGGCTTTTAAGAGCTCTGATATCATTTCAGTATACTGGAGTCTGACACTGGCAGCAGAAAATGTGGTTGTGAAAATGAAGTCGCGGGTGGATAGCGCAAGCAATGAGAAGCAAAAGAGCTCTCTCAGTGTGACATTCAGAAGTACCTCCTCTATGGTATAAGCTGCAAATGCTCTATTTTAATGAAGCATGCATTTAATATAGGCATCGCCAAACTGCTGGCTGAAGGTGACACTGCTAGAGAGTAACATCATGACCACACCGGTAGCATGGGGGCCTGGGCACGGGTAATTATACACCAGCTTTCTTTCTATTTCTTCTAGCCGAGGGAGTCCTTTCCCATGTAATATTCATGCTCTTTTCATCAAAGCAAGATGGGAAGAGGCGTATGATCTCTGACACTGGGCTCCTCCCTTGCATTACCAGTGTCACAAATGATAATGCCTCATTTTTTATGGAGCCTGGAAGCTGCCAGCGGGAGGCTCCTTAATGCAGATTCCCATAAAAAAAAAAATCCCTCATTTTAAATACAATTTGTAGTTTCAATATGGAGGGAAATGCTGCTCACTAGGGGCCATATTCTGAATGGTGCTGGCACCCATGAGCCCCATTCACTGAGAGTTGTAAGTGCCCAATGACCATTACAGCCTGCACCTCTCCTGATCAGACTTCATAGGAGCATTCTGCATGCTGATCAAGATGAATGAAACTTCCTATTAACAGCCTGGTCAGGCCAGGGCCAGGGCTGGGTTTGTAGGTAAATCAGGTCTTCTGACAAACATATCCTAATTGACTTCAGCATAATCTGTACCACTATTTCAGGCAACCAGCTCCCCGACTTCCTCAGCATCCTTCGAAAATCCCAGCCCTAAGGTTTAGCTTTTCCCATTTCAGATGGAAGTAGATTTTGCAAAAGGATTTGAATCAGACAAATCTGTCTGCATTTGGTTTTATGGAGCTACCCAATCCGCACTGCGGAAGCACAGCTTCATTCTCTCTATGGCATGAGTGTAGTGGTGTTCCACTTGATCAGATGCTGCTCCCTTTTTATCTTTTAATTTTCAGCCCTGCAAACAAATACATCTGCCAGACTGAATGTAAATAGAATAATGGGCTCTCTGGCCAGCAGGAGCATATGACTCATTAATTGCTTTACACCACAGAACAGAAGCCCATCAGCTCCACTACAGCCAATCTCCTCCGAGAAGCGACTTGCATTAGCATTGCATTTTTCAAAAGGAGCTTCTGTGTGCTTTGCCACTGTTTGCTATGCAAATTTTGGTGTTAATTGCACCAAAATGAGAAGCATATTACTTAAGTCAGCACACTCTTCAGATGGGCATCAGTGCGTGTGCGTATGATATTCCACCAGATGTTATTTTATTACTGCAGTTTAATACCTAACCATCTGCTTCCTTCTTATTTTGTCATGGTTTGTATTATCACTGGGACCCTTTTTTCTGTTACACTGGCTTTTATCGTCTGCATTATGTATTTGTGTGGCCAAGGCTAAAAGCTGGCAAGATCCTGAGCACAGTATATGCCTGGCAAAGCAAAGCATGAGCAGGTCGTAAAACCAAAACAGTGACTTGATACCTGTCACAGTTCAAGGCAACTGCATCTGTATTCTTCTTCTGTGGTCCACCAAGAGAACCCACTGAAAGGTTTTCAGCTCCCAGCTGTCACCTCTCTTGGGAAGCGACTCCTGTCTCTTCCCCTCCTGACCAGGGTTTTTCCAAGCTGCACAGTTCCCTGCCTATACTGTGATATCCCTAGCAAGCCAGACTGACTAAACAGGCCAGCGCCTGCATTCTGTTTTCTCTCCGAAGGCTATGAACAGCTGAAATTGCCACCAGTTACAAGTTACCTACCACACAGCTCTTTCTAAGCAAATACATTTATTCCTAAGGTGCAGGGCCGGCTCCAGGCACCAGCTGACCAAGCAGGTGCTTGGGGCGGCCAATCGGNGAAAACATTATAGAGAAAATATATTAAAAGCAATAAAAGAGCCCACACGCAGGCTAAAAAGCTTACCAGATCTAAATCTAAAATCTAAAAGGTCACCTCAACTCCAACCTCAAATTCTGGTGGGTGTCAGTCCTTCAAAACCCGCTTTTCCCCAGGGTTACAAGTTCATAACAGTCTGGTTCTGAATCTAAGACAGTTGTGGCCTTTGATGTCTAGTCTTCAGGAACAGGTAAGTCAGCAAAGACCCTCTCCCTCAGGCCATTACTTCAAAAGGAAGGGTATTTGCATAACCACAGGTGAGAATTTGCATTAACCTCTCCATAGGTCTTTCCCAGGAAATCCACTTCACAAGTATTGTCCCAAAAGTCTATTCTCGTCTGGCACATTGTTCAATATTGATTATCCAGGCCTTACATCCCATCTCCCCCTTCGAGAGGTTACATGCAATCCCGGCCCCCAGTAATACATGAACCATTCATTAATATAATGACCCCAAAGATACTTAAACTTAATTCAATAAGATCTCCCAAAGATATTGTTGGCATTTGCCATCTGTCACCACAGCCATCCCTAGGGTATGGCGAATCGAGGCGGCCGCCCTGGGCCCCGCGCTCTGGGGGGCCCCACTGCGGCCACCCCGAATCGCCGTACCCTAGGTACGGCTCTGTATGCGTGTTGTGCGGGGGGGGCGCTAGGCCGGCCCAGGGAGGGTGGGGTTAGGGTGCGGGGAGCCCAGCTGGCCCGGGGGACTAGCAGGGGGCCTGGCGCTGGCAGCAGGGGTCGGGCCCGCACTCACCGGTGGGAAGCGGCAGCAGCGACCCCAGCCCGCTCCGCCCTGCCCTGCCGGCTCCTGGCATCGCTTGGGGGAGAGGCAGAAGCCAGAAAGAGGCAGGGCAGGGGTGGGAAGAGGCGGGCGGGGCGGGGCCTGGGGTGGGGACAGCCCTGTCTGTCACAATACCAAAGAGAAGGCAGAGTTTAGTTTGTTGGGATTATTCTTGGTACAGAGGTAATGCCAACTGTCCCCAGTTGGGAGTGGAGTCTCATTGTGCTAGGTGCTATATGGACACACAGAAAGACACAAAGCCCTTAGGATCCAAGTCTAATAAACAACTCTCTCTATATATATTTTTTTTAATCTATGACGTGTGGTGGTATAAGGTGCTTCTGTGTGGACCACCCTCCAGCAGCAGCAGGCTGTAGAACAGACATGCCTGCCTCAGTTTCCCTATTTCAGAGTCCCTAGTAACTCAACAACAGCTCTCTTGCCTAATATCCCTCCTTGGAGCCAGTTTAGTACAAAAATATAAGGCATATAGTCCATAACAAAGTCCATAAAGAACAGTCAATTTATCACCCCCAGTGCATGTAGTCCTTAAAGATCCCATGACATGACACCCTGCATACCACACCCCAGCAATTTCTGCCACACCCAGACTCTTCTTCAGTCCTTTCCTGCCCTTTTACCAGGACAGCTGGAGTGTAACCACGCTTTTCCCAGCAGGCCCTCCCCACACCCTCTCTGCTAGTAGTTCATCCTCCCCTCCCCACCCAGGGGAGCATCCCTCACTTCCCCTATTCCATTAGCCCTCTCCAGCCCTCTGGCTTCAGCTCTCCAGCATGGAGATGCCAATTACCCCTCCAGCATGGAGATACCCATTAGCCCTCTGCTGCTCCCCTACCTTCAGCTCTCTCCACACTTGGCTGCAGATCGTTGGCCCTCAGCCCTCTGGCCCTGCTTGTCTTGTTTGGGGAGGTCAGCCAGCAAACCCCTCTTTTCGCTTTCCTGCCTTCAGCCTTCCCCCAGGAACAGCCTATAGCTCCCTTCGGGGACCTCCTGCAGTCTCCTGCTCTCCGGGAACTCTCACCTGCTCACTCCCAAGAAGCTCTCACCTGCTCTTTTTCCTGACTGACCCATTATAGGGCCAGGTCCCTTGTCTTAAATGCAATTAGGAGGCAGCTGATGAGTCACAGGTGCATCGGCTTCTTCCTCCTGAAAGGGACCGTGCCACCGTATGACAGGTGGACTGGATCTAATGCATTTTGTTATTTTCTTTGCTTGAAGAGAATGAATTTTCTCCTCTCTCTCCAGACTGTATTTCTCAGACGTGCAAGTGGCTAGACATAGACGACAGTAGGGACAAAGAAATAGGACTGGCTACTGTAGGCCTGATTCTCCCATGCCCAGCAACATGTAGTCTTTTATACCCACGCAATGTGCATGCCCAGTGGGTGTAAAATACAAACATTTGGATTATTACCACTCTTTTTGGACAATGTAAATAACGGCACAAGGTGTAAGGCAATGGAGAGTCAGGCAGAGAAGAATTGTGGGCCTCTCTTATATTCACTGATCAAGGCAGTGTTGGGGATTCCATGTTCCAGCAAGAATGATTCTGCTACCACCTCTTGGGGAAAAGTATAATCCATTCCTTCCATATCTGAGGTCTATGTTAGTGAGACTCCCCTTGATTTAAGTGAGCAGGACACACCCAAAATCAATATGTGACTGTGGACCTGCTCCTGTCTCCTAGTCTTAAAGTCTTTCCACTATAAGGGTGACATTCACAAGAACCCCCCTTCTACTCAATAAACCTCTACTGCCCCAAGAGAGAAAAATTACTAAAAGCTAATGATAAAATCCTAAATATCGAAAATAAAAGCCCTACCCCAATACTTGTATCTGAGCATCTTCCCCTTAAAACTGTAAAAGCAGCAAAGAATCCTGTGGCACCTTATAGACTAACAGACGTTTTGCAGCATGAGCTTTCGTGGGTGAATACCCATTTCTTCGGATTCTTTGCTGCTTTTACAGATCCAGACTAACACGGCTATCCCTCTGATACTTGACACCCTTAAAACTGATAGCTTTAGAGAAGTCCCTAATGGACTTCATAGAGTCTCTGACATTCTCCATTTTGGGTGGTAAAAACTCTGCTTGGGGAAGGGCTTTTGTCTTTGTTCACTAAAGATATCCCAGAATGCACCATCACTGTCATGATATATGGAATCACAGATCTTCTTAAACAGAAGTCTTTTGTAAGGAGAACTACACATAGACAAACTTCCACAGAATTTCAGTCCCAGCTTTGTCTCTTTTGTTTACCAGTGACTACACCTTCTCTGAAACTCTGTACAGCATACAGATACTTCTACTGGCTGAATAATATACTTCAGGTGAACATATCATTACAATCACAAATGTCAGAAGTCTCATTGCTACCCATGGCTTTTGTGATGTCACAGAGATGCATTCTGGGATACATTCTATCCCAAAGCAGTACAAAGAAAAAAAAATTAAAAAGATTAGTTAACATTTGTGCCCTATGCTGGATGCTCCCCAACAGCATGTTGGGAAGTTCACTCCACTGAAGTTCACTCCCATCAGCATAGAGCAGCTACACGGGAGATCTTACATCAGTACCGCTGTGCCACTGTAAGGTCTCTGGTGTAGACATAGCCTTAGTTTGGAATAAGAGTCCCTTGTTCCAGATTATATCATTCTACTTTCTTCTCTGGAAGTGAATTAGGTTAATTAATTTAAATTTATTTCAGAATAAAAGCATCACATGGAGCACAAATGGAGTTAGTTGGTAAGAGTAAATCCATTTTAAATTCAAAACCTACCTTATTCCAGATCAATTTTCATGTGTAGACAAGCTCTTAGTTTCCCTGCCTCATATCTCCATCTGCCAACTGAGAATAATTTTCTCTCTTTCCTCCCACTCTCTGTCCATCTTATCTATTTAGAATATAAACCCTTTGGAGCAAGGACTGTCTCTTAATATGTACAATGCCCAGCACAATGTGTCGTGACCTCAGCTGGGGCCTTTAGACATGACTGTAATGAGACACAAATAAATCAGAAGAAAAGGAGAAGCTGAAGAGATATAACCGTCTCACTACAGCCTCCCAAAATTCCTAGCTCCAGCCCTGACTTCTTGTTCAATCTGTGGAAAATAGATTGCTGGTTTCCTCACTAAAGCACAAGTATAATTTGATTCCCACAAGCCCATATCAACACATGTGGTTTTAAAAATCACCACACCATAGAAGCAGATGTTTCTCAGGATAAAGCTCCCTACAGTTGATTCCCGGGCTCACATATATGAGTATTTGATTAATAGGATTGGAAGGGTTAGATTTATATTGGTAAATGCCAGTAAATATCTATCTCACTGTATGCCACAAACTGATGGAAAAAGTATTTCCATTGATGATCATTAAAATGTAGAGATAGGCAAAGTAAGAAAAATGCTGCATGAGAACTTAGAGTCAAAATCTCAAGAATGAGGATCTGCAGCTGGGCCTGGGATCAGCTAGCTAACCGCAGCTGAAACCCCTAATCGGCCAGATTGCTTGATTAGCTGAGCAGCATTGCCAGGACTACTCCAGACCTAAGCCCAGCAGTAGCACTTGACCAGTGGCTGCTCAATGCTTATGCTTGCAGCTGCGATAGCTCCTGTGCCTGTCTTGTTCCCAGCCTTGCTCCAGCCCCGTTCCTGCCTAACTCCTGCCCTGCTCAGGTTCTGATCCCAGCTCTGACCCTGGGCTCTGATTCTAGGATCTTGACTCCAGCTCCACCCACTAGGCTTGGCCACCCATGCCCCAGTCCTTGATGCAAAATCCAGTGAGTTAGACTTTGGTACCAATCTAAAAAAAAAATGCTTAAACTCAGACATTGATATTATCCATCAAAATCATAAAAATTGAATTCTGCCAAGTCTATTTATTAAGCATAAATGGTCACTGTCAAATTAGTAACGTTTTCTGGGAATAGGCATTCCCCAAGTACCTGCTCAGCCTGCACCATTTCTTCACATAGGGTGGAAAGGGGAAAAAAAATAGGGATGAGATAATATCTTATTCATTTACACCTACACTGCTCTACAAGGATGGTATTATGTACTAATCTCTAAGGCTCCAGTCCTGCAAAACTAAGCATATGCTTGAAAGATTGTGGCATTAGGGCTCATTGAATTCAGTGGAAAGACTCCCACAGACATCATTAGTCTTTGGATCAGAACCATAGAGTGCAACTTCTTTGGGGAACGGATGGATATTCCTGTGTGTTTGTAGAGCACCTGACACAAGGGAGTCCCAGTCCTGCATGTGTTCTTCTTTAAGTACTATAATAATATTTGTTCTAGGTGTGGGTAGGAAGGCTATTGTATTCTACTGGGCTGACTACGTGACATCCTCAATGTATTCTATTGTATGTACATTCTTATCCCACCCTCATCACTGTAGTATCTGAGTATCTTCCAGTAACGCAGTAAGCAACTTGACTAACATCTGTCAGTGTGATTCATTCTCTATTTCACCATCTCCCCAGAGAGTGAATTGGGTGTGCAGTGGAGTGTTTTGTTTTGGTAGGGTTTTGTGTGGATTTGGCTCCAGCTGTCCAGGGATAATTTACTCTCATAAAATTATCACATTTGCCCTGGAATAATAAATTGACTAGTCTCTGAAGTACTTGGGTTCCACTATTAACACACCTTCTACCTTATAAACTATGTCTTTCAGTTGTCATCCACCCATTAACTGTGATGTGTAGAGTCTAATGTCTCCAATCTGTCAATGTATTTTTAATGAATCTTATGAATTTCATTGTTTATCATGGGTTGCACTGACAGTTTGGAATGCTCTCTCCTTTGAGATTTTAGAAACAGTCAAAGATCTTACCACGAGAGTCAAACAAATGAAAGTGCTGAAGGTGACAGAGGCAGCCAAAGGGACATGGAAGTCAAAGCAGGTTTAAAATAAAATAAGTCACTTTAATTTTTTCAAGTCAGTTTCATGGGGAAAATTTTCAAAGGCTTAACGGCTTATCAGAAAGCAGGAGCCCTAATTGTTATAGTTATTTGGCCATCTTTACAGAGCCTCGGAGTGTGCCTTTGAGGTATTTTAACATTCATATTCCCATGAGTCAGTTAGGTTGTTCAGATGGCTCATTCATCAACACATGAAACATTATTTTCAACAACTGCCTGGTCTTTTGCAATTGTATTGTCTAATAAAAGCTAATGGACAAAAAACACCTTTCCTTTTGTTAGTAAGCTGCCATTAGGCTACACATAATATTACTTAGCACTTTACATCTTCAAAGCGCTGTACAAATATTCAGTAACAGGACCACATGGTAATTGTCAGCTACAATAATGAGCAAACAACATGGCATTTACAGTAACCGTACTGAGCAGCAACTTTTAGGGCGTATCTACACTATAAGTCTCAAGGGATTTTGTTATAACAGAATTGTACCCTGACCGTTCTATAACAGTTTGGACCTTAACTGTGTTGTAACCATGCTGCAAGAATACATTAGAGCCCTGAAAAGACCCCAGGACAACAACAGTTGTTCAGTATAGATGGTTGGTGGCTAAATTCTAGGTTAAGAACCAAATTAACTGACAATTGATTAGGAATTAAAAGCACAATGGGGAATCTAACCCGAACGTCCTGTGGAATGGACACCAGCCCTGACTAGTGGGAACTCTTGCCTCCACCTTTAAAGCTAACAACAGCTTTTAACCCCAGCATGATTTTTTATTTAGTGTTAATTAGGGGACTGGCAACAAAAATCAATTAATTAATTACATGCATAGCCACTGTAATGCACACAACTGAAATCAAAGGCTGTCAGATTATCCTGCATCCGTGGAGGAAAAGGGCTGTTGCAAGAATACTGGACAATGGCATTCCATTTCTTTACAAATGGCAAAAAAGAAAAAGCATGGTCAGGCAAATAGGAGGCAAATGAAGACTCTTCCTGGCCTCTGGTGAAGGTCATTCTCCTGTCTAGGCACCACAAAATTATGCCCATCATGTATGATAGTTATCCCTGGTTCCTATGCTTATTTTTGCCTTTGGAATATACCAGATTGCAGGGATTTTCAAGATACTATCCTGGGGATGCATCACCCCTAGATATGCCATGTTGCTCTGTAATGCTTGCCATTTAAACAGCGCCCAAAGAGTGAGGTAAGGCCCTAGCATTCCCCTCTAAGGGCTATCAGTTCCCATTCACCAAGTTTCATCCTGGTTCAGCAATTGTTCTGTTTCCCTGACCTACATGGAAATAGCAAGGGTTCTGCTTCCAATACCCCTGGATTCCCAAAACTGCATGAAGGATCCTGTACCACTATGCTCACATCTCCCACTCAGCATTCTGCCACTGGGTGGATGAACAGCACACAGGAGATACCATGGACCACCCCCATAGGGGAGCAGGGTTCCAAATTTCAAGGTGGGAGGATGGACAGTGGATCAGATAATGAGCCCTTTGGGGCTGGTGGGGTGAGAGAGATCTTTTGTGTGGCTCGAGGGAAGGGGGAAATGATGCCACAAAGGCAGCACCCCTTCTTCCATGTCTCCCAATCCACTCCAGGGGGATACAAACATTCTGATATTTCACCTACTTGAGTAAAACTATGTAATAAATTTGTTAAAAATGCCCAAGATAGGATTAGCTAAACAACATTAGAGACAGTGATCAGTGGGTGTTAATCAGTACTAATTACAATAGAGTTCCTGTCAAAACATGTTGCATAAATATGGCCTGACAAACTCATTCAATAAAAAGAGAGCGAGCGAGAGAGAGCAAGTATATATGCTGCTGGGAATCATCAACTGGCAGACATCTCACTCATACACAGAGATGTGTGATAAAACAGTCAATTCCTGCTAGCATTAACCGCACGTGCAAGCTATATAAAAGGCCAAAGCTAAAGTCCATTCGTGAGGCAAAATTATCTGCAAAATTATCTGCCTATTCAGGTCTCTCGCAACTTACGCGGGGGTTACGTTCGCATAAAGCGAAAACCGCGTATAGCCAAAATCCCATTGACTTCAATGGCAGGCGGAATCGCCCGCACTACAGACACAGTACATAAATTGCTTTTTTTCCCTTTTTTTTTTTTTGTGGTTTTGCCGACTGCGCAAAGCCAAAATTGCGCATGTTAAATGTGCGTAAGATGCGAGAGACCTGTATCATTATTGTCTGGATTGCAGTAGCCTTAATAGACCCCAACTGAAATCAGGTCTCCATTGTGCAAATACGTTATAAGAGACAGCCCTCCCCCCACCCCACCCCCCAGGAGCTTACAATCAAAAGTGGGCAAGAAAGAGGAAAAAGGTTTTATGCTCATGTTTCAGATGGGGAACTGAGCTCCAGCCATCTTATGCAACTTACCTAAGGTCACACAGTGAGTCTGATAGAGCAAGGACCTGAACCCATATCTCATGGCCGCTAGTCCCGTGCTGTAACCACAAGGTCATCCTTCTTCTTAGTTCAGCTGTGTGATTTTCACAATGGAATTTGTATCCAGGTAAGGGCAGGGAGAAAGTAGGGGGAGTTAGAGCTTTTGGAGTTGAAGATGTGAAAGCAAGAGGCTTAAATACATGCACATGTGCAGCTCTAAACAGAGCCCCGGATCATTTTCTGATATTTTGTTTTGCTTTGACTATATCTGTTGTGCTGTAGAGAACTTCAAAGTTAATTGCTTGGTATGATTTCATAACAGCCGGTTAACATGGTCCTGCACATCTTAATTTTTAGTATTTTGATAGTTAATCAACAAATACTCCCATCCTAATTGTATTTCCAGTCTGCCCAGTGTTTGCCAATAACAAACCCACATTTTGGAAGAGACAAATGGAAGTGTTACTGAGCCTCTATCCGTGCCCTTATAGGCTCAACCAATTTATCAGTGCCATGAAGGAGAATAAATATTTATAAATGGATGTGTCAGCTGTAATGTGATAAACTATCTCCAGTTGTCACATGGCTGGATCAAATTGCATTAAAATACTTCTAAACATTAAGAAAATGTCTGAGGCTAGTGCATGCGAGGGAGAAGGAAAGAGAATAGATATAGATATCAGAAAGGTCCTACAGAGGTAAAGGACAAACAAACCATTTAGTGTTTTAACTTTGCACCATTCTTTTTGCTCTTGGTTTGCAAAGTGTAAGTAACCTGCTGATGTGTATTAAAACTCTCTTGACTAACCCCAGTTTATTGTAAATATTACAGCAAATCCATTGTAAACAGCAGCAAGAGGCTTTTGGGAACCCATTAATCAAAATAAACTGCTCTGGAAATACCTTTGCTCAGCTTGTTTAACTAGGGCTGCGGCTCCACACTGCATAGCTGATTTCGAAATATACAATTTATTGCCTTGGATGGCTTTGCTCAGGGCTGGATCTAAATTCCTCTGGGTACTTTAACATACAGTTAATCAAAACACAATGCCACCTCTATCATATTTACAATCTGGCAGGCAATTAGTCAATAATAAATAAAATGCATTGGAAAGACAAATGATATTGCTATGTCTGTATCAATGTGCTTATAGGCTCAAAAGATTTATCAGTACCACTGGAGAGAATAAATATTTATAAATGGATGTGTCACTCATAATATGATAAACTATCTCCAGTCATCACATAAAGCATGCATATTTTCAAGTTGACATACTTTATTAACTACCTAATCATTTTTCAAAAGGTGTTTTCCAACTTTATTAGCCACACTTAACTGGAGGAACCTATTCTTATTTTGAATATATGTAAAGCAGTAGCACCCAGGAGCCCCAGTCAGGGTTTGGATCCCATTGTGCCAGGAGATGGACAAACAGAATAAAAAGGGATTTGGGGCATTGAGGGCTTTGGTGGGTTTTTTTGCAAGGGGTGGGGGGAGTTTGTTTTGTTTTTTAAACCACAGCTGAGCACTTTGGCCCCAGACCTGAAAATACTAATGACATGTGCCTAAGATTACTCCTGTATGTAGAGCTGCCTAAAAATGGGGAGGGTGGAACGATTTCTCTCTCACACACACACCCATACATCCCCCCTCCTATTTTTTTAAATTTTCAAAATTACCAATGTCAACACCATTTTGAGATTTGACATTTCATCAACATTGCAAATATTTGGACTAATTCTACAGCGGATTAAAAAATGGGAGGTGAAGTTGCTGAAAGAGTTACATCAAAAGTTTTCCTGCAAAAAATTTTTTCCAAAAATTTGAAACTTCAAAAACCATGAACTTTGTCTGTAAGTAATCCTGTTGATTTAAGTGGTGTGACTCAGGGTAATTAAATTAAGTGTGGGCATTAGGCCTGATCTACACTAGAAAGGTTTATTTGTATAGTTATTTCTGCTAGGGGTATTTCCAAAATAGTTATGCCAGTAAAAGCCAGTGTGGATACAGTTTTACTTGTTTAAAGGTCTCTTATTCCTGCATGGAAGAGGAATAACTATACCAGTATATCTCTATCTATAAAAGTGCAGTATAAAGCTCTTTTATACCAATATAACTGTGTCCACACTGGGGGACAAGTACTTCTGTAACTATACCAGCCTATAGTTAAAACTGTACAACTGTCTAGTATAGACATGGCATAACTGTTTGCAAGATGAACTCTCTGACTGTTTCCTTATAGACAGACAATTATCCACTGATTAGCCTGGCTGTTCTTTACAAGAGAGTTTTATTTTATGGTCAGCATCTGATTGAAAAGATAAAAATCATCTGCTCTAAAATACCTTTCCACCGTTTTACAAACATTAATGGCCCAATAATTGTGCTTAAGCTTAAAGGGAAAACGAGATAAATCCTTGAACTAGTTCAATAAGGTACCATAATACTCATAGGACAGATGTTTCTTTGTTTACATATGCACTCAGACACTGTTCCTCTGGGTTTTTCCTGTCTCAGGGGACTCTGCTGTACTTGACTTGCGCATTGAAGCTTGTGGGTAAGTAGTGGAAATTGGATACTTTCCACATTTGCAAATAACTGTCATACCAGTTAGACCTGATAAAATTTTAAATACTCCCTTGAATGAAGTTTCTAAAATGCTGCTGTTGTTATCCCACTCATTTTACATTTGAGTTTGGCAGCTGATGCCCTTAGTTAAACGTTCAGTGTCAACAATGTCATGCTGTTGCTCTTAGAAATGTGTCAAAGTACTGTAGCATGATCTTGTTGCATTTAAAATTAACCACAGGAGTAGTGCTGTGCCAATTTGTTGCATTAACTAGAGGACCAAGCCAATGTATTTGTCATATACATAGAGAGAACATGAACAGCAAACATTTAGAAGGAGAAATTTCCATTCTCTCCTGTTCTTTGCTCATAGCCTGTATTTTCAATTAATTGTAAAGTTTGCTTTTCCTTTGCCCATCCTCAGTTCATACCCTGACTTAGTAGGGGCAAAAAGGAGATAAGATGATGTTGGAAGCTAAATAGATGGTACAAGCTTATTGGGGTAATGCGATGAAGTACCTGAGTTTACATCTCCTGCACTGATTTTCAGCTGGTTTCTTATTCTGTTCCATATCCCACAAAGGAATTTACATTGAAGTTAGGGGGTAATCTTAGACTTTGTGTTGGTTAGGGGGAAAAGTGCATTTTTAAGACGTGTTATTTAACCCACATTATTTAACACTTATTTAAAATGCACCCCGCCCCATTTACCCCCCCGAATAATGACACAACCATTGAGCTGGTCTGCAAATTACTGCTCTGTATAAATCTTCAGTTTCTTAGAAGCCACATGAATGATGGTCCTCAGTATTCTAGTACTGGACAGTCTATTCCACTTTAGTTGCAGCACTGTCCACTCAGTGTTATACCTCTATCTAGTTTGCACCACTTGTGTTTGAGTTATAATATCATCCTCCATAGAGCCTCCTGACAAATGTTTCTGTGATTCACACCCCAAAAGTAGCCATTTGTTGGTTAGACAAACACATTAAATTATTTTGCTTATTCACCTAAACACAAATAAGATTTTAGGTCAGAAGGAAGAATCTATGAAGTCTATCATGTCCATTTCCGTCATTAAACAGTGGTAACCCACCATACTACATTGGTCTTGGGGTATGTACCATTACCCTCCAGAGGAATCAGAACTGTGTATTGTTTGGCATAGGCCCCATACAACCAAAAGCTAATGGAGATTCTTCGGCTTGAGTGAAAAGGGCCTATGCTTTAGCTCAAGTGGTGGAGCTAAGCAGGAGGATCAGAGATCCGTTCCAATTATCACCATGAAGTTCAGCATAGCCATGAGTTTTACATAGTAACAATGTTACAGTTCCATGTAGCCACAGATTTGTCTCATTATTAATTTGCCCTCTAAGTAATTCTACACTGCTCCTTTATCAGATGGTTTATATTATATATTCCTACTACTGCTTTTAGTCATTCATGATTTTTGTGTGCAGTATTCTCCCTAAATGCCTTTGGCATTCATTTCTCCCCTGGTTTAAGTTCACACATGACTGCTTTTGTATTTGTCAAGTGACTTAAGAGAGACCTAGGGTGGACTGAAGTGATGAGCATCAGGATCATTCACTTCACCAACGTGTTGAACTCCAAATCTGCATGTCTACATGTTTCAGATGATGTGACTCCTAAAGCAAGGAGTGTGACTTGAACGAAACATTAGCAAAACACACCACTGATTCAATTTCAAACAATCTGAAAACAGTATTATTCTTGCATCGTCAACATTTTATAGGAGACCTTACTAAAGAAGGGTGGTTTCCAATACTGCACGGGGACCCTCCAATTTAAAAATTCAGGGATGGGATTCTGAAAGGAACACAAAGGAATCAGAGACTCAACTGCTCAACTGCTGAATTTCAGCCTAAACTGTTTTCAATTGAATTCATTTTAAAAAATGAGACTGGCATATTGGTCCTGATCCAGCATCAGTCCTTACTCAGACACAGAACTCCCATGGAAGACGGACAGTTATACTGAATCAGGCTCAATATGTTTTATAAAACCCTTTTTAAAATTCCAGGCTCCTGCCCCAAAAATGTTGGGTCTAGACAAGTAGATAACATCCCTTTAATAGAGGGGAACAACTGGTTATTCTAGTAAATAAGCTTGATTTCAGTAACTTGCTTGTGATTGTCATCCTAAGAATTGTCCTCATTGGGTTGTTGGGAGGGAAGGTTTTTTGTGGGGGGGAGAAAGGGGAGGTTGATTTGTTTAAGGGAATGGGGCAGATGGGTCACACAATGTAAGCCCCTCGTGCAGATACATACTGGTGCACCTGACCCCAGGTTCAAATCAAAGCAAGCTGCACTGGTGCAAGTCACGTTTGACACTGAAGCAGTGCAAAAAAAACCCACAACAACAAAACAAGTGCAGGTAAGTTGCTAGAGAGACTGCAGACAGACTACACTAGACAGGTCTCAGCCATTATGGTTATCGTTGAGGACCATAGGAAAACAGATGTAGTGTTCTCTGAAGCAGTGAGCCAGAAACCTGCTTGTCTATCTAGTGTAAACAGCAAAACATTTCCTGGAGAGAGAACAATACCCTGCCTTTCTGGAAATGCCTGTAAAAAAAAACCCTCCATGATCTGGGAAACACCACTGGGACACAGAGGGCAGCTCACCAAGAGAGTACCATACCATACAAGTGAGAAAACAAGCTTGGCTCCATAGCTTGGTGGAGGGAGCTGGTTTGGGGTGGCTGAGACAGAAAAGGATTCTATTGCGTGGTCTATACAAGAGGCTTGGAAGTCTCAGGAAATAACTTTCCCATCTCCCCTATTGCACAGGGCCTCCATGCTGCCTTCCTGGCCCTGTGAGCCTTCTAGGGCAGGCTAAGTGTGAGACATAGGAGGCAGGGGGTGATTCCATACCCATGGGCTCTCTGATCTAGGGCTGCACCTTAGGGCTGCACTCAGTCTGCTCCAGCAGCTGCACCAGCCCCCACAGCTTCTGAGCAAGGAAGGCACAAGCCAGAGCTGGAGCCAGGGTCTGCCCCATGGATATACCCAACGTGTGACTGCCAAGGGCCTTACATACTGCATGGCCAGAGACAACAACTATACACCAAACTAAACAGCCAGCACCTATGAGCTGGGGGAATGACTCAGTGAGGTGGGGTGGGGGCAGGAATGGGTCTGCTGCAGTCACAGCAGGGTCTTTTCTTCAAGGTTTAGAGTTTATAACAAGAAAGTAGCCTCAGTTGCCAGTCTGAAGGTTCATATAATCCCCAGGCTGTTGTTCAGCCAGTCCCATGACCCCCTGAGTGTGGAGATCAACCATTTCCCCAAAGGATGTCTCCCAAATGCAGTCCTCCCCCACAAGCACCTGTTCCAGGGTAATGAAACAACTTAGCTGGAATTATCCCCTTGTACAGTAGGGGCAAGGTAATATCTCTGGACCATATCGCAGAGTCAGATTCTGGGGACCTTTGGCAGATATAAAGCCCATAAACTTCATTGCATGTTTCCCTGCATGGCTGGGCATGAGTGGGACAGGGTGTAATCGTAGGACAGCTAAGTACAGTAGAACCTCAGATTTACAAACACCTCGGGAATTGAGGTTGTTCGTAACTCTGAACAAAATGTTATGGTTGTGTTTTCAAAAGTTTACAACTGAACATTGATTTAGTACAGCTTTGAAACTTTACTATGCATAAGAAAAATGCTGCTTTTAACCATCTTAATTTAAATGAAACAAGCACAGAAACAGTTTCTTTACCTTGTCAATTTTTTTTTTTTAATTTCCTGGGTTTTTTTAGTAGTTTACATTTAACACAGAACTGTACTGTATTTGCTTTGCGTGTGTGTCTCTGCTGCTGCCTGATTGCATACTTCCAGCTCCAAATGAGGTGTGTGGTTGACCAGTCATTTTGTAACTCTGGTGTTCATAACTCTGAGGCCCTACTGGAAAGGGAAGTTCAACAGCATTCCACCTGTGCAAATAAGCTGATGTTTGCTGAGCTTGCATAAATTTGGGATGAGGCTCAGACTGTCTGACCATGAACCCCAATTTCAGTGCAAGTGGATGCCACAGAGGGCATCCCAAATTTGATTACATCCCATTCCCAAATAGGATTTGAATAGGATATGCAATCCTGCAGCCACAGTGAACTGCCAGAGGCAAAACAACCAATCAGGAATCAAAGCTTTGCCTGTGGTTTGTTTGCTTTACAAGGGATTAACTGCAGTGGCTGTATTTGTCCCAACTTCATCTCACCAAAACATTCATATAAGAAATACCCAGTGGCCTGCAACAAATAGCTCCAGAGCTTAAGATAGAGTTCTGGTACTGGGAAGTCTAAGTAGCAGGGATAGATAATGCCTGAGCTCATACACAGAGCAGGAGAATGCTCTGATTGTGAAAGGTTATTGGGTGTTTAGTAACAGATGGGGGCCCAGATGTAGAAATCATTGTTCAGCTAAAGATTTTTCAGCAGAAGATGATTGGTTTATTCAACAATGTCAAGATTCAGAAGGACATTTGAAGGAGCAAAATTCCTTACGGCAGTGTATTATACATCATTTCATTTCTAGTAGTTGAACAAAATTGCAAACAGCTGGTGGATTGTTGGAAGATTTTAAAACACTTCTTTCAAAGGTATTTTATTACTGTTATAAAACACACACTCACCACACATTCCCCCCTCCCCGTCGCAATAGTGAACTTTTATACCACTCATCAATTTTTACTTTTAAAAATTTCTGATTCATTGACACTGCAGCTCAGGAGGATTTCTGCCCCAGTTTCTGCACAAGAGTGGGTCTCAACCTTTTCCACGGTGACACCTCCACCCCTTACAACAGAGAAGAGTTCCAGGACCCCTCCCATCTAGTGATGAAGAAACAGGATGGCGCTCACAACCTCCTTGGGGTCATGACCCGCAGGCTGAGAACTCAAGGTTTGCAGGAAACTGTTAGGTAGTTTCTAAAATGAGACTGAGAAATTTTACATTCTGGATAAGTGACTTGCTTCCCATCATGCTGTGTGGATAAGTGACTTGCTTCCCATCATGCTGTGAGGTTTCTCCAAGCATCACAACAACTAGGGCTAGATTTTCAATATTATGCCATTTCACATGTTGGGATGTGCTCGTGAGTGTTCACTTTGGTGCCCCATAACCTTTGCTAAGCTTGAAAAGGCAAAAACTAAATGCTCAGCTTGCCGCTTGTCCCCCACATGTTCTTTGTGGATGTCTTACCATCAGTTAACTCTTGACATGGCCAAGCCTTCCTTCTCCCTCAAGCTCTTCACTTTCCCCGTATTCTGTCCCCATCGGCACTATTACCATGCTCCCAGGTAACTCACACACCTTTTGAGTCTGTCCTCTGAACATGCACATCCTATATCCAAATCCTGCTGCTCTTCCTCTATTGTATGCCTAAGACATAGTCCTTCCTCTCTCTCTTTCCCTCCCTCTACACAACTAAAATACCTCTACTTCCTTCATCACCTTCTCTCCTATGTACACTAACCTCCTCTTCTCTGGTCTTCCCAACACACACATCGCTCCCTTTAGGTCCGTTAAGAACTCTGCTGCTAAAATCCTCTTCCTAGCCTATCCTGACAATGTCACCTGCTCTCTGAGTCCCTCCACAGACTCCCCCTCCACACCATACCAAATACAAGCATCTTGTCCTTCTCTCCAATGCCCTCCTTTCTCTTGTATCCTAAGCAGGGAGAGGCTCTCAAGTTACCTCCCCAAACACCTCACCTACCCTCTGCCTCACCCACCAGTGAGACCAGCCTTGATCCACATCTCCCAGAAGCACCACTGTTCCATGCTGCCTCTTGTGCATGGAAGCCCTCCCTGAAGTAGTCGGTCAAGCCACTATCCTTCTTTCTTGCAAATTCCCCCCTCAAGATCCCAGTTCTGTTGTCTCTCTTCTAGTAAATTGCCAACTGGTAATAAACAAGCAGGAGGCCAGCCAGGATTACTGACACCAGTGGTATCTTTTGTCTGCCTACTGTGGGATTCTTACACCTCCCTCTGAAGCATCTGGTACTGGCCACTGGGGGAGAGAGGATACTGCACTACATGAACTCGGGGTGTGATCCCGTGTGCCACCTTCCATGTTCATTTATAGCCTGAAAAAGCTTTGAAACCTGCAACGTGTGTTAAGAGCTAGTCTCTACGGCCATGTGTTTCCATCACTGTTCCCCTTGTCTCTCCTTCCCCAGTCCCTCCATTTATTTGCGAAGCTCACTTGTTAGGTCTTATCCTAATTTAGTTTATAAGCTCTGCAGGGTGGGGACTCTTATGGCTGCATAGCAGCCAGCACAATAGAGCCCTAACTTGAGTGGGGCCACTGGGCACTATTATAAAAGCAATCAAGACAAAAAAGTCACCCCACCGTAGCACATGCACTCAGTGCTGTGCACAAACTTGTGGTGATATCAACACTCAGCATTTATACACGGTAGCACTTTTCATCCAGAGATCCCAAAGCACTTTACCACCATGAGGCAACACGATGTTACGGAGGGGAAAACTGAAATAAGGTGACATGAAAACCCAAGGTCATCCAGCTAGTCAATGGCAGCCAGGTGCCTGTCATTCTGTGACTGGTGGGGCGATACTGTGGTGTGTCCCATGAATTAAACTGTGAGTTCAAATGCAATTCATTATGAGAACACCTCCACCACATTACTAATAGCATAATAATGGTATTTTGCAGCCAGGGTCATAACTGAACCTCATCAAAACCCTTTAGAAGTTGAGACTGAACAACAGCAATGAAATGTGCCCTCTACAAAGAACACAGTACAGTGTTTAGCTACAGGCAAGTACAGTCAAAGTCAAGAATAAAGCAGGGGGCTCAGATTGCCTTAATTTTAATGGCTACTTTAACCATCTGTTGGAAGCTTTCTCCAATCCTGACAGTGACTCCCTTAACTAGGAATTAAATGTATACATATAATATCTAGGCAAATAAGGGTGCCTGGAATTACAAGGTCAACTCCAAGACATCATCTGTGGAAGATTACATATACCACAGTCAAGACTCTGCCCCTGCAATGAGCCTATACCCAGCCCCAGTAAAATCAGAGGCTGTATTGGGGCCTCAGGGATCTGACGTGCAGAACTCATTGCAGGATCAGAATCCAACTTAGTAACTCCCTCTTTTCGTCCTCTTCTGTAAAACTAATGTGAGCACAGAGACTACGGGATGAGCAGAGTCAGCGCACTCCAAGTGCTTTAACAGAGAACTGGCCAATGACTTGTCAAAGAGTCCTGCCGTCCCTTACTTACATTCCTCCTACAACATAATCTGGTCCTTTCTGCTAACTGAACTACCAACAACTCTACAAGTTCAATCAGAGTGGCATAGCTACAACGATGGAAGGTGTTTTTCCATAGTTGCACAAACACAACCTCTCCAAACAACCGTTGTTAGGTTGATAGAAGCATTTTCTGTCAACCTAGCTCCATCTATACTGGGGGTTAGGCTGGCACAGCTTTGGCCCTCGGGGTGGGGGGGAGAGATTTGTCACAGCCCTGAGCACCATAGCTATGTCAACCTGAATTTTAAGTGTAGACCAGGCCTCATTGGAGGTGACATTCTCGGGGGTGAATGCTTTGATTCTTCTAAATTAGAGATCGGCCGAAGCTGTGGAGTCCAGCAGTTCAGCAGAGTTTAGGATCCAAGGGTTTGGTTTGAGTCTCTCTAAACCAGTGGTGGGTTCAGTTAAACACTGAAACAATTGAAAAATGGAAGTTTCATAGGGTGGATGCTCCACAAAAACAAAATTAAATCTGTAACCAATGAGTCTAAATTTGTAATGGATTTGTTTCAGCCACACTCTCACTCTTTGCTTTGAGATGAATGTTCATGGAAAGCAAATGTCAGCTGATACTCATAAGTGTTTATGGAAACTAAGTGTTTGATCCATGCACATGAGGACTAGTACCAGAGGTGTTTGCATGAAGACCCTCAGATCCCATGACCTTCAGTGTTGAAAGCATGAGCCTCTACCACTTGAGTGTAAAAGTAGCAACTTCAGCTTACAGCTGTAGTACACTTTTCTACTCTTATGTGAACTAGCTATTAGAGGGGAACACTCTTCTTGTACAGGTTGCACTTAGACATTCATGCAGCTGCGGAACAGAAACATTACTATGTGACTTATCCAACACAACTGGAAGTGACAGTATGCCAAGAACTGCTCAGAATCAATCGTATGTCTAGTGTCTAGGGGAATGGATTGACACTCAGAAGAGCTGGGTTCTATTTCCATTTCTGCCATTGACCAACTGGATGACTTTGGGCAAGACGCTGTTGTTATCTGTGTCTTTGTTTCCCTTTGTCTATCATGCCTACTTACAGAGTTAGCTCTTCAGAATACAGACTAGACTCTCTCTCACCAGGTGAATGTACAGTGCCTAGCACAATGGAGCCCTAATATCTGTTGGGGCCCTTAAACACTACTGTAATATAAATAGTATGCTAGTAATAAAGTTTGAAAAAATTCATCAGATACCATCCAGAACAAATACACTCAAGGAGATCACTGCCTACATGTGGATATTCCTTGAGCAGAGAGAGATTCTAGTTTCATCAGATAAATTATTCATAGCAAATTATGTGCTCAGCTCTAGCAGTTTAAAATTTTGCAACAACCATTTGTTTTACAAACTCACAGCCTGGATGCAAAGTAATCCTATATGGTTATCGTTTTCAATGCATAAATGCTCAGTGCTAAACTAAAATTGTCTTCTGCTGGCATCTCCCAGCCAGCCTAAGCGGTGAGTCAAGTTTTGGAAATACAAATTCCAGTGCAGTCTAACTATAAAATTGTCTATACCTAGGCAGATCCTTAATCCCTAGACCACAGACATCCATCTTAAAATGTTTCATTTATATGGTTGTAAAATCTCGCAACACCACATAAATCCTGACGCCCAAAGAAAGCTTTAAAGAGGAAGCCTGTTTAATTTGCAAGTTCAGCATGTCAGGATGACTGGCAATACACTTGAGTTCTAAATTCCCCCTGAAACTTCCTTTAATAACATCACACCTATCAATGTGTTATGCACATGTTCTTACTCATCGTGACAGTAAGGGAAAATCTGTTCCATGGCTCTTTTCTGCATCATAGTAGCACTAAGTCGCAGTCAAAACAGGGGCCCCATCATGCTAAACACTGTACATACACACAAGTTAAGAGACCCTGCCCCAAAGAGCTTACAAGCCACACAAACAAGACAGCCGAAGGGGAGGAGAAAGGTAGTATTAATGCGCACACATTACAGAGAGATTAAATGATTTGCCCAAAGCACACAGGGAGTCTGTAGCAGAGCTGGAAATGGAATCCACATCCTGTGAGTCTCAGTCCCCAGCTCAACCACAAGAACAGCCTTTCTCTTCCTCACATGCTCAATGGGGGGGGGGGCAGTTTTCAAACTCTGGTGCCTCATCATCTGATCATGAGAAGTACAGAGACACCATCAACTTCCCCAAGTGCCACAAAGGTGTTTAGGTCCTAAGATAGGAGACCTCATTCCATTTTTGGGCACGGAGACACTAAAATATCCCTTTCAAGCTTCCAAAACCATCTTCAGCAGGCAGGTGTGGAATTTGGGGGCCTAATTTAGGTCCTCAGGTTAACTGGGCTCACAAACCTAGTGTACTCATTTTATGACCTTCCATTTATCTTTTTCCTTCCCTCATAGACTCTACGAACCTACATGCATTTCTGTAGACATTTGTAATGCGCAAGGTAAGAAGAGTTTTGGTGATGCTGCTGCTTTTCTGAGAATGCATCACAATGGTGGGCCACAAATTTGTGAAACTTCAGTGTAAATTGATGACTATGCCCTAAACCTTTCTTTAGTTAAGTAGGGCAATCTGCACATGTTTTTATGCATGCACCTGCCTGTTCAGCTAGTCATTACTCATCACAGCTCATTCTGGTTGCTGTAATCTTCAGGTTTTATTTTTTTAATTGGGCAAACACTACACACCTTGACTTTGCTCATGAAGTCCAAAGCCAGCTTGTGTCACACCTCTATTAATTGTGTATATATAATCAGCTCCTAGTAATAAGTTACATTCTGTACATTTAATCTGAACATCTCCTTTTTGCAAGCTCCTGATCTGCAATGCAAATGTGCAGATTTCTGATGAAGCTTTGATTCCATTTGAAGCTAATCTTCAAGGGCCCAATTCAATGCCCACTGAAGTCAGCGAGAAGACTCCCATTGACTCCCATTGGTTTTGGATGGGGACCCAGCTGCACTGAAAGAACAGTGCTTCTGCGTTTCACAAAACGCGTTTCACCATCGTTTGTGAAATGAGGAATCCAAAGTACAAATTAGCAGCAGCAGGAATATCAGTTATTCCCCAAATTTCTTGTTTCTTATGGTACTTCTGAAAGATCACTGGTATATTAAACATGGAAGAGCTCATTCCTTATGCTCTATTGACATTGGAGATGGAAGCTAAGACACTCCTTAGGAGTCAATGGAGCTATGCGAATTTATGGTAGCTGAGTCTCTGGTCCAGCTGGTCTCAATTTATCCTCAGAAGCAGTGACAAGCAGACAGTGACAGCATTCCTTTCCTCACACTGTTCTGTCTCATCTCTGAGCTAGTGAGGACCTTTCTTGGCATGAGAGGATTGGACTTCTGTTACTGTTCAGTCATTGGTCTCTCTGCTGAATCTGGATGCCAACCTGTGCCGACTCAGATGGTACTTTTGTGACATTGACAGCGGTCACAAGGAAGTAGACCTAGCCAACTGTTATTGTTTTCCAAGAGTATGGCTGAACTGGAGAAATCTGCCTTAGATAGGTGTATGCTGCCTTAGACTATTAATTAGGTGAATCGCTAAGAAAGGTTCAGAAAAAGGATCAGACATTTGTATGAATAAGAGTAGTGGCTGCACATACACTAGTTAGGGAGAGACAGATCATTTCTCATGCTTAAAATTCAGGTCTTGACCCCCTCCAACAGGTTGTATTTAACTACATCGTACAATACAGGTTGTATTTAACTACATAGTACAATGCCCTTGTTTCCCCCAAGTATTGCATCTTTAAGTCTCCAGTCCTGCAAACCCTTATGCATGTGCTCAGAAATAAGCATATACAAAAGGGCTTGCAGGACCAGTGCCTAAAAACTAAGCACTCTGCAGAGAGAAGCATCCATTTTGTGATGAGCTCAGTGTAGACTGTCAAAGGGACACACACACATTGCTCTCTCATTGAGACTTCACTTTTGTTTTTATGGTTCCCTTAATCTAAAATAAGGCACATTCTAACTGAATGGATATATTCTCTTTGAGCATAGACTAGTATAGCAAGGAGTACATTTTACTTCATACTATAATATTGCAAAATCAAGTGCACCATGGGGTTTTACAACTATGTAATACCTAGTTCATTTCAAAGACAGGATTCCGGCCTAGATGGTCCATTGGTCTATTCCTGCATGACATGTCTTACATGCATGTTTACTCTCTTGTAACTGAAGTCTCTTTCCATGTTTAATTGATGGACAATAGCCACAACAGCAATTTCCAAATTATTATGGAGAATCTGGTATACTCTAGCTAGCCATCCTATGCTATGGGAGACAGAGTGTGGCTAATGCAATTGGAGCACAGACACTGGCGGTCCCAGGCAATGAGAGCACAGACTTCGCTTATAGACACTCTACCATCAGTGACGCATCCCAGAGGCAGAGAAATGTGAGACAACAGGCCATGACCCTTCTCAAGCGCTCCTCTGGCCAGAGAGCTGGCTCTGTGCACAGGGGAGCACACCACACCACCCTCTCCCAGGGTGGTGGAGCTACTACTTGAGGGGTCGGCAACCTTTCAGAAGTGGTGTGCCGAGTCTTCATTCACTCACTCTAATTTAAGGTTTCACGTGCCAGTCATACATTTTAACGTTTTTAGAAGATCTTTCTATACGTCTATAATATATAACTAAACTATTGTTGTATGTAAAGTAAATAAGGTTTTAAAAATGTTTAAGAAACTTCATTTAAAATTAAATTAAAATGCAGAGCCCCCCGGACTGGTGGCCAGGACCCGGGCAGTGCGAGTGTCACTGAAACTCAGCTCGCGTGCCGCCTTCGGCACACGTGCCATAGGTTGCCTACCCCTGTACTACTTCATAACACACCTATAGGAGACACTCAAGAGCAAGTCTAAGTTACAGACTCTGCACAGGCTTTGCCTAATATTTCCAAAAGCAGCCTCTGATTTGGATGTCCAACATGAGATGCCTTGGGTCTAACTTTCAGAAGTGCTGAATATTCACTGCTCCAGCTGAAGTTAATAGGAGCTCTAGGTCTGCCAGTGCCCCAGCTGGGGGTGGGGGGAAATGAAACTTGAGTTGGGCACCCAAAAATCAGAGACCACTTTTGAAAACACTGGCTTAATTCTTTTAGTACCCATCCAGCCCTACAGAACTGGAGAAAGTAGCTCAAGATAAATAGACACACACAATTAGCTTTTGACTAAGGCACACTGAATTAAGAAAAAAAAATGTTGTCTTCATTCTAGGATGCAAATAAGCATCTTTTTTAGAAGCTGAGAAAGAGAGCGCCTCAACTAACTAAAATTGCACATTGACTGAAATAAGCGAGGCTGTCTTTCAGATGTATACTTCAGACAGAAAATGAAACGTATCAAAAAGTGTCTGATTTGACGTGGCTTTCAGCTGTAAGGCAAAGTGACTGTCCCATTTTTTCCCCCCTAAGGCAAACACACAAGATTTTCTTGATGTTATCTTTGTCTTTCTAGAAGTCTTTGAAAACCATCTGTAGAGATTCATAAAGGGTATTTGTGTTTTAAGTAAACTGCAAAAAGGGATCTATACTGAACAGATGGAAACAAATCAAAAAGCTTACCAGGATGCAGAAAAACAGCAACACTTGGAAACCACCAGATATGAATGAGTAGGCAGGTTGTCTGCCATTTTTATTACACTGAGCTGATGCATCTATTTCCCCCCACTTCTTGCAGTGGACAGTGTGGTGTGATCATGCCAATATTTTGTTTCTCTCTTTCACTCTTCCAAAGGCTATAAAATATTTCCCCCGGTGCCCTCCCTATTTTGGACCAGCTCTCCCTCTGCATGTCATTTCGACAGGAATTGTTCTGCTTATTGTCAGTGTCTGTTCACCAATCCAAAGTGGCTAAAAGCAGCTACTTTTGAAGTGTATTGTATGTGACAGCAAAAGGGCTCCAATTTTTCATGGAATGCCAAAACATTAATGAACAGATAAGTTGGGGAGAGATGTGCTAGACAGTACAAATCAATCCAACAGACTACAGATTTTGTGTTTGTTTTGGGTGGTGTTTTCTGACACATTTCAAAGAAGTGCAGGATTGTTTATTCAGTAACATTCTTTCACAGGAGGCATAATAAGGCCCGAAATGATGTGTGTTACTGGATTGCGTGGGTATTAATGGGACTTCCTGAACGTACCAGCAAAACCCCAAAAAAGAAAAACCTAAAAAAAAGTCCCCAGTGTTTAAAACGTTTACCTTGATTTTCAGATCTAGGCTGCTTGTTCTTTTATCAGTGGGCTGTTATTAGTCACAGTTTACATGTGCACAGGCAAGAGAGGCTTCGTGCTACTGGTGAAAAGCGTTTGTCCTATTTTAGATCAGTCATGTAACACTAAGCACAAACTGTACCCTGGCTACGTCTTCACTGCCAAAAAGGTGTGTTTTTACACGGAGAGAGGCTCTCCCCATGTAAAGTCAGCGGTGCAAGTACAGTGGTCCGGTCCGGTATGCCATACTGGTAAGATATTTATCGCTGATATGGAACACCAGAAAGACACAGGAGGAGCCCGTCCCCAGCCCCACCCCCAGCCCTTCTATGCAGCTGCGTCTCCTGAGTCCTCCTGCCTGGAGTCTGCACAGCAGCCTCGCCAGAGGACAGGGCTGGGGGCAGCACGTGCAGCCAGTAGCGGCACCAGCTTTGCTGGCGCCCTAGGCGGCGGAAGGTCCCGCCCCCGAAACCCCGCCCCCAACAGCGGCGGCGGAAGGTCCCGCCCCCAAATTTTTATGGGCGGCGGGGGCGCAGGCGCCCCCAAAATAGCAGCGCCCTAGGCAACTGCCTAGGTCGCCTAATGGAAGCGCCGGCCCTGCGTGCAGCTCCTCCAGCGGGGCTGCTGTACAGACTCCAGCCAGGAGGACTCAGGAGACGCAGCTGCGTGGAAGGGCTGGGGGCAGTACAGCAGCCGCGCTGGAGGAGCTGCACGTTCTGCTCCTTTCGCCACTGTGGTTCCTGCCTGGGGTCTGCACAGCAGAAGTCTCTGGTGCAGCAGGAGGACGACAGAGCCCTCCCCCCCCCCAGCTAACGTGGAAGGGATGTGGATCATGGGGAGAGGACGGGGAGGGCACGGGCCCCGGGAGGAGTCACATGGGGAGATCACGCCCCCTCCCCCCCCCCCATGTGTCCCTCCCATGAGTGCAGCATACCAGCAAGAAATGATTTCTACTTGCACCACTGTGTAAAGTCCTAGTGCAGACCAGGCACAGGCGGAGATAAACCCAAGGTAGTAAAAACTACCGGTGCTGTGTCTTCATTAAGAGCTTTCTCTCCCCCACCCCTCAAAATGAAGACCTAGCTTCTTTCTCAATGACTACTAGGAAGAATAGGCAGGTTTTACTCTGTGACTCTCTTTTTCTGCAGACCTTTTGCTTCTGAATCTGTTTCTCACACTACTTAGGAACAGGGCCACTAAAAGTAGTTTTGTCTATTTAGACTGTCAGCTCTTTGGGACAAGGACTGTCTCTTACTATGTGTTTGTATCAGAGGGGTAGCCGTGTTAGTCTGGATCTGTAAAAGCAGCAAAGAATCCTGTGGCACCTTATAGACTAACAGAGGTTTTGCAGCATGAGCTTTCGTGGGTGAATCCCCACTTCTTCGGATGCAAGTAGTGGAAATCTCCAGGGGCAGGTATATATATGCAAGCAAGAAGCAAGCTAGAGATAACGAGTTTAGTTCAATCAGGGAGGGTGAGGCCCTGTTCTAGCAGTAGAGGTGTGAAAACCAAGGGAGGAGAAACTGGTTCTGTAGTTGGCAAGCCATTCATAGTCTTTGTTTAATCCTGAGCTGATGGTGTCAAATTTGCAGATGAACTGAAGCTCAGCAGTTTCTCTTTGGAGTCTGGTCCTGAAGTTTTTTTGCTGCAGGACGGTGACCCTAACATCTGCTATTGTGTGTCCAGGGAGGTTGAAGTGTTCTCCTACAGGTTTTTGTATATTGCCATTCCTAATATCTGATTTGTGTCCATTTATCCTTTTCCTTAGAGACTGTCCAGTTTGGCCTATGTACATAGCAGAGGGGCATTGCTGGCATATGATGGCGTATATTACATTGGTGGATGTGCAGGTGAATGAACCAGTGATGGTGTGGCTGATCTGGTTAGGTCCTGTGATGGTGTCGCTGGTGTAGATATGTGGGCAGAGTTGGCATCGAGGTTTGTTGCATGGATTCGTTCCTGAGTTAGAGTTACTTTGGTGCGGTGTGCAGTTACTGGTGAGAATGTGCTTCAGGTTAGCAGGTTGTCTGTGGGCGAGGACTGGCCTGCCACCCAAGGTTTGTGAAAGTGTGGGATCATTGTCCAGGATGGGTTGTAGATCTCTGGTGATGCGTTGGAGGGGTTTTAGCTGGGGACTGTATGTGATGGCCAGTGGAGTCCTGTTGGTTTCTTTCTTGGGTTTGTCTTGCAGTAGGAGGCTTCTGGGTACACGTCTGGCTCTGTTGATCTGTTTCCTTATTTCCTCGTGCGGGTACTGTAGTTTTGAGAATGCTTGGTGGAGATTTTGTAGGTGTTGGTCTCTGTCTGAGGGGTTAGAGCAGATGCGGTTGTACCTCAGTGCTTGGCTGTAGACAATGGATCTTGTGGTGTGCCCGGGATGGAAGCTGGAGGCATGAAGGTAGGCATAGCGGTCGGTAGGTTTTCGGTATAGGGTGGTATTAATGTGACCATCACTTATTTGTACTGTGGTGTCCAGAAAGTGGACCTCCCGTGTAGATTGGTCCAGGCTGAGGTTAATGGTGGGGTGGAAGCTGTTGAAATCTTGGTGGAATTTTTCCAGAGTCTCCTTCCCATGGGTCCAGATAATGAAGATGTCATCAATGTAGCGTAGGTAGAGAAGGGGCGTGAGTGGACGGGAGCTGAGGAAGCGTTGTTCCAGGTCGGCCATAAAAATATTGGCATATTGTGGGGCCATGCGGGTGCCCATAGCGGTGCCACTGATCTGGAGATACATATTGTCATCAAATTTGAAATAGTTGTGTGTGAGGATAAAGGCACAGAGCTCAGCAACCAGTTGTGCTGTGGCATCATCAGGGATACTGTTCCTGACAGCTTGTATTCCATCTGTGTGTGGGATGTTTGTGTAGAGAGCCTCTACATCCATGGTGGCTAGGATGGTGTTTTCTGGAAGGTCACCAATGCTTTGTAGTTTCCTCAGGAAATCAGTGGTGTCACGGAGATAGCTGGGAGTGCTGGTGGCATAGGGTCTGAGTAGAGAGTCCACATATCCAGACAGTCCTTCAGTGAGAGTGCCAATGCCCGAGATGATGGGGCGTCCAGGATTTCCGGGTTTGTGGATCTTGGGTAGTAGATAGAATAACCCTGGTCGGGGCTCTAAGGGTATGTTGATTTGTTCCGGTGTTAGTGTAGGGAGTGTCCTGAGTAGATGATGCAGTTTCTTAGTGTATTCCTCAGTGGGATCTGAGGGAAGTGGCCTGTAGAATTTGGTATTGGAGAGTTGTCTGGCGGCCTCCTTTTGGTAGTCAGACCTGTTCATGATGACTACAGCACCTCCTTTATCAGCCTCTTTGATTATAATGTCAGGATGGTTTCTGAGGCTGTGGATGGCATTGCGTTCTGCACGACTTAGGTTATGAGGCAAGCGATGTTGTTTTTCCACAATTTCTGCCTGTGCACGTCGGCGGAAGCATTCGATGTATAGGTCCAGACTGTCATTTCGACCCTCAGGGGGAGTCCATGTGGAGTTCTTCTTCTTGTGCTGTTGGTGGGAGGGTAACTGTGTATCGGTGCGATGTTCAGTGTTGTCCTGAAAGTATTCTTTGAGTCGGAGACGGCGAAAGTAGGCTTCCAGGTCACCGCAGAACTGTATCATGTTGGTGGGGGTGGCAGGGCAGAAAGAGAGTCCCCGAGATAGGACAGACTTTTCATCTGGGCTGAGTGTGTGGTTGGATAGATTGACGATATTGCTGGGTGGGTTAGGGGTACCACGGTTGTGGCCCCACGTAGCAGGTAGGAGTTTTGACAGCTTACAGTCCTTTTTCCTTTGTAGAGAGGTGAAGTGAGTAATGTAGATCTCCTGTCTTATTTTAGTGAAGTCCGTTTGTATGGAAGTTTGGTTATTAATGAGAGTCTCCAGGTTGGAGAGCTCTTTTTTGATGTTTTCCTGTTTGTTGTATAGGATGCTGATCAGGTGGTTCCTCAGTTTCTTTGATAGAGTATGGCATAATCTCTCACTGTGGTCTGTGTGGTATGTAGATAGCAGTGGATTTTTTACCTTTAGTCCATTTGGTATGATGTGTTTGTAGAGCTGCTAGCACAACAGGGCACCAATCTTGGTTGGAGTCTCCAGGTTCTACTGTAATATAAAAGGACAAGAAGGGGCCAGTTCAGAAAAAGAAGAGACCTGGAGCCTGCCAAGACCTCCTAATGCTCTTTAACCCATGCACATCAACCCCATATCCCAGAGGTATGGATTTTTCAGAAGTGCTCAGCATTGGCCAAGTCTGGTATTACTGACTTCAATGGGAGCTTCACCTTTGACTTCAGTGACAGCAGAATTAGGCCAATGCTGAGAACCTTTGAAAAATCAACCCCACTCTTAATTCTCTGAGATGCAATTTCTTGATGTCTTTTCTTCCCAGAGTATTTTAACCCTGTAATACCACCTAGCCCTTATACAGTGTTTTTCAGTAGATCTCAAAGTGCTTTACAAAGTACATCAGTATCGTTATCCCCATGTTACAAATAAGGCACATAGAAGGGAAGTGACTTGCCCAAAGTCATCCAGCAGTCAGTGGCAGAGTCAGGAATAGAACCTATGTCTCCTGAGTCCATGTCCAGTACACTCATCTCTAGCCCCTACAGGCCCTGTCCACCCAGCTTCCAGTATTGATTAAAGAGACCTGACAGCAACTGATGGAAAAATAACCTTCAGCTGATAATGCCCGTTCACCTATCTCCAGCCAAATTGCTGTGGTCTTCCATGCAACATTTCTTACCACCTTTCTAAGCCACATTACTGAGGAAACTAAATAAAGCCTGTGAATTTTCTGTTCTTTCCAATAATGGGCTCACTGACTTTCATTCAGCATCATTCTGTTCCAGAAGCACTATACTTCAAGAGCAACATTCACTTCATGTGCATCAAACCGGAGTCATAGCACTGTGTGTAGGTGAAGTGTAGTGGTTTTGCTGAAGCACAATACCTCCTACTACCCACCCGACCCAAGACATGGAGCTGCGACGCCAGCCTAAGTTGGACCGGGCTCAGCTGATTTGCAGTTATATGGATCCAAGTGCCCCAGTTCCTTTCATGCATGAGTTTTAGGCTGGAGTAAAGATCATGCAGTGGCTTTGCAGGCAGGTGCCGCAGCTCCTTTACAGAAGTAAAGGTTTGTAAATCAAGGCAGGATGTCCTGTAGAGGGGCCACAAACCCTGTAGGTTGCTGCTTCTCCTCCTCCCCATGCCCTTTGCCTGCAACAATTAAGCTATAGGCCACATGGCCTAGTGCTCAGCGATGCACCACTGTCTTGGGCTATCCTGTAACCAGAGGGCCCGGATTCCAAGGATCTCCCTTTAATCTCCCCTCAAGTAAATGACGTGTTTTAACATCTTTCAGGAAGTCGTTCTACCAAACAATATGCACAGCAAGCTGCTGCAAAGTGAGACATGCATTTAATCTTCCACGTCTTTAAAGACCTAAGACAAGAAGTTTTCCACCTCAATCTAGGGTGCTCAAAAGCCCATTGAGGCTCCCACCATGTTCATATCATCATATACGGTAAATAGAGCTGAGTTCCTCACCTTGCTAGGTCCCAAGCTTCCTGCCTTATGCTTCTTGCTGGTACTGAAGAGGAAATGTTCAAAAGTCTGGTGGGCCCGTCCAGCTTAAGCACCCCCAAATTCTCATCTGACATGAGTCTGCAAAAACGATTTCTTTCACAGCTTTTATGGGACACAAGGGACCATTATGATAATCTAGTCTGGCCTCCTGCATAACAAAGGCAATAGTATTTCTGGTTGGCCTTGTAAGCACAGGCCTTACCCCCTGCATCTCCAGCACATCTTGCTTCCAGATGGACCAGAAATACCACTTGTGTGGGTGAGTGCTTCTCATGGTGTGAAAGGGCTACAAATAATCAGACCCATCTAAAGGAACACAGGAACTTTGCATGCATGGGAGCCTATGGGTGGGCTGGATTTTGATGCTGCCTTCCTCCCCCTCTGCTACGCACTCTGGTAACATGCCTGATGTAAAACTCCACATCTTCTGGAAGCTGTTTAGCAAATAAAGCAGGGCTCTGATACATCAGCAGGCATCCTACTAATGCCTTCCACTTTGAGAAGTAAACAGTAGAGTTCCCACCATTATGTTCGATCACTGTCCAGAAGTTATTAGGAAGCTAATTAAAATGAATAGATCGCTTTAGCATTCAGAGTTCATAGCACATTAATTCAACAGCACAAGATACATAAGGAAGACAAAGGCTGGAGAACAGGCCAAGGACAGTACAGAAACATTCCCTAGTGTGTGTTTTTTTCCTTGTTGTACAAAAGACAAGCGTATCTCCTGGCTTATCTAGGTACACTTGTAAAGATTTTTTTAAAACCCACTTTTTTCTCTTTGCATTTTGCTGTAAATTATTAGCCTATGATACAATTAAATGCAAATACAAATGCTAAACTAGCTTTAAAGGTCCCAATTTTAAGAAGCACAAAAGCAAGGAAATTCAGCACTGACACTGTGACTCCCTTTGCTGGACTGGCCATGCTACCAAGTACTGCAGTTCATCTGCCCTTCTCAAGCACCTTAGATAGTCGCACAGGGCGAGATTGAATAAAGACAGGCTCTGCTCCAGGAGCAAAACTAGGCCCAGTTCCTGCACTGGCACAAAATGGGGGAGTACATATGAAACATCCCTGCCTGATGTCGTCCCCCCCCCCCCCCAGGGACCAAGCACAATGGCACCCATTGAAGTCAAGTTGCACAGAGCTGCAGTTGACTGCCTGCATTTGCCTCTCAAGAGAAGGGAATGGGTGGCCCCAACTGAACTTGCTATTAGGCATCGAGGGGAGGTGGTGGCACTACACCCTCTTTCTATAGGATCTGCCAGACAGGGTGACAATTCTGATAGGGGTTTTTAACGTGGACATTTGCACACTAGGAACTGGATGGGTCCACGCATGTAGCAGACAGATACCCAGACAGGGAGACTTTAAGGATCTGAATATGCAATAGACACTACATGGAGGGACCCTGCATCCTCATGGAGCCCCACTGCCTGTAATGAGTATCCATCTGTATGGAAACAATTGCAGGAGTGGGAGCTGGATCATTTGGGCTGGAGTCAAACAGGTTTGCTAGTGTTGAAAATATGGGAGGGCTAAATCCTGCCCTGACTTGCACCCTGTGATAAATGAAGGGGGGAGGGAGGGCAGCTCCCTTTTATGGACACCTAGCCAGCCAGTAGTTATAAAATCCCTCTTAGTAGCTGTTCTCTAATTGCTCTACCTTTGAATTGGCCGCCCCAAGCACCAGCTTCCTATACTGGTGCTGGAGCCGGCCCTGACCTCAGGAAAACTGTTCTTGATGCTTAATCCTTGTAGTTGCTTTTTTAAAATCTAGCAATAGCCTGAGATCCCAGATGTATTTTCTTTTTTAAATTTTATTAATAAAATTTACTTTTTTTAAGAACAGAATTGGATTTTTGTGTCTTAAGAGGTTTGTGCACATGTTGTTTAATTAGCTGGTGGCAACAGCTGATTGCTTTTTTTCCCCTCTTTCTCAGCGCTTCCCCGGAGGGGGGGTGAAAGGGCTTGAGGGTCCCCACAGGAAGGAATTCCCAAGTGCGCCTTCCTGGGTTCTCAAAGGGGTTCCGCACTTGGGTGGTGGCAGCATCTACCCATCCAAGGTCAGAGAGAAGCTGTAACCTTGGGAGTTTAACAACAAGCCTGGAGCAGCCAGTATTCATTTTTAGAATTCTTGCGGGCCCCCACCTTCTGCACTCGAAGTGCCAGAGTGGGGAATCAGCCTTGACACCCCCTGACAAACCTCAGAGGCTCCAAGCGGGATGCCCAGGATACAAGTAAGGGCAGCATTTAGGTCAAAATACAAGATAAGACAATACACAGCTTTAAAGACTCATGAAAAATAGCTGCTGCACAACCTTGGATCCTGCAACTAGATCCACACAGATACCTGCTCGAGTCAATGGAGTTCCCTCTGAGCATAACAGTCCATCTGCCTGCATCTGATTTCAGGGACTTAGAGTGGGAGTCTCAAAAGCACTTAGGTGACTGTCTGCAGGTTTTATATTGCCACCCAATCACTGTAGTGTGGGGGCAACTTCCAGGTAAAATCACACCTAGTCACTTTGGAAAAGACTATGCTTTGTGTCTATTTTTTTTAATTACATCAAAGTTGCTTCTAAATGTTTTCTCCCCCAATTTTACCACAGTGTCATAGGCCACATTTATAGCCCTTTCACTGAAAAAGGTAATGCTCGTGCTATGCAAAATCATATCTTCACTCATTTTTCAGGTCACTAACTAAAAATAATAAAGATAGAAACAGAGATATAGTCAGATATAATCTAAGGAAGTTTGCTTGTTTTCAAAATACCAGTGACCTGATTTCTTTGCCATATTCCAGTCCTATGCAAATACATACATCTGAATTAAGAGAACATGAAAAACAGCGTTAATTATAGAAATGTCAACCCTGCTATACAGCAGCTCAGCCACATGCTGCTATAATATATCCTAAAATTGAGAGGACTCCTATTAGTGACACACAGCAGGAATAAATAAATAAATCCAGCTACCTAAATTGAACCTTGTGTAATGTACTGTTGACATTTGTTGACAATGCTAATCCACCATTTGTTAATCCTGGATCACCCGAGCAATGTATATATATGCTACAACTATGATATCAGAGCTTATATTTAAAGCCACACTGACTTTAAAAAAGAAAATTGTTCAACTATTAAATTGGCTAACAGATAAAAATATATCAGATGGAAAGTACTGATTAGATTCCATTGATTATTAAACTTGGCTTCTTCATGTAGAAAATTAAACTCAGATTCAACATCCATTAGTTTTTGTTATGCTACAGATATAGTCAAAAATGGTGCCACCTTCAGACTGGAGGTAGTATTACAACTTCCAATACCGTATTTAAGAGAATGCTAATAGAAAAGTATGGAATTTAATTGAAGACTCAGAGGTGTGAGGAGAAGGAGCAGTTCCTGATGGAAGAGGTTAGCAAGAGATTCAGGGACATCCCTTCCTCCACCTTTGCACCCCAAATTTCCACATTTCATAAATATTCCCAACTAGGGATCAGAAGTCAGCACTAAATGACTGACATTTTCAACGGCGGGGGGGGGGGGGTAAACAGAGAGATGCCAAGCAATGCACAGCTCTTGAATAACAGTCCTAATGGCCATGGTGAAAGTCCTGCTCCTCGGGGCTAAGTGAGGTAATCGGATGTTTATTACAGTACATGTACGCTTGCAATAAAGATACCAAACTCTGGTGCCTCATTCTCATTAATTTTAAATATCTCAGTCCATTACATGAGATCCTCAGACCCTTTACCCACAAGAGCGGGTTGGGGTAGGAAAGGCAAAAAGAGGTACATGTTTACCCTTATCAGAATAAATATCATCACTAGATGTAACCTTACCTGGCAAGCCATAGAGAAAAGAAATTAAATATAATAGCAGGTACCTCTTGCTGAGAAGCCACTTTGGATTTAAAGCTTCAGGGGGAAATAATTAAGTTTAAAAGAGAGGTTGCCGCTTCTAAATGAAGACATGGTACAGTACTAGAACATTCTGTACTAATGAAGTAACACAGTTGCAGTGTCTGGGGCTATTGCTTCAGTGTACAGTTTTAGAATGGCATCCAATTATCTCTTCTCGTTAGGAAGGGTCAGAGTTTTTTCTATTATTATTACAGTCAGTATTTTGCTCTTGCTATTAACACCTGAATTAGTTTGCAGTGACCTATGCATTCTGACGAAAGCTATGGCTACACTACAGAACTTGCCGCTGCACTGCTGTAGCACTGCTAGTGCAGACTCTCTAAGCCAATGGGAGACAGCTCTGCCATCGACTTAATTACTCCAGGCCCTGCGAGTGGTGGTAGCTATGTCAGCACGAGACGCTCTGCCACTGACTTAGAGCTGTTCACATTGGCGCTTAGGTCGATGTAATTTACGTCGCTTGGGGGGGGGGGGTTTATTCACATCCCTGGGTGATGTAGCTTATACCGACATAAGCTGTAGTGTGTACGTAGCCTTAGTAAATAGCTTTTCCTCTCCTCCAAGCAATCAGCTGGCTTCAGATATCAATCCGACATGCGGGGATGAGTTTACATTGTACAATTTTCTTTATCACAGAAGTTGTATAATCTCCCCAATCAGCAGCTCCATTGTCTCCTGTCATGGCAGTTTAAGTTCAGAAGGCAAGGACTTGAAGGACATGCTGTCTGGAGGGGATCTCTCTAAATCATGGCTGTGCCACATTGGGGAGGCACTGCAGGGGAACTGTCCTGCAACTGTCTGTAATGTACCAGCCCTGTGGATAAACAGAGGTTTTCACTCTCCATCTCACTCCCCTTTCATGAACATTAATTCTTTCTACAGTTAAATAATCCTGCCATCTTCCAATACTAGTATGATTCTGGCAGACCAGGTGCCAGATCATGACAAAGCCCCTAGGTCTCACTGAACATTGACAATGCATAGCTGGAAACCAGTCTGGCTCACCTGTGAGTTAGTATTGTTAAAACAGGGTTTAGATTTATAGAGATGTGTTTAGTATTTGGACTTTATGAAATGCTTGTGAGTTACTGCATGTATTAATCTCACTTATAATATCTGTATCCCATGTTATAAGGTAATAGTTAGGTGTTTGCTTTGTAGCTATAAAAGTGTTCGCTATGAAACTGGAAACATACCTCCCCACCCCCAGCCCAGTCAGGAGAGAAGCATTACCAAGTTGAAATACTAGTTTACCACAAGAGGAGTCATCTGCTGACCAACAAAAGAAGGCTCATAGACACCAGACGAACGATTGTGGAATATCAGTGGACAAAAGACTTCATTGATTGCTTCCCCCCCCCCCCCACTCCCTGCACCCATGAAGAGGGGAAGTGCACAAACCCTCCTCCCATCACAGTTTGAACTCTGAGGGAAGGGAATAAAAAGTCCCTGACCAGAAGGAACTGAATCACTACACTGCTTGGTATTTGGAGAGGGCAATATTTCTAAGCATAAGCAAGAAATCCCAAAGCTGCTTAGCTTGGGTTAGCCCTAAAGGACATCTAGAGTTTGCATATTACAGCAGATTCTATTACCTTTTGAAACCTGAGACTGTAACTCATTTGTGTGTGTAGGTTTCCCTTCTTTAACCTTGTAAATAATGCTTACTTCTTCTTTCTAGTTAATAAATCTTTAGTTGGTTTATTCCAGGATTGGCTACAGGCATTGTCTTTGGTGAGAGATCTAAGGTCCAATTGACCTGGGGTAATTGACTGGTCCTTTGGGACGGGGAGTAACCCGAATACTGGTGTGATTTTTGGTGTAAGGGACCATCTATCACAAAGGTAAGTTTGCCTAGGTGGCAAGATAGACCAGATTGTCCAAGGGGACTGTCTGTGACACCATGCTATAGTATCGAGTGTGAACTCCTCAAGGCTGTTATAGTACTTGAGGAGTTCACACTCGATACTTGGTTGGTGAAATCTAATTCTAGAACACAACCAGTTGGGGGTTTGTGCTCTGGTTTGCAACAGTCTGCCCTGAGGTTGGCACCCACATTTATGAGCCACTCCTGACAGCTTGACTACTAGAGCCTACTATCTTCCGTGAAACATAGGAATGCTACTGAATCGCTTTGACTGGGTGCATGGTTGCACTCGTTTCCACAGTACACATAGTGCACACGCTCAGCAACGGTGCTTTCAACTGTCATTTTCTTCAGCGGATGCAAAGTAGTCACCTCATGGTCTCCATCCATGAAACACGGGCCTTGTGAGAATCAGTCAGTCAACGTTTGCATCATACTTTGATGTTCTCAAATGGAAGGTGCTCTAAGTGCAAAGAATTGTTTTTACGCCATATTTATCAGTACAGTTAATATACTATCACAGAGTTGTTATTTGAGCATTTGAGCACTGGATGTTAATAAGATGTTAATAAGAATAAGAATATTGTTGCATGTAGGCACTAAATGTTATCATAAGAGCAGTTTATAAACATTAACTAATACAGGCGAGTCGCATCATACGTGCATTTAACTTACGCAAATTCAACTATATGCACTCGGCAAAAAAAAAAGGGGGGAAAAAGCAAAATAACGATTCCACCCACCATTCCACTCAATGAGCGTATGCCCTGGAGTGAGCATGAGATGGGAGACGTGAATCTGCTGTTCCCTCAGTCGGTCTCAGTTCCTGCGTGTCTCTCGCGGCGGTGGAGTACAGGAGTCGGCGGGAGAGCGCTCAGGGGTTGATTTATTGTGTCTAGTCTAGATGCGATAAATCGATCCCCGCTGGATCAATCACTGCCTGCCAATCCGGCGGGTAGTGTAGACATACCCAGAGTGTGAGCATCTTGCTGCGCTGAGTGTGATTCTAGTGCAGGGGTCAGCAACCTTTGAGAAGCGGTGTGCCAAGTCTTCATTAATTTAAGGTTTGGCGTGCCAATAATACATTTTACATTTACAGGGTCCGGCAGCCGGAACCCCAGACTGGCAGCGGGCTGAGCGGCGCCAGCGGCCGGGACCACTCAGCCCGTTGTCGGTCTGGGGTTCCATCTGCCGGCCCCTGCCAGGCGGGGTACCGGCCGCCAGCCCACTCAGCCTGCAGCCTGCTGCCTGCCCGGGGTTCCATCCATCCAGGCCGGCAGCAGGCTGAGTGGGGCCGGCATCCGGGACCCCGGCTGGCAGCAGAGTGCCGCCAAAAATCAGCACGCATGCTGCAGATTGCCGACCGCTGCTGTACAGGGTTGTACAGTATACACAAAACCATGTACAGTATACTGTACTATACTTAATGGGCGATTTAAGGGATTTTCAAGGGTAATTTTGACTATACGCGATTTTCGCCTTGCGCGCGGACTTTAGAACCTAACCCCCGCGTAAGATGCTACTCGCCTGTACTCACCTCATTCCCGTGAGATAGAAAAGTATGGATTAGTTCCATTGTACAGTTAAGGAAACGGAGGCACAGAGGTTAAGGCTAGGTTTTTCAAAGGGGCTAAAGAGAAATAGGTACTTGGTCTCATTGAATGGTAGGGTATATTACACCCTAATCTGGAATGGTAAAGCATATTAATATAGTATATTATGGTCCTAATCTGTTTGCAGTTCTCAAATACAAACGTTGCATTACAAAATTTTAGCAACATACATCCAAGAATCATCAGCAACATCCTAGGCTGCTCAGACAAATGGGAGGTAGGGGTCAGTCTAGCACCAAGCTTCTGGAAAGTTGGCTAGCTGTAGCCCTATAATGGTACTGTTGTAAAGAATGCTAGGCAAATTAGTGCTTCTTAACTATCATTTCTCAACTCCAAAAAACATGGATTATATCCACTCCAATCCAGAGTCAAGATGTTTTCTTTCTTTTATTGATAACTCACATGGGGTAGTCCAGTCAGATTCAGTGGGACTCCTCACATAGTGTTTGCATGTCTCTGCCCATCAATTATTGCCACTTTGACACTATATTTTACACTTTACTGATATATGTTAAGATTACAATGACATAACTGAAGACAAAAATGTCATTTACAACACTTCATGAAAACACATTACAGTTTTCTTCAAGCCAAGGTATAAGACACAAAAATGAAGCCAGAATGAAGGAGTTAGTCACAAGTCAGCAAGACTTGCTAGGTCTGTAACCAAAGATTGCCCTCGAGAAACCAGAATCACTCCTGTGTGAGTGGGATACATTAGGGATCCAATTATTCCTTCAGATCGAAAAACTCAATATTGCCAACCCCAAATGTTCAAAAATCATGAGTCAGGCTCACCAAAAATCATGAGATTGGCTTTAAAATCATGAGATTATGTAAAGATAATAGATTTGGTGGGTTTTTTTTATTTGCCTTCTGCTTTTTGAGCCTTTAGGGTGCATGGGGGGTGGGGGAGTCGTCACATTTTGAAACTTTCTCCATAGTCACAAAGGCTAGAAACTTACTTTTTTCTTTAAGAACGAAGGCTGAAATCATCACAAATCCACTTGACTCCAGGAGCTGGGGCTTTAAAGAAAACAATAATTATCATGAGACTCATAACAAAACCAGGAGAGCTGGCAACACTGAAAACCTTATAATTAAAATAAGTTCAATGGCTCTCAGTCCTGTTGCCTATGAACTCCTCACAAATATGAATGGATAGGGAAGAATTATTAACCCAATTTTATAGAGGGGAAACCAAGGCACAGAGATTAAAAGACTTGCCCAAGGTCAAAAGAAGTCACTGGTGCAGTCCAGAATTGAACCCAGCTCGCCTGTGTCCAAGTCCAGTGCCTTAACCACTGCCCTAAAATCAGCAGCCCCAATGCTTTTAGTGACAGTTTGTGAGGGAGTTAAGCAGGCCTCTTATTCCTGCCTGACAATAAAATCATTTCCCCTTCCCTCCAGTATCCCCCAGCCCATAGCACTTGCTTTTAACCATAGGAACAGCGATTCTGTGTGGCTTCTGTATGTACCTAATGCACTGGGTCTGTTTTGTGTTTAAATAGCTGTGAAAAGCACTGTGTGTGTTTTACCCAGAGATATATTACACTTGATTAGGCGGTGCGCTGGAGCGCGAATGCTACAACAGGAGACGGACGTGCTTAACTAGCGGTTTCAGCCTGCGCTCCGGTATCAGGAGGTCAAGGGAAAAATAACTGTATCTGACTGCTGTGTCAAGACACTCAATTGGAGCATTTATAAACCCACAGAACTAGTTGCTTCAGATGGCATAGCAGATTTATTTTCCTCAGTTTAACTCCCTCAAAATAACATGGCAGTTGGCAGGGCCTTGTTTGCTTTATGCTCCTTCCAAAGGGCAGAGGGACCTGAATCTTCCAGATTAATGTCTGTGGGTAACTTAGCAAAAAATTGTTTCTAAATCTGGCTGTTGTCTTTCACCAACACAATGTTTGGGGAAGTGAAGCAGTTCTGAGCTACCTGTGCAGTTGCCTTATGGTAGATCATAAAGCAACATATTTTGACTTCATTTGCAGAATATTTAGCAAATATGATAGAGAAATCCAACATTCCTCTTTTTTAATTCTTGAATTATGAGGTGTGTCTTAGACATAAGAACAACAGTTATTTTATGGGCAATCCTGCTTTAAAAAAAGGTCTAATCTTTCTATCGGTTATTTAAAAAATAAAAAAAAATGCTATAGAATTTAGGTATGTAAAACCCGTGCTATGATATTCCATGAGAGAATTTTAAAAAACCTATAGAAAGGATCTTCTTCACTGTCAAATTCTATAGTGTTACTACAGAAGCCAATTGAATTTGGGGTTGTATTTTATTTTCAGGTATAGCTGAACTGTGAAGGCCCAATTACAATTACATTCACACCATTTAACCTCCATTGATTTCAATATTGTTATGCCTGGATTTCCCTGATGCAAGTATTATCAGATTTAGACCCCATCTTTTAATAGGCACACTAGTCTAGCTGTATCACTTGTACAAGGAATGGGTTTTGATTTCTTATTGCCACAAAATTCATGAATGCGCCTCCAAATCCAAACTTGCTAAATTTCATCCAAATCTAAACTTGTCATTTGATATCCAGCTCAGCTCTAGCTCCAGCCCTGCCCATCTCAGTTGCTGTTACAAGACATGTAACAATGGCTAATCCCTCCCTGTATACTACTGCTATGTTAAGGCTTTTGTACCAATAGTAAGACTTAGATGCTTACCAGCAACCAGCACAGATCACAAAGAAGGGGGCAGTGGGTGTATCTGATATGCCTATTGGCAAATGCCCACAAAATTATTATTTCAAGGAAGCTCCTTGTGATAGTGACATTGTCTTCCTCTCTTCTGTTCAGCACCAAGCACATTATCGGCTCTTTAAAGAACAGAACAGCGGCACTGCCATGCTTCGCAATAGCTACCATCTACCTACCAATTTGTTTTAAAGCTGTACTACTCCATTAACTTCACATGAGAGGCAGATACTAGTGATTTCCAGGGTTGCCAACCCTTCAGGATTGTCCTGGAGTCTCCAGGAATTAAAGATTATATCATGTGATGAAACCTCCAGGAATATGTCCCACCACTGGCAATCCTATTTACACCAGAGTGAGAAAAGTCACAATCAGGCACTGTGAGAGGTTTCTGAAGGTAGCCTCAAATAAAATACATTATGGTAAAAGAGAGCTGGGGTCCCAAAGGAAGAGAAATAACTTCCCTGTGTCTCAAGACAGGACACCTACTTTCTATCACAGCTGAAACCAGAGCTCCCTTCCCAAGTGGCAATGCCTTGGCACCAAGTTTACAGGAAAAGATCCCCTTATCAGGTCCCCAAAGACTCTCTACATGTAATGGGATGTGATAGGCAGGCCCCACTGGAAGAGTGGATGCATTGACACCCTTATGATCTGTCTGGTGCAACAGACACTGGTTCTAATACAGTGGGTTTTCTGAGAGAAAAATCAATTCCTCTGGGCCCATCTCTGATTTTACTTACACAGGAGTTAGGGGGCAATCAACATTCCACTGAAGTCAATGGAAAGTGTCCTATTGACTTCAGTGAGCTTTGGATCAGGAGCAACTGCACCAAAGTCAACATCGTTAGAGGGGCATGAGGGCATAAGCAGGCCTACAGCATTCCTGTCACCAGAATGCTTATGGGCAGAGACAGTCTGGATGAACTCCATCCTGCTGGACAGAGCTTCAGGGGGGCGACTGTGTTTTTAAACTGCATTTAGCAGAGTTCTAACTTGCAGGTTTCACTTTTTAAAGGTAACCACAATCTGTAGGTGGCAGTGACGGTTTCAAAAGCATTTCAATGAAACACTTTAACCTTCACGGCTTTAGACCACATAAGCGGAGACAACAGCTGAAATCCAGTTACTGTGAAAAAGTCTCAAGTGTGTTTCCATAGGTGATTGGTTAGTCGGCTGGAACATGCAAAGTGATTTTTCTTTAGACTATGTCTACACTACACTTTCGTCGTTAGAACTTTTGACACTCGGGGTGTGAAAAAAACAACACCAAACGTTTTAACAACAAACGTTTTAACGACAAACAACAAACGTTTTAGCAACAAAAAGCTCTCCTGCCACCGAAGCTACCGCCCCTCGTTGAGGGTGGTTTCATCAGGAGAGCTCTTTACTGGTGACAAAGAGCGGCTACACTGTGTGCCTTACAATGGCGCCGTTGCAGTGTCACAGCCGCGCGGTTGTAAGGGGTGCAGTGTAGACATAGCCTTAGTTCTCTTTTTTGCTTCTGTTTCCCAAGCCCTGAGATAGAGATCTTGTCTTCGAACTACCGTTCAAAAGGAATTCACATCGCACTCTTCTTCCTTGGAAACGTGAAATGCCATTGAAAACAAAGCATGAGACCTCAGAGATTTGGGTCTCCCACATCTCTCTGATTTGACAAAAATTAACTAGTTGTCCTGATATTCTTGTTATCATCCAAACTTCTCGTTATTGTCCAAGCCAGCCTGACATGAAGTACAAAGACATAAACAGCCTAAAAGTATTTTCTCCTTCAGCATCCTGTTTATTGATTTAACAAAAACCTAACACAGATGTACACAGGTTGTAGAGACAAGCAGTAATGTAATTCTTTGATCTGCTGTCACTCAAAATTACGCAAGCTGAATGCTGCTGCCAGATGGGGAGGAGGGACAGCCCATGCTCAGTTTGAAAACAAACAGTCCAACCGCTTAGGGCAAGTCTACACTGCCCCACAGTTTGGACTACCGGGGTGTGAATATCAGTGCACTCCAACATGCTGCGACATAACTCCCCTGTGTGGATGCTGTGAGCACAAACGAAAAGGTTCCACTTAGCATTAATGTAATCCTGTTTGAAGAGAACTACATTAATGCGAAGTAGGAACCTTTCCGTTGATGCTCTTAGTCTGCCCTCATTAAGAGGGTTGCCCCCGGTTTAAAACCCATGTACACAGCCACGCCGCACCTGGCATTATGACACATACTGCTGTCAATAGGCAACATACATATGCTATGCGCACGCACACAGGAGAAAGAGAGAGATTCCCACACCATTTATGCATCTTATACCTAGCTTTTTTACAGAGCTTTTCATTGGTAGATCTCCAAGGACTTTACAAAAGAGGTCAGTATCATGATACTCCTTTTACAAATGGGGAAACTAAGGCACAGAGAGGGGAAGTGACTTGCCCAAGGTCACCCAGCCAGGACAGAGGCAGAGCCAGGACTAGAGACCTCAGATCTTCTGAGTCCCAGTGCAGTGCTTTACTAGGCCACGCTGCTTCTAGTCTGTTTTCAAGTATACCAGGAACCAGACCACCACCTGGTTCCAGCCACAGAGTCAAGGAGATAGAAAGGGAACCCCTTTGCATAACCCCTCTTCAAACTTGCTCTGCTGGAGAATCGAGGCCTGTGGCTTTATAATAAAGTCTTGGGCAATGGGTCTTTTGCTATTCAAGCATCTCTAGTGACCCAGGGTGAGATATTAGTTTCTTCTACAATAAGGAACCAGAGCTCAGAATGGCAGGAAGGCTGCCAGCTAGCGATAATGTGAACGGTGCCATCTCGTAAGAACCTGAACATCTACACGTTTCAGTTTGAGGGGATAGTGTATCTGCAGGAGGTGTCTTTCTTCACAGCAATTTTCCCCTCAAACAGGAAACCATACAAGCCCATGCTGCCACCAGGACTTCAAGCCAATAAAATATTAGCAGTCTGAAGCATATCACATGCCAGATAACACAAGGACCTGAAATAATTCACTCAGTGTATTGACAAGTCATATTCATTAGCCCAGGCCCCGTCATGGGAAGTGGGACTGTATAAAGAAAAAAATGGAAAAAATGTAGGTCTGGTCTACACATAAAACTTAGGTCAACCTAGCTACGTCAGGGGTGTGAAAAATTCACACCCAAGAGACATAGTTAAGCCTACTTATGCCATAGATACCATTAGGTTGATGGAAGAATCCTTCCCTCCACCTCGCTAATACCGCTTGGGGGAGTGGATTAACTACAGTGATGGAAAAGCCCCTTTGTAGCAAGTATATACACTACAGCAGCACAGCGGCAGGGCCACAGCTGTATCATTTGGAGGGGCTGGGGTCACAACCAACAAAAACATAAATCTGCAAATTTCACAAATAATTTACAGCAAATTAAAGCTTCTGACTTTCTCCTGAGAGCCACTGCTTTTGAATGATGGAGATAATGTTCAACAATAATTCCCTACATATGAGCATCTCATAAAGGATGGGTTAAAGGCTTATGGATTGTCTACATTTGCCATTATCGGTTCAAAGGGTGAGCAAACCCCAGGGTTGGGACTTTGTTCTAGTGAAGTGCTACTATGTCCTGCATGCCAAACCTTCTAACCCACAAGAAAGTATTTGCACATTATCCATTTTATAATCAATTCACATGCACACAGCCAGGGAAAGGTAAATGCAGAACATGCTGCTCTCCAACACACACACTTCACCATGGTTCACTTCCCAGCATAATCACTCAGGTTCAAATCTGCAGCTGTGATGAATGGCAAGTTTCCAAGTCTTAATGCACCAGAAAGAGGAACTATGGCTTGAAGTGGTTATCTCCTGGTGGGAGGGGAAAAGCAGAGGGTGAGTAACCTTAAACCATGAAGTCATCATTTGGGGTCAGCATTGTGACGTCTGCTGAAAAGCTAACTGCTCAACCACTGGATGAGAAAGAGCATGGCTGCCACTTTGTAAACAACTGAGAGAGTGGCTAGTGGAGAGGCGCAAGTCCAATCACGTCCTTTTCTATAGTAGTGTTTGTGTTTTAGGAAGCGGTGGCTGGTCTTTTGGATATAGCACTAGACTGGGAGTCAGGAGACCTGAGTTCTATCCCTGGTTCTGCTGCTGACCTGCTAGGTGACCTTGGGCATGTCTCTGTGCCTCAGATCCCCTGTCCGTAAAGTGAGGGTGTCTCAGTTACAGGGCTAGCTGCACCTCTGTCTCCTTTGTGGTCTCTGAGTGCACCTCCTCAGTGTCAAGTCTCATGCCTGTACCTGTCCTGGGGTGGAATTTCACAATTCTCCCACTCCCACTTCATACAAACTAAAAGTATAAACAAAAACCCACTTGGGCCTGGCCTTACTTCCTTCTCAATTAAATGCTTTGCAGGGCTCCCTCTCTGCAAGTCGGCTTTCTGCACTTTTGTCAAGGCCTTCCACCACAGCCTGCTCCATTCCAGTGGCTGCAGTACATCATTCCTGACTGCTCTACTCAGGGGAGGATTCCAGGACTTAATCTCCCCCCTTGCTTGGCCCTCTTGGTGTCTCTATTTTCTCATCCCACAGAGTGACTTCCGAGTTTCTCCTTCTAACCCCCTTTTGCTCTAAACTCCCTGCCTTTGTAATTACAACCAGTTTCCCCCTAGCAGGGCACCATCTCTAATGAAGCCTGGCCTACTCTCCAGGTACAGCCCCGGTCTGCTCATTGGTTTCTCAAGCCCATATTAACCCGTTCAGAGCCTGTGTGGGGTACACATCCCAATCAAACTAAACTAATATATTCATGCAGTAAATGTCCCAATAGCCAAGTCAACATACAATATTCATACATGAGGAGCCCCAAGTCTGTCAGAGGGTAATAATATTTACCTCCAGGGTATATTGTGAGGCTTAATCCATTAGTATAGGTAAAGCATTTGGGGGTCCCACAGTCGAATGGCTAAATTATACTGTATAATATATTCAGCCAGTTCAGCTTGTGTTATATGTTCTATTACAAGTTAGTGTTGGTTTTAACAGGGTGCCATCTTGTCTCCTCTATTCAATATGTAGATGGGGCTAGGGAAGCAGTATGGCCTGTGGTGCTGATGGCACCCAGTCCTATCTCCTTCTACTTCATCCAACCCAATACGAGATGCTGACCGTGGTTTTCCATGGTTACATCTCCAACAGTTAGGGCCAAATTCTGTCACCCTCGGTCTGGTCAACTACTGCCTTACTCCCAGGGCCGGCCTTACCTAAAATGATGCCCTGGACAAGGCTGGGGATAGGACAGGGTTTGGGGTGAAGCTTGGCTGAGGGCGGAGCGGGGGATGGGGTGGACTGGAGCTGGAGATGAGGGAGGAGCAGGGGATGGGGGAGGAGGTGCAGGTGTTGCAGGGGATGGAGAAAGACCGGGGCAGGAGGTGGACCACAGCTGTGAAGTGAACAGGGCTGAGGACGGAATGGGGGTGTGGCAGGATAGTGCCCCCCCAAAGCATGGCACCCTGGGCGGTCGCCCACAGCAACCATCCCTAAAGCCAGCCTTGCTTACTCCACAAATAGTCCTGGTTTCAGTGGAACTACTCACAGCGTAAGATACTACTTGGCCTGAGTGAGGATGGCAGAATCCAGTCCTTGGGATCTCCGAAGCATGCTGACAAGGGAGCTATTCCTCCAGCCTTGTGTTTAGAGGCAGGCCAGGATGCTACTGTTATATAACAGCCTGGTAAAATTCTAGCAGCTGAGGGCGAGGAATAGGTTTACAGGCACTGAGAATATTAGCATTTTCTTTATTGCTTGTATTACAGTAGCTCCTGAAGATCCCAACTGCAAGCAATCAGGACTCTATTATGCTAAGTGCTGTGCAAACACATAGCAAGAGACAGGCCCTGCCTCAAAGAGCGTATAATCTAATTAGACAAGACAGGCAAAGGTTGGGAGGGGAAACAGGCACAGAGATTGGGCCAGGGTCATTCAGCAAGATCAGTGATAGTGTGGAAATAGAAGCCAGGTCTCCCAAGGACTAATCTAGTCCTCTAGCCACTGGACTTCATTGTCATTTTTTGTACCAGGGCTGGTGCATTTGTATGGCCCGCTGCCAGGACATACAAATGGAACTGACTAAGCCACTGACTTAAAAAAACTGTTAGATTGAGCCTCTTTCTTCCCGTTATTCTTAATTGGGCTTTATTTCTTGTTTGGTGTTTTCTGCACAGTTAAACAAGCTGACAGACCTTTTTCTTCTTGAATGAAAATGAGATTTTGCATGAGACATGCATGGTAATGAAAGATATGTGCAAGAGCAGCTTTATTGTACAGAACGTTTCAGGGAGAAGATTAGGGAGGGGGAACAAAATCTGCCAAAAAACAGGATGAAATCAAATTCTCATGCAAAGGTGGATCTGTTCCGTGTACATCACAATGGGGACACTTGAATTTCTCCTGCTGAAGGAGGCTGTAAAAAAGCAAGAGGGGTATTAAGTGACACCTAGGCTAGCCTCTTTGTGCAAGCCCATTAGGAACCATTGATCAGCTGCTATGCACTACATGCCTACCGACAATAGAGAAACAGGGAAGCATTGTTAGGCTAATGGAGTAAGTAGGCTGCTGCTTTGCACTGCTCAGGAGGCCAGACTTGCAAGGGAATCAATACAAAGCTCTGATGACTAGCCACGGATCCATAATTGATGTTAGCTGTTATAATAAATAAAATGTAGTGGCTAAACTCAGATGGTTATAATAATAGTGCACTGAACTAAGCTGTGTTGAAAGGGCAAAGAGAAAGTACTACTCATAACACAATGTATGAGAAGGCGACACATTCCGTTAGCAGCTAAATACTGGTTACAGTGAGGTCAAAGGCAAAATTCTCATTGGCTTCAATTTTACTAAGATAGAGCCCTAATGAGTGGAAGTGGCAGCTTGCTCTCATTTGTGAATCTCTGCATGAACCTTATTCATGGTGGGCACAACGAAAGAGGCTGCTCCAATCTCTCACGCATTCAGTGCAGATGCTACAGATCTCTTTTGACAGGGAGTTTATAAATTCTGCCATGCAAAAATGCTGCCAGGATCTAACTAAGGTACTTCTATGGCTCCCCACTATGGTAGGATTTAAGCACTTCACAATCTTTTAAGGTAGGGAAGTATTTTACAGATGGTGACTGGAGGCAAGTGACTTGCCCAAGGTCATGCAGGAAGTCAGTGACAGAGGAGGGATACTCATGTCCCAGGTTTCTTAAGTCATAGGCTAGTCATTAAGGCACTGACTACCACCCTTCCTACCAGTCCTTTGGATGATCTATCCAAGGTTCCCTCTGTGAGGATCTGGGGGAAAGTTAAAGGTAATTAAAAGTGGGACAAAACCATAAAATTGAGATCCTTATTCCAAACAGCCCAAAGTTTAGGTTGATTTAGATTTAGGATTGTAGATAGTAAATGAAAGGGACATCAAGAAGCCAAAAAAAGGGTATATACTCAGTCTTTTCCCTCCCTTTGCAAGTCACTTATGAAAACTTTTCTGTGGCCCAGTCAATACACAGAAATTGCACCAATTTAACTACAATGATTTTGCTTACTTCAGTAACAAACCAAATTAAGTTAAAATCAATATCAGACACTCAAACTGATTTAAGAGAGTGTCCAGACAAGGAATTTGCACCAATTTAAATAGATCAATTTAGGGCTTGTCTATACAGTGCTTCAAAGTGTGCGATTTATAAAGCCTCCTACGGTGTTGCTCTCTAACTGCCCCTTCTGGCACACTCTAAAGCAGTAGTTCTCAACCTTTCTGGGCTCAGGACCCACTTGTAAATGTTTATGGCCTGTCACGACCCAGTAAATAGTCTGAGGGTGGAGGCCTTGGGGTGGTTTCAGTTGACTCCTGCCACCCCAGGGGGATTGGGTCCTGCCCAGCACTCACCCCACAGTGGCAGCTCCTGTGCTGTGGGGCTGGTGGGGCTTGGCTCTCCGCTCAGGTCTGGAGCCACCCCCTAAATGGACCAAATGTGTGTGAGTGGAGTTGTGACCTGGCTCATAGGGTTGTAGTGCCACTCACTCAAATTTGGCCTACCCGGGCTCCCGTCAGCATGATGCCTGGGTCAAACCTGAGTGGCACTGGGACCCCAGAGGTTGCAGTGCCTGGAGCAGGGAGGCGAGCCCAGCCAGTCCCATGGGACAGGAGCTGCTACACGACCCTTTGAAACATTCTGGCGACCCAATTTTGGGTCCCGACCCACAGGTTAAGAAACCCTGCTCTAAAAGGTACCTAGTTCATGTTAATGTAGGGCTATGTCTCAATTCTATCTCTCAGTTGCCATCAAAAAAGTGTAAAGTTCAAGATACTAAAGACAAACTGCTTGGAAAGCAGAGTTTTACAGTATAAATATTCCAGGGGAAAAATACAAGATATATGTATTGCAGATAGTTAGACATTCTATAAATCTGCCTCAGTGGCACTACATAGTTCATTTTGTCACAGCATCCAAGTGACCAAGGTTAGGAAACATAGCACAGGAGAGAGTTGCTAGCAGTGTATATCATTGTAGCGGAGTTGTGTTTTGACACCTTTTGTTGGTTTAATATCTTGAGGTCTCTTTGTGTGCAAGAGTGGGCTGAAGGACAACATTCAGGAATAGAGCTCCGATTTCATCATATAGCATTACATCATTGTGTCATAGATTATCCTTTGAAACAGGCGATCAATCTCAATATAACGAAGGAATGAGCCTAAGAAGAAAAAGGATTCTCTTACTCCAAAGGAGACAACATTATAATATTTAATCAAGTGATGCCTTAGGGGCCCTGCTTGACACAAGCATTAACTGCAAAGCTGAAGGACAAAGGCCACAACTAACTCATTGTCTGAAGGTTATTTTCTCAGAATGAAGTAGCATGTCCACATACACTGCAGAGTTAACATAACATAATTCATATTGTTTTCTGAGGTACTCAGAGTTCCTGCCTGGTCCTTAAAGATGACCTACTAAGGGTTGGAGGAGGAGTGGGGGAGGGAGAACCATAGGCTTCTGCCCTTTTTGGATTCTTTGTAATAGAGAAGGCCAGAAAAGTTTTTGTCCAAAAGTGCTTTTTTCCCCATGCTTTCATTTGTCTACATTAGAACATTGGAAACACACATCTTGTCTACCTTGGAAGTCTCTCTGGTGACTGAAGAGCTAAAGGCTTTGTGACATCACAAGAAAAAGAACAAGACCAAAAAAAAAAAAAACCAAAAAAACAACATGTTCTTAATTTGAGGTAAAATCCTAGACAACACTGGACAGGTTGTAGTTTTCACATGAGTTAGCACATCAAGTCAGAAACTAATCTTCAGTGAGCGAACACAAGTTAAGAGCACACTTTTTTCTCCTTGGGAAGACCAGGCCTGTAAAAGGAGCAATGGGAAAGGGAAGCAATTTTTAGTCTGATACACATATGTATCCCCAAAGCCTGATTACCAATGAGAGACAGGATAGCCAGAGTGCAGGAGCTCACAGCACATGTGGCTGGAGAATCTCAGGGTTTATCTACAATTCAAGCTGCAGCACTCAGTGAAGATGCTACCTACTCCGACAGGAGGGGTTCTGCAGGTGGCGTCGGTACTCCACCTTCTCAAGAAGTGGTAGGTAGGTAGGTTGACGGGAGTCATTGTCTACACTGGAGGTTAGGTTGGTTTAACAGCGTCGTTCAGGGGTATGGATTGATACTCTTAAAATAAATTTTAAAAAAGAATTTAAAAAGTGAGAAAACCTAAAACAAACTTCTTTCAGGCCTTCTTTATATATTGTAGAGAAGCTAAAAATGGCACAATGCCAATAGTTTAATAACTCCATTGCAGGTCATCTTTAAGGATTCTTCACCATGTATCTGAATCCCCAAACCCCTGTCCCCACTATCCTTCATGCAGAGAAGAACCAAATGCCACTGCATTAAAGGGCCCTTCAATCCCTTTCCTTAGCCAGCTAGAGAGGTGGCTGTTGATCAGTGTGAGATGCTCTTTTCCCCTAGCCCTCAGCAATGAGGTGTCCCCTACCTCAAGCACCCTCTTCCTGAGCATCCAGCTCCAGTCTGTCCCAGATTCTTTCTGCTATTGTTCCAGGACTCCATTCTCTAAGCCAGCTGCCTGAGAGCTCCCAGATTCACTTTTTTCTCCCATGACTTTTCTCCAGTGGCCCCAAGTCAGGTTTCCTGGGAGAGAACTCCCCTGAGGGTTCCATTCACCCAGACCTCCATGCCTGTGAATCCTACTTCAACTCCTGTGATTCTCCCTTCCAACATCAACCCTCTTTTTTTGGGCTTGGGTTTCCCCAACGAGGCAGGTTCTTCCCCTTGTTCATAGGGGCCTCTGCACGTGCTGTCTCATAACTCAGCAGGGGTTCCCCAGCTCCAGCCAGTCCTCACCAACAACTATACTTTACCTTTTGTCCTTCCCACTAGCTCTCAGCACTAGCTCTCCTCTGCTCTTGTTTCTCCCTGAGTCTCTCCTTGCCTCATCAGGCAGTTCTCACCTGCCCCTTTCCTGACTGATATCCCTGGGGAGAGACTGAGATGGGGGGTATGGTCCAGGTGCCCTCTCAAGGGATATCAAGCAAAACCCTTTCTCATGGATGACAGAGATGGCAAAGTCCTATTTGCAATATGCTTTCTTAATGCTTTGCCAATTCAGCTTATAAGCATCTCAAGCCACTTCTCTTGAAATGGTTTTCAGTTACCTAATAGATCTCTATTCTTTGTAGTACTAGAACCTACACTGGTGCCCTGTTGCGTTAGGTGCTGTACACAGCCACAGAGACAGCCCCTGCCCTAATCTAAATAGACAAGACAAAGAAAGAAGTATCTTCCCTATTGTACAGATGGGAAGTGGAGGTACAAGAGGAAGATAAGGGAATTAGGCACCCAGCTCCCATTGAATATCACTGGGATTTGGGCACTTAACTGACAACGATTCTTTTGGAAATACCAGCCTAAGTGACTTCCCCGAGGTCACAGAGGAAATCTGTGGCAGCATTGCTAATTTAGTGTTCTACCTGATCCCGTCTGCTGATCATTGCAGAGAGCCAGAGTAGATCTTTACAGCTGGATATAGCACCATTAAAGAGGTTTTCCGAAGAGTATGTTGGGAATTTTTTATTAGCAGACAAAATGTGAACGTTCACATTCCTGCTCACTCCGGAGACCGCAATGGAGCTGCAAGAGCTGGCGTCTGTCGTCAGCTTTAATACTCCAGCTGAAAGACAGAGTCAACATTTTCTGAACCGTAATGCACTATGACAAATTTCAGATCAAGGACACTGGCCATGTGACTGTGATTATCATCATCCTGCTGATTTTATTGGCAAGGAAAGCTAGTATGTTTTTTGCATCAGCATTTTAGGACCTGTCTATGGGGGTGGGGCGAGGAGCATCCGTTAGCTGAACTGATTCAGGCTAATGTGGGTTAAGGTGCTTTCTCTAGTCAGCTTAGACCAGGCCAAAAAGACATATCTTTGTGAGAAGTAATTGCATCCATGTTAATCAGAGTGCAGGATATGCTGGCTACTCAGAACTTCTATCCTGACTTGCCATGAATTCACCATTTTCAGCTCCAAAGCCACAGCCTCTACTGCATGCGCTGAAAGAGAATCTCTCTTAGAACTAGAGGGCCAATGATGCACAGCTGCGCAGTTCTGATTCACATATTGGGGAGCAGGAGTACACACTAACTGGTTTACAGTATTAAACCAGAGATGTGGATTTAATTCCTGGCTCTGCTAGTATTCCTGTGTGACTACAGGCTAGGGTGACCAGACAGCAAGTGTGAAAAATCAGGACGGGAGTGGGGGGGGGGAGGGGGGAGGGGGTAATAGGCGCCTATAGAAGAAAAAGCCCCAAATATCGGGACTGTCCCTATAAAATAGGGACATCTGGTCACCCTACTACAGGCAAGTGACTTAGGGTAACGTTTTCAAACTCGTGTATCTATAACCAGGGTTTGAAATCCAGCTATCGGCTCTTAATTAAAAGTGGCCTGATTTTCAGAAGTGCTGAGTACCCATAAATGCTACAGAAGTCAGTAGAAGTGGTGTTCAGTACCCTGAATAGTCAGGCTACTGCTATTTAGATACTAACAAGGAATGTAGGTGTTACGAGGATAAATATGTGAATATTGGCAGGATGTTCAGATACTATGGGTTGTCACAGTTCAGCGCTACTGCGCCTGTATTCCCCCTCTATGCTCCAACAAGGGCACCCACTCAAGGTCCCCAGCTTCTCAGCCATCACCTCTCTTGGGCAGAGACATGACGGGTATTTCCAGGCTACACAGCTCCCTGCCTACACTGTGAATTCCCCAGCAAAGACAGACTGCCTAAGCGAACAGTCCTTCAATCCCCATACAGGAGTTTTCCTGTCGTTACCTGTGTATCACTCCTTTTGCTCAAAAAAAGAATGTCAGTCTGTGAGGCCTTTCTCCTAACAGGTAATCAGCAGACAAAAGGTCACCACCTCTGGCTCAAAAGGAAGCTTCAAAAGGCTGAGTTCTTGCATAACCAGAGTAGGTGTATTTGCATACATCTCCCCCTAGAGATTTTCTGCAAAACCGATTTAACTTTTAAAGTTCATTCTTGTCTTGGCCCATTGTTTCAAATAGTCTTCTGAAGCTCACAAGACTTCCCAAGGTTTAAATAAATCATGTCTTCTAGACAAGTTACACACAATACCACAATGACCCATAAACATTTGCATTTTTAATCCAATGAGCTCATCAGATTCTTAAAATTATTTCAGTGAGGTTTGTCCAGGATATTGCACGTGGATGATGGGGGATATTTATAAGAACGGCCATACTGGGTCAGACCAAAGGTCCATCTAGCCCAGTATCCTGTTTTCCAACAGTGGCCAATGCCAGGTGCTTCAGAGGGAAATGAACAGAACAGGTAATCAAGTGATCCATCCTCTGTTGCCCATTCCCAGCTTCTGGCAAACAGAGGCTAAAGACACCATCTCCACCCATCCTGCTAATAGCCACTGATGGATGTATCCTCCATGAATTTATCTAGTTCTTTTTTGAACCCTGTTATAGTTTTTATGTTCCTAGATAGATAGGTTCATCCTTGCCAATGGCCCAGCGCTGATTATTATTATTATTTGCATTGCAGTAGCACCTCCAAGAAGATCAGGGGCCTATTGTGCTAGGCACTATATGTACACATCATAAGGACAGCCCCTGACCCAACAAGCTTATAATGTAGATAGATGAGACAGACAAAGGGTGGGAGAAAATTATCCTCAATTTGTTGGTGGGAAATTGAGGCGCAGAAACACTGTCTGTGGCAGAAGAGGGTATTGAACTCAGGACTCCTGGGTCCCAACCCTGTGTCTTAACCTCTCTTAGGGGATGTTTACACTGCGATTGGGAGCGTGCTTCCCAGCTCGAGTAGATAGAAACACACTCGCTCTGCTCAAGCTAGCGTGCTAAAAATAGCAAAGTGTGGACAGGGGTAGCAGGGTGGCAGCTCAGGCAAGCCACCTGAGTACAAACCCACCCGAACCCCCTGGGTAGATACTCAGGCAGCTAGCCCAAGCCACCACCCATCCTATCCCGAGCTACGCTGGTATCTTTACCACACAAGCTCATGCAAAGCTAGCATGTGTCTGGCCACTTGCGCTAGGAAGCACACTCCCAGCCAGGGCCGGCTTTAGGAAGTGTGGGGCCCGATTCGAATACCCGGTGGCGGTCCGGGTCTTTGGCGGTGGGTCCTTCACTCGCTCTGGGTCTTCCGCGGCACTGAAGGACCCGCCGCCGAAGTCCCGCCAAAGACCCGGACTGCCGCTGGGTGAGTAAAAATTAAAAAGGCGCCTAAGTTAGGCGCTCTTCTTTAGGGCGCGGGGCCCTCTTAGGCGCGGGGCCTGATTCCGGGGAATCGGCCTAAAGCCGGCCCTGCTCCCAGCTGCAGTGTATATGTACCCTGAGTGACAATCTTGAATATGTAGGAGTTTTTCTAATGATGGGTAAAATTGAGTAAGAAAGGTGATCATTTCTATTTTATTTGCTTAGTTGTCTTTTCTTTTTTTGAAAAAAAATCATGGATACACACAAAGCCCACATTCAGTGGAGACATCTCAACTGTTGAGAGCACATTCAGTTTTTGGTACTTACCATGGTGTGGCTTTAGCATTCAAAAGCTAATTGGTAGGAAGAGTCAGATATTTAGTACAATCCCTTCCATTTGAGTATGTGTATTAAAGTAAATTTTTTTCCCCTCCATGCTAAATGCATTTTTCACTGGGAAGACTTAAAATACAATTGTCAAATAACCCATGTGCAATGATAAGAAATTCACCCTACTTCTACCACCTAATCTCATTTATTCAATAAGGATCCTGCTATCCTGTTGCACTCACTGTGGGCTAATCTGTAACAACATGTTATATTGCATGCAAACTGGTCTGCATTTTTTCCCTTCCCTCCTGCTCCTTCCCATATTCACACAATCATGCCTTGCAAGACACTGAGAGAAGAATAAATGGAAGAAACCCACAGCACTCTGCAATGACTCCCTTGAGCCAGGCATCAGAATCCACCCTTTATCTTTAAGGTATTTACAGCCAGTCCTTAATTCTATTTGATTCTTGGGAAATGCCACAAACTATTTTTTGCAGGGATAATGCGATATGACTTAAAGGAAAAAAAGAAAGAAAGAAATCAGCATTTGTGGTTTCAAAGGAAGAGCTTAAATGCACATCAACGGCATCATCCCAATCCTTGTTTCTATCCATTTCTGATACAAGTTAAATACACTTAAACCTTTCTGTTTCCTGCAGTCCAGCTTGCAGTGCACAGTTCAGTCAAATAGGGTGCATTTCAAGCCCGAAGCAAGAAGTACAGAAAGAGAGAACGCTAAACCCTGCTGCTTTAAAATAATAATGTTTTGCACTTCAGTAGCACCTTGCATTCACAGATCTCAAAGTACTCACTGATGAATGGAGCCTCACAAGCCTTGGTAATCAGATCAAGTCAACCAGTCAGTCCTATGCCTTAACCGGAAGGCTATTAGTCTTCCCTGTGGCCTAGCCCCTGCCTACACTAGGGAAATTTTCTAAATATTTCCCACTGTTGCTAACATTGGCTCCGCACCAATGGTATCAGTCACGTTGGGAACCCCACTGCAGAGGATTTCATTAGTAATAGTGAAGCTGAATACAGGGTAAGCTGAACAAGTGTAATAGGCAGCTGAGTTGCTCCCAGCCTAACTCCCACCTGTTCCCTCAACAAGAGGCTCTCTGGGGAACATGGCCCTCTGACTCCAGTTTCACGGATACATCTTCCCTATTTTACAAAACATTCTAATATAAACATTAAAAACAAAAACAAAAATGACGCCCAGATCCCTCCCCAGTGTCCCTTCGGCCAGAGGTTGCTAGCACATAGCTGAGTTATACAGTATGATATAGCTTGATCTCCTCTACAGGTGACCACACCAGGAATGAGCTCGCTCTCTCTGCCCCCCTATCACCTGTCTCTGTCTAGCTAACGCTCTCTGGAGTCTCCCTGTGTGTTTGGCCTCCAGATGGCTCTCTGCATCTCCATTCCGTGGTGATCTTTGTCGGCTCCCTGTGGCTGTTGTGTCTGCTGGCTCCTAGGCATCTCCTCTTCCTTCAGATCACTTGTCCCTTTTGTGTGCCCTCATTTGACCTCGGTGCCACTGCACGCTCACAACTCCTTCTGGTGTCTCTCTAATGGCTGGATCCCTCACACCCAGGGCTCTTGGCTCACCTGTTGTACTCTAGCACCTGCTTTCTCTCATGGTTGGCACTCTCCTCTCAGTGGTGTCCCCATCCCCATCCCTCATTGGTAACAGGGTTTTGGACCTTTGTCCCACCAGTGCTTGTGCTGGACTGTTTTGGCACCCCTGTGACGCGGTATTCCTGTGTGTATGGGGTCTGAACCATAGGAAACAGCCTTGTGTAATGGTCTCTTCGCTGTTTTCACAGCTGACTCCACCTTCTTAATTCTACGGGCATGGTGAGGAGGAGGTGTGGTGGTCAAACGCCCATCTGCGTGCAAATTCTTTGAATTCTTCCGAAGCAGACTGGGGTCCATTGTCGGTGAACACAATGTCCATCTCTTGCAAAGTGGGCTTTCAGTTTTCCCATCACAGTTCTTGGCTCACGCCGCCAGCTACTTTACTTCAATGAACTCACAGCTCTGATGCTGCCATTATGTTTCCTTAGCAATGAATGAAGCTGGATGTGCACTGCTCTGTCCATGTATCTGAGTTACTCCACCCATTCCCTGTTCCCCTGCTGTCCCCTCAATAACAGTCCCTCCAGGGAACATGGGCCCTGTTGTGATAACTGGGCTGACAAATTCACCCTAGCTGCGAGCCTAATTGTAAAAAGTGTATAAGATGATACAATAACAAATGTTGATGGAAAATAGGTCAAGCTGCATTCAATAATGAATGTTATAAACAGGTGCAAGAGAACCAGACAGAGGAACTAAATTAGTCCAAACCAAAAAGGCCATATTGATGTAATTTAAGGATTATGTTGAAATCATGCTTGGTAAAAACAGAGGATGTGAAACTGGAAATTAACAAACCAAAATTGGTGTGTTGGATATTAGGCCTAGCTGGTGGACAAAATAATGAGGGGATGGGTTATTTCACCCATCATTCCCTTTGTGGGTCCTTAAAGAAAGAGACCTTGGGAGGAGAATATAGAAGAACAGACAGGCTACTGGCACAAGCTTCACTATCATAGATGCCACACCCATCTCCTCAGACCCCGGACCTTCATCTTCCTATTCCTAAGGGATGGCCTGACCAGACTGGGCCACCTCTACTGGCTCCAACTGAACCCCAACCACCAGCTGGGATGAAATTGGATCGGACTTTAACAGCAGCAGTAACAACAACAGCTACAGCTCATCTCAACTAATTTCTTCTCTTTTATCCAAAAGGACAGGTATTACCAGCTTTGATACCATCTAAGAGACTGTCAAACAGGGGGATTTTTCCTTCGTAAACTCTCTCCAGCTAAAGGGAAAGGGAACAAGAAATGTTATTAAAATGAAGGCCTTACTTAATACTTCACATTTCAAATGCTTTAACTATTTTCCCTTCTTTTGTGTATATTTAATAAAGGGTTAAAATATTTTTAATGGTGTGCTTCCCATGGTACTAAGTACGCTGAGGTCTCTCTATACCAAACCCCAGATCTTGTTTAACACTGTTTAATGTTCGACAGTGACTGGGTTATGTTAACACCTTTGCCGATTTAGTGCATCTAAATTAATACAACTGCCCTCTGACTCCCGTTCCATTGATCATGATTACGGCTACGTTTTAATCACAGGTATTTTTAGTAAAAGTCATGGAGAGGTCACAGGCAGTAAACAAAAATTCACGGCCCGTGACCTGTCCATGACTTGGGCCTGGTCTACACTACGATGTTAGTTCGAATTTAGCAGCGTTATACCGAATTAACCTTGTACCCGTCCACACAACGAGGCCATTTAATTCGACTTAAAGGGCTCTTAAAATCGGTTTCTGTACTCCTCTCCGACGAGGGGAGTAGCGCTAAATTCGAACTTGCTGGTTCGAAGTAGGGTTAGTGTGGACGGAATTCGAAGGTATTGGCCTCCGGGAGGTATCCCACAGTGCACCATTGTGACCGCTCTGGACAGCAATCGAAACTCGGATGCTCTGGGCAGTTGGACAGGAAAAGCCCCGCGAACTTTTGAATTTCATTTCCTGTCTGCCCAGCCTGGTGAGCACAGGTGACCACACAGAGCTGAGCAGCACAGGTAGCGATGCAGGCCGACAACCGCAAACGAGCACCAGCATGGACCACACGCGAGATACTGGATCTGATCGCCATATGGGGAGAGGATTCAGTGCTCGCAGAACTGCGTTCCAAGAGACGGAATGCAAAGATCTTTGACAAGATCTCCAAGGGGATGATGGAGAGAGGCCACAATCGGGACTCCATTCAGTGCCGTATAAAGGTGAAGGAGCTCCGACAGGCCTATCAGAAGACGAAGGAGGCCAACGGACGGTCCGGGGCAGAGCCGCAGACATGCCGCTTTTACGATGAGCTGCATGCAATTCTCGGAGGGGCCGCCACCACTACCCCACCCCTGAGCGTGGACTCCGAGGAGGGGTTAATGTCTTCGTTGCATGACGAATCTGCGGACGGGGAAGAGGAGGAGGAGGAGGACGACGAACTTGTGGAGAGCACACAGCGCTCCATTCTCCCCGACAGCCAGGAGCTCTTTCTGACCCTGACAGAGGTGCCCTCCGAACCCTCCCAAGGCGGCATCGCAGACCCCCTGGAAGGGACCTCTGGTGAGTGAACCTTTTCAAATATCTCAAACATGGTTTAAAACAAGTATTTGTTTAATGATTAATTTGCCCTGGGGACTTGGGATGCATTCGCGGCCAGTACAGCTACTGGAAAAGTCTGTTAACGTGTCTGGGGATGGAGTTGAAATCCTCCAGGGACATCTCCATGAAACTCTCCTGGAGGTACTCCAAAAGCTTTTCCAGAAGGTTTCTGGGCAGGGCAGCCTTATTCCGTCCTCCATGGTAGGACACTTGACCGCGCCATGCTAGCAGCAAGTAATCCGGTATCATTGCTTGACAAAGCTTGGCAGCGTATGGTCCCGGTGTTTGCTGGCATTCAAGCAACATCCGCTCTTTATCTTGCTGTGTTATCCTCAGGAGAGTGATATCGTTCAGGGTAACCTGTTTGAGATATGGGAATGTAATTAGGGGGACAGAGGTGGCCCCGTTCCTACTGGGCTGTTTGCCTGTAGCTGAAAAGAAATCTTTCCCNCACCCCGACGTGTAAGAACGCGGGGGGGGAAGCTCCGTGCAACCTGCCAGTCCACCCCATTAGAGAGCCCGAGCAAAAGGCTCTCATTATTTTGAATGTTGTTCCTGCCCTGTTCCTTCACTCCTACCCTCCTCCCAAACCCCACCCGGACTACCTGGTTATTTCTCTCCCTATGTTCATTACCCCCCGTTAATAAAAAGTTCTTGATTTGTAATTTGAAAACGACACTGACTTTATTTTTTTTTAAATAAAACTGGGATCGAAGGGGGAAGGGGGAAGGGTGGGTTGCTTACAGGGAATGAGTGAATCAAGTGGGCGGGTTTTCAACAGGGACAAACAAACATAACTTTCACACAGGAGCCTGGGCAGCACTGAAACTTGTTTTCAGAGCTTCTCTGATGCGCACCGCTTCCTGGTGTGCTCTTCTAATCGCCCTGGTGTCTGGCTGCGCGTAATCAGCGGCCAGGCGGTTTGCCTCAGCCTCCCACCCCGCCATAAAGGTCTCCCCCTTGCTCTCACAGAGATTGTGGAGCACACAGCAAGCTGCAATAGCAATGGGGATGTTGGTTTGGCTGAGGTCCGAGCGAGTCAGTAACGAGCGCCAGCGACCTTTTAAACGTCCAAAGGCACACTCTACCACCATCCTGCACTTGCTCAGCCTGTAGTTGAACCGCTCCTGAGTACTGTCCAGGCTGCCTGTGTATGGCTTCATGAGCCACGGCATTAAGGGGTAGGCTGGGTCCCCAAGGATAACGATGGGCATCTCAACATCCCCAATGGTAATTTTCCGGTCTGGAAAGTAAATCCCTTGTTGCAGCCGTTTAAACAGACTAGTGTTCCTGAAGACGCGGGCGTCATGAACCCTTCCCGGCCATCCCACGTTGATGTTGGTGAAACGTCCCTTGTGATCCACCATTGCTTGCAGCACCATAGAAAAGTACCCCTTGCGGTTTATGTACTGGCTGCCCTGGTGCTCCGGTGCCAAGATCGGGATATGGGTTCCATCTATCGCCCCACCACAGTTAGGGAATCCCATTGCAGCAAAGCCATCCACAATGAGCTGCACATCTCCCAGCGTCACTACCTTTTTTAGCAGCAGCTCAACGATTGCTTTGGCTACTTGCATGACAGCAGCCCCCACGGTAGATTTTCCCACTCCGAACTGATTACCGACTGACCGGTAGCTGTCCGGTGTTGCAAGCTTCCACAGGGCTATCGCCACTCGCTTCTCAACTGTGAGGGCTGCTCTCATCTTGGTGTTCTGGCGCGTCAGGGCAGGGGAAAGCAAGTCACAAAGTTCCAGGAAAGTGCCCTTACGCATGCGAAAGTTTCGCAGCCACTGGGAATCGTCCCACACCTGCAGCACTATGCGGTCCCACCAGTCAGTGCTTGTTTCCCGGGCCCAGAATCGGCGTTCCACAGCAAGAAGCTGCCCCATTGCCAACATGATCTCCAAAGCGCCGGGGCCCGTGGCGCGAGACAATTCTGTGTCCATGTCCATGTCCGCATCACTCTCGTCGCCGCGCTGCCGTAGCCGCCTCCTCCTCGCCTGGCTTTTCTGGTCCTGGTTGAGCATAAACTGCACTATAATGCGCGTGGTGTTTACAATGTTCATGACTGCAAACTTGAGCTGAGCGGGATCCATCCTTGCCGAGGTACGGCGTCCGCTCAGTTCAACAAGGAAAAAAGGCGCGAAATGGTTGTCTTCCGTTGTTTTCACGTAGGGAGGGGGAGGATGTTCCCAGAACCGCCCGCGACAATGTTTTTTGTCCCATCAGGCATTGGGATATCGACCCAGAATTCCAATGGGCGGGGGGGACTGCGGGAACTCTGGGATAGCTACCCACAGTGCAACGCTCTGGAATTCGACGCTAGTCTTTTCTGCATGGACGCGCACCGCCGAAGTAATCCGCTTACTGTGGCCGCGTACCATCGAATTAAAAAAATCGGTTTCATAAAATCGAATTCCGTAAATTCGGACTAATCCTGTAGTGTAGACGTACCCTTGTACTATACCCCTGACTAAATCTTGGAAGTGCTGCGGGTGCTCATGGGGGGACTGCGGGGGCTGAACGGGTGAACCAGGGTGTTCTGGGGGGGCACGGGTGCTTGGGGGGTGGCCCAGGGGGCGCCGCAGGTGCTCAGGTGGGAGTAGCCCAGGATCTCCGCTAGCGCTGGGGGAGAGTTGGCAGGGCTGGCAGGCTCCCTCCCTGGCTTCTCAGAAGCGACGACATGTCCCTCCCTAAGCTCCTAGCTCCACACGCTGCCAGCTCTGCAGCTCCCATTGGCTGGGAACCACAGCCAATGGGAGCTGCAGGGGTGGTGCCTGCGGGCGGAGGCAGCGCGGAGAGCTAGGAGCTGAGGGAGGGACATGTCACCGCTTCCAGGGAGGCCCCCAAGGTAAGCGCCGCACAGAGCCCTCAGGCCTTCCTGCGCCCCCACCCCACAGCCCTGAGCCCCCAACCCAAATTCCTTCTGCTGCTGGGGGGGAGGGGGGTGGCCCGAGACTGCCCCAGCAGCAGCCAGTATGACTGGCCCAGAGGCTGCCTGAGCTGCTCGGGCAGCCCCGGAGCCAGCCACACTGGCTGCTGCAGAAGTCACGGAGGTCACGGAATCTGTGACTTTCCGTGACAAACTTGCAGCCTTAATCATGATATACAGAGGGGCCACCAGCTGTTTTAGCCACCATGGCATTTAGCCCTGTTCTCAGCAGGTCTAATTGACCATGTAAAAAATGCCTATAGAAGCTGGCATACCATCCAGACCAGGGCTCCCGACATTGCTAGCACCAAAGAATCTACAGATGGGAAATATTTACAAGACATCCCTAGGGCATATATGGCCCATGATGCTATTTCAGGGGCTGATGAATCAGCCATCAGGGCTATAGGCCAAGTTTTATTATTAATTATTATTATTATTTGTATTGTGGTAGTGCCTAGGGACCCAAACCAACATCAATGCCCCATTCCATTAGGGACTGTCCAAACAGAATTAAAGACAGTCCCTGCCCCAAAGAGCTCACTATCTAACTAGGCAAAACACACAGAGGTTTGTGGTGCAGAGGGGGGAGGGAACAATGTGATCATTTGCAAATGTTACGTTGGGGGCATGATTTTTGGGGGGGGGGGGTATTTTTTTAATCATGTGGGGTGTTGGTCCAATACTGACGTAAAATTAAGAGCACCACCTACTGACCAATTCCAATTCTAGAAATGTCACTAGCAATTATATAATATCATCATTTATTATTACTGTTATTTTTTTAAAAGGAAGATCTGAAACCTTTTCTGATAAACGATTATTTTTTACTTATTGCTAGACTGAGATATTGGCCATCGACACATGGACAGAGCGGAGGATAGTTGCAGATATTCCCCCAAAGTTACCAGACCTTTCCATGAGTAATCAGAGCTAGGGGAGAACAGGTTACAGAATGGATGATCTGCGAACAACAATAGGTTGTCAGCAAACCAGGGCAGAGGGCTGTTTCCCTCAAGCACTTTCCCCCACTAGTTCTCCATTTTCCCCTTTCATTCTCCTCTTCCTCACTCCTTGTTGCTCCACAAAAATATTTTGCTGCCCTGGCTAGTAAGGAGCCACCTGGACCCAGAGGCAGATTAAAATGAATTGGGGTCCTGGGCACAAAGAACATTTGGGCCCCCCACACCCCAGGAGCACCAGAACTGGGAGGGCCAGGGGCACCATGCCCCCCCCCCACACACACTTTTAAAAGTGGGAGGGCCATGCCTGCTGATGCGTAATCAGCTCCCCCATTGTGAAGCCCCTGCTAGCTATGCCAGCCTCTTCTCGGTGGGGGGGCTGAAGTGGGCCATAGCCGCCTGCTCGCCACAGAGCCCTGCCCCCTGCACCTCCTCTCCCCCCAAGGCCCTACCCCCTGGTGAGGCCAGAAACAGGAGCCAAGCTGTGGTAAGAGCCGCCCCGGGAGCCCAGGCTGCTGTGGGGAGCCCTGGACCCTCCACCTGACATGAGCAGCATGCCCCAGTGGTGAGGACATGGGTCAGGGGCTGCTCTTGGGCACCACAGCCCCCTGCTCAGGGCAGGTGAAGGATCCAGGGATCCCCACAGTGGCTCCCTGGGTGGCTCTTACCACGGTCTGGCTCTGGCTTCCAGCCTGGTCAGGGGATGTGGCCCAGAGGGAAGAGGAGCAGGGGGTGGGGCCACAGTTCCTGCACCAGTGTGCCCCCCCCCCTTCTACACAGGTTCTGGTGCTCCTGTGGAGGCCCCCAAATTGGCTGGGGCCCCTGAGCACGGGTCCTGTGGGCCCATGCATTAATCTGCCACTACCTGGACCCCACCACATGAAGTGAATAGTAGTGACGATGCCATCGCACAGGCTAGCAATGCTAATACATACCCAGGGTCCCGGCAGGCTGATACAGACAGCACCACTGCTATTTCTACTATGGTAACTAGATTAAAACTAGTGCGATTACACCTCCCAAAGCTGCAATCACACCTCTGATTGCAGCGTGCTCACAGGGTGAGCCATTCCAATGCTTCTCCTGTCCATGGCTCCCTGTCAGTCTGGGATGAGCAAGTGCTGGGTGTGACCGCGTGTCAATGCACAGGACGGCTAATCAGGGCATTTCCCGCTAATTGGGGCAACAGCCTTTGGATACGGCAACCCTAACCCAGCTCATTTGGCACGATAGTGCTCTTCCTGGCAGTACCATTTCCGGTAAAGGGAAAGGCAACATGCAACTGCCCACTGTTTTGGAGGCAGAGTGGGCCCCCAAAATATCAGGCTTTAGGGGCTTTGTGAGTTAGCGTATTAGCCTCTCACCTCCAGGTTCAAACCCAGGCTGCCATCACAAGTGCAGTGAGTTTAGTGGTCCCATCCTACTTCCCATTTGTGCGTACCACAATAGTACCACAGAGACAACAGGATTGCTGAAGGTCAGCATTTAGTGGGCATTAGTCAGGGCTGTGTGGTTTTGCACTACCCCTCATTAAAGCCAGCAATTTAAGTCATGAAGGAAAGAGTGTGGTTTAGTGTTAGAGCTAGGACTCCTGAATTCTATTTGCAATTCTGCCACTGATTTACTATGCAAGATTAAGCATGTAGCTTAACCCCATCCTGGCAAAATGGGATAAAAAGCATTTACCAATTCCAAAGGGATACTACAAAGCTGATTTAATCAGGAGTTACAAAGCATTCTGAGGTATTCAGCTACCATTAAGTGCAGAGTAATTTTATAACGAGAAGCAAATTTAGGCACCTAGTATGATTTACAAAAACACCTAAGTAGGTTAGGTGCCTAATACATAAATCCCTCTAGGCGCCTATCTGCATCTTTTGGCATCTAAATACATTTGTAACTCTGGCCGTAGGGCCCAATCCAGCTTCCATGGAAATCAGTTGAAAGAATCTCATTGGGTGTCAGCTCTAACCCTCAATTCACAATTAGGACCAAAATCCTAAGCCTCTAGTCATGCCCATGTTCCCAGGGCAGTTTGTCAAACCGCATTGGCTCCTGTCTAAAAGTGAGTACCTTGCATCTGAGAATGAAGACTCGAAGGGGAGCAGACAGCGTTTCTGAAGCATTTCTACCTTCCGGACTAAAACATGTCTTAAAAACAAACAAACAACCACCTTCGAAGCAATGAAAGGGAGAGCGATAGGATTTATTACTTTTTAACGAGCGCCATAGAACATCCATTTCATTAATTTACAAGGGAGGCATGGGGGGTTGTCAGTTCGATAAATTCTCCCAGATTATTCCTTTGAAACAAACAACTTTGTGCATTTGGGCTCCGGATGTCACCGCGGAGGCTTTTATCCAAATGAGCTATGTGTTCTCGAAGGAATGACTAAAATGCCTCAAGAAAAGAAAAAGAATAAAAAGAGAAAAGCCGCTGTCTGCAAAAGACAGCCTATCATGCTGACACATTGTTTGAACTCCCAGCAGAAGATAAAAAAAATAAAATAAATAAAAGCCTCTGAACTGCAGCTGTATCTTCAGCTTGTGCTGCTTGGTGTTATTTTCGTTCTGAGGGAAGACAACATTTGCTAATGTCTTTTTTTTCTCCCCCTCCTAGAAAAAAAAAGTTTGTTTTTCTGATACCCAGGGTTTACCATGCTGATGTCATGACTCTGCTGTGTGGGGACTGGAGAGAACAGTGACTCTGCTGTCTTGGGACTCTTTGCAGAGGGGTAACTCGAGAGAGGAATTATTAGCATCCTGATTTATTGGGTAGGCTGGAACAAATAAAAGAAATAGTCTTTTTCTCCCCCAGCACAGCAGGACTGCAGATGTGAACAGTGAATATAAAATTCCCTATTAAACCTCAGTACTTCTATAACCATCGCAAGTAAATAGCTCCATATTTGTTTACTTAGTCATTTAACTTTTGAGAAATTCATTTTGTGCTACTGAAAAAAAAAAGGGAGTGAGAGAATAAGTCAGGTCTACACTACAGACTTCTGCCAGCATAACTATGTTGGTCAGGGGTGTGAAAAAGTCATCTTCTCATCAGTCTGCCTCAGTTTCCCCTCCCACCTTTTGACAGTTTTGTCTATTTAGCATGTGAACTCGGACCATCTCTTCATAGAATCATAGAATCTCAGGGTTGGAAGGGACCGCAGGAGGTCATCTAGTCCAACCCCCTGCTCAAAGCAGGACCAAACCCAACTAAATCAGCCCAGCCAGGGCTTTGTCGAGCCTGACCTTAAAAACCTCTAAGGAAGGAGATTCCACTACCTCCCTAGGTAACCCCTGCCAGTTCTTCACCACCCTACTAGTGAAAAAGTTTTTCCTAATGTCCAACCTAAACCTCCCCCTCTGCAACTTGAGACCATTACTTCTTGTTCTGTCATCTTCTATCACTGAGAACAGTCTAGATCCATCCTCTTTGGAACCCCCTTTCAGGTAGTTGAAAGCAGCCCTCATCATATTTCTTTTGGCCCAATCCTCTAATTTGTCTAGGTCCCTCTGTATCCTATCCCTACCCTCCAGCGTATCCTATCCCTACCCTCTTACTTTGTATTTGTGCAGCACCTAACACAACACGGTCCCAATCACTGTTGAGGCCTATAGGAGCTACTGTGATACAAATTAATAGTGATTATATCAATATCTATTTGGCTGAGTTACATGAATTCGGCACCAAATGCTGTGAAATCCACTTACAGTTATTTCTGCTCTCAAAACCAAAGGGTTACAATGTATATGATCATTGGTCAATCTAAGATGCAATAGAAATCTGAGCCTTAATGAAAAAAATTCGACACACTCCCCCCTTGCCTTCAAAACCTTCCTCCAAACCCATGTGCCCAACTCCCCATCGCTAACCCACATGACAGGGCTCGCTGCTTGTGCTTCTTGCTCAACCTTTAAAAAAAGTGTTTAACTTCAGACTTGTCTAGCTGGAAATGCTCTGCTCTGGCGCCACATTGATCTATTCTTTGCTGACATCATTATTTGTCTTTTGGGGGGCCCAAGCCTGTTGCCATTCAAATTAATGACAAAATTTCCACTTATTTTGATGGGGCCAGGAATGGATGCTTTGGGCTAAAGCCTGCCAGTGTTTAGTAACACGTGTAGTGCGAAGTACCCTGAAGAGTCCAATGGAAATCAGTGGCGTTACCCATACTAGTCAGCACTAGGCCTGACAGTGACCACAGGCTGCTTGAGACATGGATCAGGTCTCCTGATATTTCTGTGCCTTCATGCACCGTTACCAGCTATTTGGGACTAGGAGAAACCCTTGTCCTGTGAATAAGTGCTGCAGGACAGGCACCCAATGTCATGGCTTTACATTAGTAACCTACCCAAAGGTTGTGGTGGAGCAAGGAACATAGGCTCCAATTCAGCAACCTTAAGCTTGAGAGTAGTGCCGTGGAAGTCAGACTGCTCACACACTTAACGTTTCAGCACCTAGCTAAAGCAGGGCCAGAGCTCAGATCTACTGATTTATTATTATAAATTATTTTACCCCTAAAGGCCCCAACCAGCACTAGGGTCTCATTATGCTAGACACCATCCAAACTCGTAGTAAGAGGCCGCCCCTGCCCTGAAGAGCTTATAGTCTTAACAAAAAGAGAGAGAAACAGACAGACTCTCTTTGCCTTCCCACCCTTTGTCTGTCTAAGTGACTTGACCAAGGTCACACAGCAGGTCAGTGGCAGAGCCAAGGATTGAAGCCACAGCTGCTGAGTCACAGTGGGGTGTTCACCCCACTAGACTACAATGCCTCTCTGGCATCTAGTCTTGTGGTTTAACTACATAATCAGCCTCTTTCTCCATTTCTGTCTCTCTTTTCAACTTTCAGAGGTGTTTCTTCTCACACAAAACAAACCAGGATACAAAAAAAGCACAAACATGTACAAACATGCCCTTATTTTTGCCATACAAAGGCAAGAATATGCCAAACAATTCCAACATCAGTAGCAAAAACATACTATAATATTGCTCCCTCTCCCTATTGCTCTCTTTGTATTTTGTCAGAAGCAAACCTTTCAATCACAGTGAGTACTTAGCAATAATCAGTCAGTCAGTCACAGACTGCATTTTTCCTTTCACTACAAACAAAGACTATTGTAAAAAAGTGACTGATAAAACTTTTTAAAATAAGCAAAGCCCTGATCCTTTAATGAGCTCAGTGGGCAGACCCATGTATCACTGTGAAGCCTTGACAGCAGCAAGATTCTATGCAGGCCCAAGGGTCTGCCCATCAGAACCCCTTGCACAACCAGGACTTGTGTTTCAGATCCCTAGTCAGTACAGGCCAGATTTTCAAAGAATTCCTAAAGATTCACGTAGGGACCCAGTGGAATTTTCAAAAGCATCAAAGCAGGATAGGCACCTACTTCATGGAAGTTAAAGCACCTAACCTGCTTAGACACCTTTGAAAATCCCATTAAGCACTATAAAAAACTGGCCCTTACTGATGCTCTTTTGAAAAGATTTCCTGTAATCTAACATGCCCGTATTTTGGGCTTGTATCCTTCCTAAATGGAGATGAAAGACAATAAACACCTTCAATCAGATGCTTTCCCCACTATAAGTCACTTTGTTCCTTGTTCTGGTCGTACATGGTTGTCTCATTGTCTTCTGTGATATCAAAAGCTAAATATTTAAGTAAAGCTGGTTAAAATTTTTTCCATCAAGACATTAGACAACAGATGGCCTTTCGATTAAAATGAATATTTTCACAACATTTTCATTTTGGTCCAGTTTTTCCAGTTGAAAAAACAAAAACCATAAGCATTTTTTTGTTTCCTTGCTCGTTTTCTTGTGAAATGTTTTCATTTTGCAGCAAACATGTTCAGGATTTGTAATCAGAAACTGAATTTTTTTTACCAAAACCTGAACATTTGAATCAAAAACTACTTTCTAAAAGAACAATTTTTCCCTTCTCTGTTAATTATTTCTTCCCATGTTTTTTTTTTAATTTCCCATGAAAACTGACATTTTTGGACCAGCTCTAATTTAAAGGCATTTCTACAATCATTTTCACTGCTGTATCTGAGCACCTCACAAATCTTAAGGAAGCCTTAGTCACCTTGATTGATAGAGAAATATTACTATCCCCGACTCCCAGATGGGCAGACTGAAGCACTCTGAGACTAAGGCCTACATGTTCATACCTGATGGCCTAAAGTGAGCCCCCTAATGACATGGCCTGATTTTCAGAGTGCTGAAGTCAATGGGAGTCACAGGTGCTCAGCACATCTGACAATAAAACGTGTCAGAAATATAACACACTTTAAGGTGACTCTGGGAGCCTGTGGCAAAGCTAATTTAATTGGGATATCAGAGCTAATTACAACTCCTCTTACTCTCCCTTTTCAGGGCTTCTGCTTAACTATTTGGAAAGCACAAGCTAGGGCTGTGGCTTTTCAGAAAGCTTTACAGAGCAAACCCAGGACTGTTTAAACCCTGAATTTAGTTCTTAGTATTAGTTCCACCTATCACCTTCTACTTATTTAAGATATTACCACAGGGTCTGCGCACCTCACAGTCTTTACTGTACTTATATTCAGAATGCCCTTGGGAGGTAAGGCAATGCTATTAACCCATATTTTACAAATGCGGAATACAGAGACCTAAGTGACTTGCCCAAGAGCATAAGCATGCAGCAGAGCAGATAGCTAGTCTCTCACAGATGTGGTAAAAATTAAGATTTGAACCCGTGACCACTTAAACACAAAGCAAAAAACCACTGCGCTGCCTTCAGAGAAAGAATACTGCACGACTGCTTAGTATACTGTTTGTCAGACAGACAAACCTATTTTACATAGTGCTATAAATGTTTTTTTAAACCAATGTATTTCTCCCACATAGCATTTCAGATACTCTTTACTGCACGTGCAATGTCTATCAGTTTACAGCTCTCAGCAGAATAGTCACTCTCCTTTATTTTAGAATATGTAAGTGTGTGTGTGCACACGCTTTCTCCTCTGACCTTTTTAAAAGACAATTGCCTAGCTTATATGATAGCCTCCCATGTAATGTGTGCCACCTGACATCTTCAGCTGTAACCAGCATGAAAAGTGCACTGTCAGGTCATACACACTTCTGTCTTGCCAGCAAACTCTGAATCCTTTTAGCTAGCAGTACTCAGTCCCCTGCAAATGGATGTCTCACTCTTCACAGTTTGGTAGGGTGACCAGACAGCAAGTGTGAAAAATCAGGACGGGGGTGGGGGTAATAGGAGCCTATATAAGAAAAAGACCCAAAAATCGGGACTGTCCCTATAAAATCGGGACATCTGGTCACCCTACAGTTTGGTCAGACAGAAAGTCTTGCCTGTCGCTAAAATGTCACAGATAGGAAACATCAGCTCATAAAATGTCCAGCCCCTAGATTTCTACTGGGCTCCAGTCCCACTCTAAAGGGCACTACCCCTCCCCCCTATAATCCCAGGTAAATCAGAGAAGAGATTTACAGACCTCTTCTGATTGAGCTTTGCCTCTGTTCTGGGCCTCATTAGTTAGGAGAGAATCCCAATTTAAACAACTACCTAATAGCTAAATCTAACATCCATAGCCTCAGAAGCCTCTAAGGCAGCAGTTCCCAAACTTTGAATAGCTGAGTCAACATTAAAAAAAACCCAAAAAGACAATTTGCACAACTCTTCAACCCAACTCTGTTAGCAGGGCAGCACAGAGGAAACTTTCACTGCCACTGTTTCATGCCCCCATTCTCAGCTGGTCTTTCACACACACACCCGTGCTGTGGGGTATGAGGTCACACCTCCAACTTTGGGAAACACTGCTCTAAATGATGACAAAAATCCCCACTCAGTGCTCCCTCTAGGTCAATAAAATGCACCCAGTGGATCATGTGTTATTTTCACAAGGACTTCCCTATGAAAGGGAGACTGGAATGAGACTCATCTAGAGCCAAGATGTAAAAGGCTTAAGACCCTAACAGGACTCATGTTCATGTTACCATCCACCCTCTGATTAAACCCACTATAAACCTTTCTCCAATCCCCAGCCCCACCTCTTGAGCGCTGATTGGCTACCCTTAATGGTGGTGTCTATACTAGCTTCAAGCAGCTACCAAGCCTGCTCAGTAGCTACTAACAATGCTTCTGCTGAGTCCTTGTAGTTTCTCTGCTCCCTGCACGTATAGGGAAATACAGATGTTCCTACCAGATCTCTTTTACTGCTCTCCCTTCATCTCTACTTTAAAAAAAAAAGATGCTGAAGCATAAAAACAGCTGAATTACACTAGGATTAGGTCCTAGGCACCCAGTCGTATGCCAAGATGCCATCTGTCTCACCACTCTCTGAACCCTGCACTGACACCTGGGGACCTTCCTTTGCCCTCCATACCATGGTGCCATTGTACCTGTCACAGGATCCCTGAGCCTTACTCCATTTCATCTGCTGCCTTCCATTGCAGACAGGGGTGGCAGGTTTGTATAATTTTTGGTGGTGCCCAGAATGGGTCCAAGTCCCGCCCCCGATCTGCCTTGTAAGCTGATATATATATTTTAAAATAATGTAAGAATGGACTGGAAACAGTAAGTGTTTAACAGGTTCCACATATTGCACAATGTGGGGGCGTGCGGGGGGGATGAGGGCTCTGGCTGGGGGTGCGGGCTCTGGGGTGGGGCTGGGGATGAGGTGTTTGGGCTGTAGGAGGGGGCTCAGGGCTAGGGCAGAGGGATGGTGTGTGGGGGAGGTGAGGGCTCTGGCTGGGGGTGTGGGCTCTGGGGTGGGCAGGGCCAGCTCTAGGTCTTTTGCCGCCCCAAGCAAAAATAAAAAACAAAAAACCTCCGAGAGCGCAACTGCCGAAGCAAAAAAACAACCACCCGGAATGCCGCCCCCCTGGAATTGTGCCGCTCCAACCACCCGGAATGTCGCCCCTGGAATTCTGCTGCCCCAAGCAGGTGCTCGGTTTGCTGGTGCCTAGAGCCGGCCCTGGGGGTGGGGCTGGGGAAGAGGGATTTGGGGTGTGGGAGGGGCTCAGGGCTAGGACAGAGGGTTGGGGTGAGGGCTGCAGGGTGGGGCCAGGGATGAGGGGTTCACAGTGCAGGAGGGGGCTCAGGTTGGGGCAGAGGGTTGGGGTTAGGGCTCTGGCTGGAGGTGCGGGTTCTGGGGTGGGGCAGGGCTGAGGAGTTTGGGGTGCAGGCAGGCTGCCCCGGGGCTAGGGCCAGAGAGGATGACTCCACAGTCCCCCAGCCCTCTCCCCCCCGGCAGTACACTCACCCGGAACCGTCACTGCACGTGCTCCTAGGGGCCGGGCCGCGCCCCTCTCAGGTCCAGGAAGGCCCCTCACCTCCCCTGTGGTGGGTCTGGGGGGCGGAGGGGACTGCCATCACATGTGGCCTCCTCCCCTGCTGCAGCCTGCTGCCCCTGACCTTAGCCTCATGGGGGATGGGGCTGCACCTTGCCCAGCGTGGAGCAGGAATGGTGGCTGCGGGCGAGGGGGGCGGATCACACGGTCGGACACTCACCCAAGCCCCAGCAGCTGCTCAGGTGAGCTCCAGACTCCATCTCCCGGAAGCCCCTTGGCATCGCCTCCCAGTGGGTGCTGGGGGAGGTGAGGGCTGCCAATCATGTGTGCGCCTCCTCCCCTCCTCAGGTGCAGCGGCCACCTCAGCCTGCCGCTCTTGTGTTGTAGGCAGCAGCGGCCGGCGGCGAGGGAGTGCAGCATGGAGTGGCAGGGTAGCCGCCTGCTTGAGGCAGGGACACCCCGGGGCCAGGGGGAGGCGCACGAGTGAGGCAGACGGGGGCCGGGGCATGCTCCGGGGAAGGTGCGCGGGGGCGGCAGGCAAGGCCAGGGGAGAGATCTGGCTCCGAACATCGGTGGAGCTGGGCCACCGGGTTCTGAATATTTCTGGAGCCTGGGCACCACAGGTCCATACACCTCGCCACCCCTGATTGCAGATGGATCTACTCTTGCACGTTGCATGGTTTCTCCTCACCTAGCTGACGTGCTCTAAGTACTCTGCTTGCTAGGGGCAGACCTTATTTCACCATGCAGAAAACCATGCAACACTTCTAGTGGGACCTGCACTGAAACATATTAAAAGTGATAGTAGTTGTGACCGGTTGGATCACAGAACCCCCCTTGGGAGCTGCCAAGTGATGTGCCAAGACTACCTCTGTCCCTGCCTTCCTGCCCCGTCAGCTTAGGACTTCAGTGCCCTGCCTGGTTTGACCCAGACCCGCTAGCCTGCTGCAAACCCAGACCCAGGTCTGAATCACGTCCCCTAACAGCTGTAGGCTTACCTGAAAGCAGCTAACAGAGGGGTTCTTGTCTTTAACACTCAGATGCCCAACTCCCAATGGGGTCTAAATCCAAATAAATCTGTTTTACCCTGTATAAAGCTTAAATTGTTCGCCCTCTATAACACTGATAGAGAGATATGCACAGCTGTTTGCCCACCCAGGTATCAACACATACTCTGAGTTAATTAATAAGTAAAAAGTGATTTTATTAAAAACAGAAAGTAGGATTTAGGTGGTTCCAAGTAGTAACAGACAGAGTAAAGTAAGTCACCAAGCAAAATAAAATAAAACATGCAAATCGATGTCTAATCAAACTGAATACAGATAATCTCACGCTTAGAGATGCTTCAGTAAGTTTTTTCCTCAGACTGGACACCTTCCAGGCCTGGGCACAATTCTTTCCCCTGGTACAGCTCTTGTTCCAGCTCAGGTGGTAGCTAGGGGATTCCTCATGATGGCTCTCCTTTGTTCTGTTCCACCCACTTATATAGCTTTTGCATAAGGCGGGAATCATAGAATCATAGAATCATAGAATCTCAGGGTTGGAAGGGACCTCAGGAGGTCATCTAGTCCAACCCCCTGCTCAAAGCAGGACCAAACCCAACTAAATCAGCCCAGCCAGGGCTTTGTCAAGCCTGACCTTAAAAACCTCTAAGGAAGGAGATTCCACTACCTCCCTAGGTAACCCATTCCAGTTCTTCACCACCCTACTAGTGAAAAAGTTTTTCCTAATGTCCAACCTAAACCTCCCCCTCTGCAACTTGAGACCATTACTCCTTGTTCTGTCATCTTCTATCACTGAGAACAGTCTAGATCCATCCTCTTTGGAACCCCCTTTCAGGTAGTTGAAAGCAGCTATCAAATCGCCCCTCATTCTTCTCTTCTGCAGACTAAACAATCCCAGTTCCCTCAGCCTCTCCTCGTAAGTCATGTGCTCCAGCCCCCTAATCATTTTTGTTGCCCTCCGCTGGACTCTCTCCAATTTATCCACATCCTTCTTGTAGTGTGGGGCCCAAAACTGGACACAGTACTCCAAATGAGGCCTCACCAGTGCTGAGTAGAGGGGAATGATCACATCCCTCGATCTGCTGGAAATGCCCCTACTTATACAACCCAAAATGCCATTAGCCTTCTTGGCAACAAGGGCACACTGTTGACTCATATTCAGCTTTTCGTCCACCGTAACCCCTAGGTCCTTTTCTGCAGAACTGCTGCCCAGCCATTCGGTCCCTAGTCTATAGCAGTGCATGGGATTCTTTCGTCCTAAATGCAGGACTCTGCACTTGTCCTTGTTGAACCTCATCATATTTCTTTTGGCCCAATCCTCTAATTTGTCTAGGTCCCTCTGTATCCTATCCCTACCCTCCAGCGTATCAACCACTCCTCCCAGTTTAGTGTCATCTGCAAACTTGCTAAGGGTGCAGTCCACACCATCTTCCAGATCGTTAATGAAGATATTGAATAAAACCGGCCCCAGCACCGACCCTTGGGGCACTCCACTTGATACCGGCTGCCAACTAGACAAGGAACCATTGATCACTACCCGTTGAGCCCGACCATCTAGCCAGTTTTCTATCCACCTTACCGTCCATTCATCCAGCCCATACTTCTTTAACTTGCTGGCAAGAATACTGTGGGAGACTGTATCAAAAGCTTTGCTAAAGTCCAGAAATAGCACATCCACTGCTTTCCCCTCATCCACAGAGCCGGTTATCTTATCATAGAAGGCAATTAGGTTAGTCAGGCATGACTTGCCCTTGGTGAATCCATGCTGACTGTTCCTGATCACTTTCCCCTCCTTTAAGTGGTTCAGGATTGATTCCTTGAGGACCTGTTCCATGATTTTTCCAGGGACTGAGGTGAGACTAACTGGCCTGTAGTTCCCTGGATCTTCCTTCTTCCCTTTCTTAAAGATGGGCACTACATTGGCTTTTTTCCAGTCGTCCGGGACCTCCCCCGATCGCCATGATTTTTCAAAGATAATGGCCAATGGCTCCGCAATCTCATCGGCCAACTCCTTTGTCCCTCTTGGTTCCCACCCCTCCTCACTGGAAAAGCACCAGGTTAAAGATGGATTCCAGTTCAGGTGACATGATCCCATGTCACTGTAAGACTTCAAGCCCTCATTCTTCCCAGCCTGACTCACAGGAAGGCTTGCCTGCAAACAGCCATCCACAGTCAATTGTCCTGGTTGATGGGAGCCATCAAGATTCCAAACCACCATTAATGGCCCACACTTTGCATAATTACAATAGGCCCTCAGCGTTATATTTCATATTTCTAGTTTCAGATACAAGAGTGATACATTTATACAAATAGGATGACCACACTCAGTAGATTATAAGCTTTGTAATGATACCTTACAAGAGACCTTTTGCATGAAGCATATTCCAGTTACATTATATTCACTCATTAGCATATATTTATAAAATCATATAGAGTGCAACGTCACAGTAGTTAAGACTGAATAGGTGAGACTGAATAGCTGTCCAAATTGGTAACCAGACACAGAGAGCCTTAAACTGGCAGTGGCCAACCGCTGTTACCATTTGCTTGCTGTTGTGTGAAACCAGTTCGGTGAACTGTCCATTGCCTAGTTGGAAAGGTCCACGCAAGAAGAAAACACCATCACAACAGCCACCCCTGGCCTGAGAATCCTAAAAGAAATTCCTTCAGGGCGGGTTTGAGGCTCGGGGAACAAAGCTTGAACTTATTTCCTATGCTGCCTCTCTTCTGTGGATATTTGTTTTTATTTCTACCATCAGAGCAAGGGCTATCCTCCGACAAGCCCATGCAAAGGAGTAATAACCCCCTTGCACCTCTTCACAGGCTACCCAGACCATGGGTGGGAAAGCAGTGGAGTAAGCATGACTAATCACTTGTTTTCTCTCTCATCAGAGCAGACCTTGGCTTCACACACACACACGCACCCACTCACTGGCCAAGGGAGCTGAGTCAGTAGGGGAGGAAGTAGTATTGCATAGTAATTCACTCTAGGTATTGGTCAGCAGTACTTTACTACCCATCTCCAAAGGAACAAGCAGAAGGATTGCGACTCTTGAGACATATCTGAGTCATGTTGCTGCCTGGGCTATTCATGGGTTGTTGCATCTTACACACCACCCTTTGCTCAGGGACATTCCTGAAGTCAGAATCTAGCCCTACACTAGCACAGCTGAGAACAGAACAAAGCCTCTGTCATGTCTGCTCAGCAGAGCTAAAGATGATTTCTGAGCCAAAGCTATGGAAAAATGTGTGGAATACTTAAGATGAACATAATAGAGACAGACAGCAAAAGATACATGTGAAATATTTAATAACTATGGCTCCCTAAAGAGCAGTATATGAATATCTCTAAATATTGAAAAGTTTTTTATTTATACTGTTTGGGAGATTAATAACCCTAAAGTGTTCTACAAGTACTTTTCTCTCACCTGTCTATTCTACAGCTCCTATCTGTGTTTTTTAGATGACATGCTCAATACTTCAGATACTAATGCTAGTATTTTAATTGTCCCAACTAGTCTTTGATGTTAACAGCATGTTTAAGTGCATTGTGGGAGTTCTTGTGTTAATCTCTCATTACTGCAAACCCAGTCAACAGGCGCATTGATTTACACATTATCGTATATCTTGGCAACAGAAAGAGTTAGAGACTTCTGCCATGTGTGTGTTTGTCTGGTTATTTAAACAAATGTTTAGGGTGTGGGGAATACAGAAAAAAATCTTATTTTCAAGGACTCCAGGGATCTCTCATAGCCAAAGAAAACATTTCTGAGGGTGAGTAGAGAGAACTATCCTATGCAAAAAGCATTAATTAGATTGTTAGAAAAGGAAAGGTAGTGTGACTAGTGGTTAGATCTAATTGCTGCAAGCCTGAACTTGTGGGTTCCATTTCTAATTATTATTTATTATTTGTATTGTATTGTATTTGTATTATTTATTATTTGTATTGTGGTAGTGCTCCAGTCCGATTGTGCTCAGCACTGTACACAGACATAATGAAGACAGTCCCTGCCCCAAGGAATTTAGAATCTAAATATTAGATAACAGATGCATACAACAAACTGAGGTGGGATCACAAGGTAGCAATTAGACCATTATGAACAATGTGATAAGGAGCAGTCACAGCCCACCAGTTGCCTAACCACTAATGCAAACCTCCCACTGACTTTATTTGTGACCCTGGATAAGTCACTTGACAGATTTCCTCTCGCTCTGTGCCTCAGTTTACCCATTTGTAAAATATTGTTAGTAATATCTCCCTCACAGGAGGGTTGTGAGACTTATTGAATAAATGCTTGCAAAATGCACTGAGCTCCAGCCAGAAGGCACTATAGAAGTGGGACTAATAAAACAATTAACACAGAAATCTCTGTTAATGTAACTTTAAAGAGTAAATTCTCACTAGGGTGCACATGGGGAAAAAAAGGGGGTTGTATTAGTTATTCAGGCTTTATGGCCAGTTTCTCTCTGGAAAGTCCCCACCCCGACCCCAGATCTCCTATGGCACTTCCAGGCTGGGTGCCATCTTCATTGTGAAGTAATAGGCTCCTTTATGACCCAGCCAATGTTCATTGTACGGATGTATGGTCAGTGATGCTATACGAACACTGAATCTGCTGTCCCTTACCCCTCTGCTTTCTTCACTGAGCGTAATGGCTGACGTCACCAAAACTGGCTTTTGTGGCCAGAAAGAAACTTCTTACAATAATATGAGTGTAACAGGGATGAGGATGACTCAGACACAGCACTGAGAGTGTTAGTACAGTAAGGGCTTGTCTAGACACGGCGTTTGTGCATGACCAGCATGCGTGTAAATCTACAGAATACTAGCATACTGCACACTAACCCGTGGACCCTGTTCCCAACTGCTTATGGACAGACTCCCATTTCAAAGCAGAGTAGATCAAATCACACTTGGGAACTTTTAATGTGTGGTAGTGTAATCTTTGGGTGGGTTAGAGTTTACTTCACTGCCCTTCACCAGTACCTAAAAACCCTCAACTCCCACAGAAAAGCACCTGGAGACTCAGATTTCAGTCACTAAGGCTTTTCAGCAAGGATTGCACAGGGTCAATCTCCCCCCATTCAAGTCCAAGAAGAACAACAGGAATGAACTTAACTCTGAACTATCAACTTTATAAAGATAAAGAAATATAACTACTTAATCTCTACAACCTAACATGGCTACTTTATAAGCCACGCACATTACCTTCACAGTTATGCCTAAAGAAAATAAATTAAATCTAATACAGAGTCCACACAGAAACCCAGTGAGAAAAAACTCAAGAGTTCCCAAAAGCTTAGGTTGAGTTACAGTCTTCGATCACCAAAATCGATACAGTCTGCTGAGTCAAAAGCACTGCAACAACATCTTCCCAGCACTGGCTTGTAGAAATCTTCACCTGGAATCCATGCAGACTCTTCCTCCTCCTCCTCTGCTGAAATCACTCAGTTAGCTAATCAGCTAACCAATTAACCAACTCAGTTTAAGTATATAGATTAAAAAAAAAAACATTACAAGAAAAATACAAACTGAGAATAGCAAAATATAAGTGACTCTTTCCCCATCATCACATTCAAATAAGAGCAAAGTTGGTGAATCATACTCATTGAGACAATTTCAATAAAACAGTCCATTCCAAGCATACAATTAAAATGAAATAAATTCGTTTTTCCTCCCAATTTCCCCTTTTTACAATTAACACAGCCAGGGCTTCCCTGCTGGAGGGTTAACAACATCACTAATCTGCTGCAAAAATCTTCAGAGTTAGAGGAAACAGCCTGCTTTCTGCTCCTACAGCTCAGCTTCTTCCAACCCACACAGGGCACGTGGCCTTTTATAAAGCAACTGCCCTCACTACTTGCCCTTGTGGAATCTGAACCCAGCAACAGGGAATCTATTGCACATACCCAAAGTTTCCACACCCAGTTCCAGAAACTTCTGAGTGTGGAGTGCTAATTGTGCATTTGCCTAGCAACAATGACCCAGATGCAACTCATTTCTACCCACCCCTAATAAAGAGAGATTTCCCTGTTAGGGCAAGATTAAGTCAACTTAAGTTATGTTGACTTACAGCCACTACAGAAATTAAACTGCTTTTGTATGTCCACACTACGCATCTTCTGTGAGCGGTGCACATCCTCATCAGGCACTCTTGCACCGATTTAACTGTTAGAGTGGGGCATTGTGGGACGGCTTCTGAAAGGCAGCCACAGTTGATGTAAGTCTATACCAGAGGTGGGCAAACTACGGCCCGCGGGCCACATCCAGCCCACGGGACCGTCCTGCCCGGCCCCATAGCTCCTGGCCAGGCAGCTAGCCCCTGGCCCCTCCCCCGCTCTTCCCTCTCCCCGCAGCACTGCCGCCGCGCGGGCAGCGCTCTGGGCGGTGGGCCTGCGCGCTCATGCAGGGCAGCGCTGCAGCGTGTCTGGCTCCAGCCAGGAGGTGCGGCTCCAGACATGCTGCTCTGAGCGGCATGGTAAGGGGGCCAGGGCCCGGGGGTTGGATATGGGGAAGGGGGTCCTGGGGGGCAGTCAGGGGACAGGGAACAGGGGGTGGTTGGATGGGGCAGAGGTTTGGGGGGGCAGGGGACTGGGAACAGGGGGGATTGCATAGGGGGTGGGGTCCCGGGGGGCCTGTCAGGGGGCAGAGGTGTGGATAGGGGTCAGGGCACTCAGGGGATGGGGGGGGTTAGGGGTGGAGGTCCCAGGAGGGGGCATCAGGGGACAAGGAAAAGGGGGGGTTGGATGGGTGGGGGATCCTGAGGGGGCAGTCAGGGGGCAGAAAGTGGGAGGGGGCGGATAGGGAGCAGAGGCCAGGCTGTTTGGGGGGCACAGCCTTCCCTACCCAGCCATCCATACAGTTTCGCACCCCAATGTGGCCCTCAGGCCAAAAAGTTTGCCCACCCCTGTTCTATTCGCTGTGAGGAAAACAGTCACCGTTCTACTGAGATAAGTAGGTGAAGTGGTTCAAAGAAATTAGAACCTCCCCTTTCTTTCGTTTCCCGTCCCAGCTGCCTTAACCTTTGTCCATTATTAGAACTAAAATTGAAACAACCCTTTTCTGTTTGAGGTTCTGAAATATTCAGCTCTGAGTCAAATTCGTGAAAGAAAGGAACTGATTCAGACAGCCACAAGCTATTGTTTCAGTTCCGCCTTAGAGCAGTTACAGCTCTCAGCTGATCTTTCTTTGCTTCTTCTAAAATCCATTTAAGTACTCATGATAGCTGCCAGATTGACAGCTCTGGAGCCTGAGGCCTTCATTTTCAACGGAGACTATGGGAGTTAGGCACCCAACTCATTTAGGTTCCTTTGAAAACCTCAGTCTGAGTTCATTATGTATCCACAAAATGGATACATCATGGGAAGAAGCAATGCAATTTTCCCCACGTCACCCCGTCCTTAGAGGGACCCCCTTTAATGGAGATAGAGCAGGCCAGTCTCCACTGACCTACCGTCCTGCTAAGAACACAGTGCTGTGTTGTGGGACAATACTTAGACTGGGACCACCTCCCACTTTCACATGGGTCACAAAAAAGCCAGCAGATGGTAATAATTTCAGTCACTTCCCACCAGTGTGGACAGCCTGATCTTTCAGTCACAGTGCAGGCAAAATGGCTTGTCAGTGGAGGGGTGCCTAAGAGAAGACTGCAGCACCAGCACCAGGCATTGCACTACAGTCAGAGATTTGTCAACACTAGGTACTTTTGCACCATTGTAGGTGCACTGATATAGCTTCAACAGTGCAAATCCCTAGTGTACACACATTGCACTGGTGTAAAAAGTGGCTTACACTAAATCATATTATTCTGTTTTCAGAAAAAGGTAAGCTGCACTGGTGTAAACACTTTGTGTATCGGTGCCACATTTCTGCACCAGAGGTTTGTTCTGGTGCTGCTACATTGGTATAACTACACCAGTGCAAAATTCCCCAGTTCAGACAAGTCCCTAGGGGAGAAAGGCTATTATGAGTTATCTGAGTCATCATGTGCCCTCTCCAGTTGTTCTTAAATCTGATACTGATCCATACTTTTGTTAAGTGCTACTGTAAAGTAGTCGAATGAGGTCCTTGTGATGCATTTAAAACACTATTTTTATCTAAGGCGATTTCTCTGCATTCTTAAACATAAATACGCCATACAAGTTTCAAAGAGCCTTTGGAGTAAAAAGAGTCCTTTTGTCAGGCAGTGTCTGAGCTGCCAAAGTCTGATATTTGAGGAGTACCTACTGCAAAATAACACAGACACCTGTTGTTTGTTTTGGCATTTATTAAATCGCAGTGTTCCCATAGAATACATACACACATGCACAGACGGTATCCGGGAGTGCTGTCACACGTCATACAGGAAAGGATGTCCAGTTACTTTTTAAAAGATCCTTAGGGTTTTGTGGGATTTAGAAAAGATTGAGTGGAAAAGCTACTCTGTCGCAGTCAAGTAAAGAGCTAGAATCAGTATCTTGAGGCAGAGATGTAATTTCTTGTCTGCAACAGAATCAGAATGGCGGTAGCTGCAGCCATGTTTAAGAACAGTTGTAGCTAGCAAGGTTCTAGTGTAGAATTCCCTGACCAGCAGGGATGGGAATTGCTTTCTGAGAACCATGCTTGCTAAGCAGCACTATAGAGATCAATCAATCCTGGCTTCTCCCAGCCAACACTGAACTCAGGTGTCCCAGTTTTGCAAGCACCTATGACCAGGTTCCACACCTATTCCAACTAGTGATGGGCCCAAGATGCAAAGTTAGGATCCAGATTCCAAGATCCACAAAGATTCAGGGGTGACTGGATCCCGGGGATTGGCTTGGTCTTCTCTCTAATTTTAACGAAGAGTGAGAAATCCATCTTAAAGAACTGCTGACTGAATTTGCTTTGTTCAGTGAGATCAATCCATCTACACTAGTGGGACAACAGGGTCATCAATTTTCAAAGGGGAAGAACCTTGTCTGACATGTGTCAAACATAGCTGAAAATCCTAGATGTAGACACAGACTAGGGAATGTGGTATATAGCCCAGGACATGGGTCTAATATTTCTCATTTCTTTGGAATTCTGCCTGGGGTGGTAGTTTGGATTAAAGGAATGGGAAACACACCGCTACAAACCGAGGGCAGAATCCACATGAGACAAACTGAGCTAGAATTCTTCTAACAACAAATGTGTTTAAATATGACTGGCACTAGCCTACTTCTGATAAGAACATAAGAACAGCTATGCTAGGTCAGACCAGCGGTCCATCTAGCCCAGTATCCTGTCTTCCGACAGTGGCCAATGCCAAGTGCCCCAGAGGGAATGAACAGAACAGGTAATCATCAAGTGATCCATCCCCTGTCGCCCATTCCCAGCTTCTGGCAAACAGAGGCTAGGGACACCATCCCTGCCCATCCTGGCTAATAGCCATTGATGGACCTATCCTCTATGAATTTAGATAGTTGTTTTTTTAACCCTGTTACAGTCTTGGCCTTCACAATGTCATCTGGGAAGGAGTTCTACGGGTTGACTGGGCGTTATGTGAAGAAATACTTCCTTTTGTTTGTTTTAAACCTGCTGCCCGTTAATTTCATTTGGTGACCCCTAGTTCGTGTGTTATGAGAAGGAGTAAATAACACTTCCTTATTTACTTTCTCCGCACCAGTCATGATTTTATAGACCTCTCTCCTATCCCCCCTTAGATATGCAGACAGGACTACAGATGGATTTGCATGTAATCTATGATTTGCATTGTGCAGGCAAGCTCCCAGCATCACTCTATGATTGGCAAACACAGGAATAATGAACCAGTTATTGCAATCAAGCATTTTATAATATTTCAAGAACAATAACAAAACCATGCATGATACTGTGGGGTCTGCAAGTTACCCAAGCACCCCGTTCCAAGTCTGTAGGTGTGTCTTCTGTTTAGCTTTTGCTTAGAAAAGTATTGTACACATCAGAGAACAGTTGTGATCACTCACCTTCCTGTTCAGCATTCATCCATATGCCTTGTACAGTATTTAACATGCATAAGTCAGCTGGGGCTAAGCACGCTTGCCCGTTCCTATACTATTGCTCTGACAGTGCCTTTGGAGTGTTTCTCCGAATAAATACTATATCTATGGACATTAACTGGTTAAAATGAAAAACCAATGTCGATTTGCACACCCTTCTGTTTAGTCAGTCACAATCTTCTGTTTATTAATTGATGGAGGGTGGTTGTTTTTAAAAGCAGAAGATGCCATTAGTAGCCCTAATGAAAAAAAATCAAACTTATTACACCTAGCATTCTCCAGATAACCCAGACAGACTTGTTTCCATTTCAATGCGGAAAATATATTCTACCCAAGTTGTCTCTCCACAATTCACAGGCCATAAAAATGTGTTGTTTTGCTCCAGACCTGTTCCCAAAAGAAGACTATCCCAGACGTCAGCTATGTCATGCCCAGCTATCTTGGCCTGCTGCTAATTGTGGAAAATCTTCACTAATCATCACTAGCATCTCTGTTTTGTCAAAATCCGCCAGTGAGAAGGAATTGCTGGTGTGAAAGGTATTTTGTTAGCGTGTTTGCTACACTCCCCGTGTTCTGTTTTCAAGTTTAAACTATCAGGTTGTTTCCATTATTAAATATTCATCTTCCCTTTTGCCTTTATGTCATGGAAACACCATAGAAGGATCAGCAGGAAAAACAAAACAACTTAGAAGAAATAAGACTGTCTGGCTTGAGAGGAAGAGGGGTCCTCAGCATGGAATCAAGAGCCTTCCCGGATTTCTGGGGCTTTCTTTGGTATTTAATAAAGATTTGTTTTTCCAACAATAAAAAGAAACATCTGCTACAATGTAAGTGGCTGCCCTGCTTTAAGAGACCTTATTTTTGTTCCTGCATGAGAACAGTCGGATTTGATTAAGATTCAATCAATTATTTTGTGCTATATACATCTCCGGCTTGTTGAAATTTCACCTGAAATCTTTTGAAAGTACACACATTAAATGAAAGTCTTCAGAACCCAATTCTTCCCTTTGGAAACATGTGAACTCCCAGTGACTCCTAAAAAAGCAACTCTGAGGGTACAGTTTGGGTCTGAGGGCCTTTTACACTACTCTGGCAGTCTGAAGGAGCCTTAAAGTTGGGGTGGTGTGGGCTTTTGTACTACATGTGGTACACACAGGCCTAGCCTAGGAGCTCTTACTCAAGCAAAGCTTTCTGTGAAGTCACTGAGGGCTAGATTGGTGCAACCCCTTACTCATAGCTGCATTTTCATACGTAGTTTCAGTAGATCTAACTCCTGTGAGGAAGTATTCACCAACTGAGCAAGAGTCACACAATATAGCCCTGAGGAAGGGCTGCAGGTTTTACCCAAGTGCTGCCAGAGAGGTTGACTTTCTACTTCACTGAGGAGCAGAGGGCTACATCCTGCCATTTGCGGACCACACTGGACTCCTCATAGAAGTCAAAGGAAGCTGAAGGTGCTCTGTACCTCACAGGATTGAGCCTTCAGACTGAAGCCAGACAATCTTTTTATCGATTTAGCAAAGCGCTTGCTGTTTCCATTCCAGAGGAGCAATAATAAATACAGAGCAAAGAAAATGAATCTATAGCTACTACTTTTTTACTAAATACAAAGCTATAAAAGGGAATCAGTGCAGACCTGTGGGCTCCTGCCTAGTCTTATGTGCAAACTATCTGTAGGTACATAAAAATCTTTGACAGCTGCATCAGCAGCAATTTTTCCATCCCGTAGAATGTCTACAACTGGGCTTTTACTGTAAGATCTCACTTGTTTTTTAATCTATTCTACTTTAGATCTGCAAACAAAAAGTTGTGGCAGAAGAACCTGATACATTTTAATGTTGGGGAATACGTAACACTAGGTAGGGTCTGTTGTATTAATTTAGATGGAACAAATGGGGCCAGAGTCAAAGGGGTTAACATGACCCTGTAATAGTCCAATATTAAACAAGGTTTGATATACAGAGACCTCAGCCTGCTTAGTACCGTGGCAAACCTTATTAACATTGTTTTAACCTTTGATTAAAGACATAGAGAAAGGAAAGAAACAGAGCATTCGAAATGTAAAGTAGTAAGTAAGACTTTCAGTCTAACATCCCTTGCTCCCTTTCCCTTTAGCTGGAGAGAGTTTTGACAGCCTTTTAGATGGTATTAAAGATTGTAATAACTGTCCTTTTGGGGAAAACGGGATGAGTCAGTTGAGATGGGCTGGAGTTGTTGTTGCTGTTAAATCACAGAATTGTAGGATTGGATGGGACCTCGAGAGTTCATCTAGTCCAGTCCCCAGCACTCAAGGCAGGACGAAGTATTATCTAGACCAGGGGTCGGCAACCTTTCAGAAGCGGTGTGCCAAGTCTTCATTTATTCACTCTAATTTAAGGTTTCGCGTGCCAGTCATACATTTTAACGTTTTTAGAAGGTCTCTTTCTATAAGTCTATAATATATAACTAAACTATTGTTGTATGTAAAGTAAATAAGGTTTTTAAAATGTTTAAGAAGCTTCATTTAAAATTAAATTAAAATGCAGAGCCCCCGGACCGGTGGCCAGGACCCGGGCAGTGTGAGTGCCACTGAAAATCAGCTCGCGTGCTGCCTTCGGCACACGTGCCATAGGTTGCCTACCCCTCATCTAGGCCATCCCTGACAGGTGTTTGTCCAACCCGCTCTTAAAAATCTCCAATGATGGAGATTCCACAACCACCCTAGGCAATTTATTCCAGTACTTAACCACCCTGACAGTTAGGAAGTTTTTCCTAATGTCCAACTTAAACCTCCTTTGCTGCAATTTAAGCCCATTGCTTCTTGTCATATCCTCAGAGGTTAAGAAAAACAATTTTTCTCCCTCCTCCTTGTAACAACCTTTTATGTACTTGAAAACTCTTATCATGTTCCCCCCTCAGTCTTCTCTTTTCCAGACTAAACAAACCCAATTTTTTCACTCTTTCCTCACAGGTCATGTGTTCTAGACCTTTTATCATTTTTGTTGCTCTTCTCTGGACTTTCTCCAGTTTGTCCACATCTGAAATGGGGCGCCCAGAACTGGACACAATTCTCCAGTTGAGGCCTAATCAGCACAGAGTAGAACAGCAGAATTACTTCTCGTGTCTTGCTTATAACACTCCTGCTAATACATCCCAGATTGATGTTTGCTTTTTTTGCAACAGTGTCACGCTGTTGACTCATATTTAGCTTGTGATCCACTATGACCCTGAGATCCCTTTCCGCAGCACTTTCCTGGGCAGTCATTTCCCATTTTGTTTGTGTACAACTGATTGTTCCTTCTTAAGAGGAGTACTTTGCATGTGTCCTTATTGAATTTCATCCTATTTACTTCAGACCACTTCTCCAGTTTGTCCAGATCATTTTGAATTTTAATCCTATCCTCCAAAGCACTTGCAACCTCTCCCAGTTGGGTATCGTCTGCAAATTTTATAAGTGTCCTTTCTATGCCATTATCTAAATCATCGATGAAGCTATTGAACAAAACCAGACCCAGAACTGATCCCTGCGGGACCCCATTTGCCCTTCTAGCTTGACTGTGAACCACTGATAACTACTCTCTGGGAACAGTTTTGCCAACCAGTTTTGCACCCACCTTATAGTAGCTCCATCTCAGTTGTATTTCCCTAGTTTGTTTATGAGAAGGTCATGAAAGACAGTATCAAAAGCCTTACTAAAGTCAAGATATACCACATCTACCACTTCCTCCTATCCACAGGGCTTGTTACCCTTGTTAAAGTCTGATCCCATTTCCTAGAAGACAAAAATAAAAGGGGAGAGAAAAGAACAACAAATGCAGCTTCTGTTTCTGGTGTTGACTTTCACTTGCAACCTCACTGCTGGAGAAACAGAGGCATGGAACATGATCTTATTAGCCACTCCATGATCTGGTAAACTTGTACCAGCATCAGGCAGTCTTGGGCATTGCTTTTATCTGTCTCTCTAGTCATAGGCCTATAGCAGTGTTGCAAAATATTCAGTCTTTGCAAGCTAAGTCAGACTCTTGTTAGACAGAAGGCAAAAGAAGAGGAACAGGAAAGAAAAAATAAGGTGAGTGTTCAGGCTTTATCAGAGCTGGTGGAGGTGGCGATGTCATCTGAGTCCCTTTTCTGGCCCAGTCTAGTCAGGACCTCTCTCAGGATCAGAATGAAGACCGTCTGATGTGCTACGGTAGATTCCAGGGTCCCAGGACGCAATGGGGTGGCAACCATGAGGGTGAAGCTTGTTCCTTCTTCTTTCAATCAGCAATTCTTGTGTTTGCTTCCCCCAATTTTCACTCCCAGAGTCTCTTTTTGTGGACCCCAAGGAGGAAGTGATGGGTGGACTAACCCAACCCCTCATTATTTTGTTCACCAACACACCTATTTTGGTCCAGTGCATGGGCAGCGGGTATCGAAGGCAGTGAGAGGCTGTGCCTCCCCAAACAGCTTTGCATGGCCCCGCCCACGCTCCACCACGCCAAGGCCCCTTTCTGCTTCCTGGGCTGTGCTGTGGGAGGCTCTTCCCCCCTGTGGCCGGGGTCCCAGGCTGGGGCGCTAATGGGGGCCGGCCTGCGCTCCAGGGCTGGGGGAAGGCCATGCCACCCACCCAGCGTGCTGGGAGGGAAAATGCTGCCCGCCCTTCTGCCTCTCCGGGGCTGGGGGGCAGGCTGGGACGCCTGCCCGGGGCTGGGACGCGTAGCCCGCTGACCCACCTGGCACTCTGGGGCTGCTGGGGGCCAGCTGCCCACTCACCCGCCCAGCATTTCACTGGTTTCTGGTCCCGCACTCTGGTCTGGGGCTGGGGGGGGGACTGTGCCTCCCGTCCAGGGTTGGGACATGCCACCCGCTCACCCGCCTGGGCATGATCTTAACACAGTCCTTGAATTATATCAATAGGCCGTTTTGTTTGTACGGATTCAGCCTGTCTCCCTTTTCCACCTTCACCCACCCACCCACCCACCCATCATCAACATTTATTTATTATGGCTTGTGTGATATTTTATGATCTTTTTCACTATTATGCTCACAATTAAGGTCAAATTATAGGCCCAATTACTAGAGCAAGTCTTGCATCATTCAGGCAGGAGACCAGTAGTAGTGTTCTGGTAAGGCCTATAAGCCCCAGTCAGGATCAGGACCCCATTGTGTTATGTATAATACAAACCCGTAGGGCATGATACTGCAAACACTTACATGCTTAACTTCATTAGTGTGAGTGGCTCCATTGAAATCAATGGTAGTAAAATTAAGCGTATGCATAAGTGTTTGCAGGGTCGGGGCCATAATAAGAGACAGTCTCTGCCCCCACAGAGCTTACAGTCCAATGGACAAGACAGAAGGGGAAGATAGGAGATATTATCCTCTCCATTATAGAGATAAGGAACCAATGCATAAGGCTCCCTCAAACTGCTCAGCCGACACAGGTTAGGAATAATCCGCATTGCCTCTGCTCTCAGATAAGAACCCCTTGTCTCTCCGCACACCAGAGGTTGCCAGTTGTGTCATATCATGTGGTACATTTTATAATGTGGACAAAATATGCACTAGGGATTAGGCTGGAACCACTAAACTCCTTTCACTTGTAAGATAAGAAATACTTAAACCTAAGGTCTCTAGAGGTATGAGGCTAATGCATTTACCCACTGCGCTGCCTAGCAACACCCCCTCCTCCTTCCCCCCTTTGGTGGATTCTAATTCTTAACCAGAGCCACTAAACTGACAAGTCACCTTGCCAGCAACCAATGTCACTGATCTGGTTAGCATGGCTTTCCTTTTGTGTATTTCCCCCCCGGTGCCTGCTCCGACATTAACACAAGCATTACATTAATGTCCATCCTATAGTTTAATTGCCTAAAATATGTCACGGGGGGGGGGGGGGGGCAGGGAACACAAACAAACAAGCTAAGCCTGCAGAAATGTCACGAAATCCAACCATGATCCACTTCTCTTTGCAGAAAGGAAATCAATCCCGGGTAGCTTCTGCAGAACCGGCTTATTAAGCCAAGACAAGAGAGCTGTTGGAGCAAATAATTGAAGAATAATATGATAGAACACAATATTAGTGATAACTGCCTTTACAAATTGGCCCTTGTAAGAGATTTGCTCTGTGTGTGCTGCATGTGTCCTGCTCACTGTCATTTCCTTGCTCTGAACAGCGTTGTGAAGATTTCAGTGCTAGTCTGTACAATGTAATATTTACAGCATTTTAGTCACATCTTTTGTAGTTGCAATGTACTTAGACTTTTCCTCCCCAGGGGGTTTCTAATGCAGCTTGATGGTGCGTATTGCACACAGTGCAATGCCTTGTAGCCACCTGCCTGCTAGATGGGGGTTGGATTTAGGGTTTTTCAAAAGCTGGCCCTGATTTTTGGTACCTTCTCAGAGACATGTTGGCCCTGAATTTCAGAAGTGCTGAGCAGAAACTCAGCTGGAGCTCTGGGTGCTCACACATTGGACAATCGAGCCTACGTCTCAAGTTGGGCATCCAAAAAACTGAGGCACACAAAATCACTGGTCACTTTGGGAAAAGATGGTTGAAGGATCCAATCCTGCAAACCCCTATTCTGACAGGGCCAGATCCAGTGTTACTATAAATTGGCTTAACTCCATTTGAAGCCTATGGAACGATAGCGATTTACACTAGCTGGAGACCTGCCCCGCAATTCTTACTCACATGAGCATACTTCAAGATCAGGCCACAATTCATCCATGATTATAGGTGAAAAATATAGGGCCAAATGCTGCCTTAGTGAAAGCCACTCAGCTCCCATTGAGCGCATTGGGAGTTGCGGGGTTATAACCGGTGACCGATCAGGAACGGATCCTCAGGTGGAGCAAATCAGCAAAGCTCAATGAAGTTCGTGATCACAGAGGATCTGGTCCAAAACAAGGTCTCTACGCATCACTATGTGGACAAACCAAAAAGCCAAATGACTATCCTACATTGATCTCACACTGCTGCTTTTTGAAGATGCTCAAGTTGAAAGAGATTGTCAGGCTGTTATCCTGAAGGGGAAGAGCATCTGCTGCTGCTCCTCCTGCAATATCCTTTTTCTGGATCTTGAGTTTCCGATACGTTAATCTACTGTGGAATGTCATTTAATTAAGCGTTTTCAGGGTTCACTCTAGGCCGTGGGATTGTGCCGTAGGCAGGCAACACCGGCCTGAAGTTGCGATAATTAAGGCCCCCCAGGACAGCTTGGCACGTTGTCTAGTTGGAGAGCCAACATCAATATGCCAGAAGTCGTACTAAGCACTACCATGTTAGAAGCATTCAGTGGAGTTAGGAGATATGGTTTCCCCAATCGTACAGACAATTTATCTAGAAGGAATAAAAAAAAATGCATTTCAGTTTCAAAAAGGCTTTCAAGGAAATGAAACAAAGAGGTTAGAGGTGCTCTGGGCATTGCAACGCTGCTCGTGTTTATAACCCTTTTAAAAACAATTATTGAACATTAAAAATACCGAGGGCTAGCCAGCCGGCTATGCAGCCATACGTTGGAGACAAGCCCGGGAGCAGATCTCAACCCAGGATTCCTGAGCAGTGCCATGGAGGCCACATCCCCAGCCCTGGCCAGGCCTCCTTTTGGGTCAAATCTTCTGCTGGTGTAAATCAATGTAGCTCCGTTGACTTGAGTGGAGCTATGCTGATTTACCAGTCACACCTGTGCCGCCCCCAAGTCTGTTCTCCTGAGTCAGAATTGTGGGCCAGGACTCCAGTTGGTGGAAGTGGCACAATTCCATTGACTTCACCTGGCAGCCCCTTCCAGGCGACTCCACAAGCAGCAAGGAAGGCATCAGCAGGAAGCTGGGTCCTCAGCCTGACCCTCCTGGACTTCCACAATGCAAGGCAGGTAAAGGAAGAAATGCAGGGAGAGCCAGGCACCCAAAAGGTGCCCTGTGTCTTCAAGTCTTTCAACTGGGTCTCTAGGCAGGTTACATGATCTGCACAATTAGGGGCCATGTCCAGGCCCATAAACCATGCAAAGCAAAACAGCTCTCCTCCCCTGTCTCTCCTCCTCAAACAGCATATTCTGCAGTCAGAGTCATTCCTCCTGTTCCCACCCATCCCCCATGCTGTTCTCCACACACCTCATCCTTCTCTGTCTCATCCCAGGCAAGTCACCATCCTCTCTGGTGGGTTTTCCGTTGCTGACCCAGGATACCAACTGTTTTCCCAATTGCACGTCACTCTTCTTTCCATGGGCAATATACTCCTCTCCACTGTACAGTTTGAATAGTTTGAAAACAGTTTGAATAGTTTGAAAACAGTTTGAATAGTTTGAAACAGACAACTGAAAAAAAAAAAAAAAAAAAAGAAGAAGGTGAAACCCCCTTGCACAGTGGATAATTGTCTAGGTGGCCTGCTTTCCCCCACCCACTCTGTGGCAATGCACAGTGTCATGGGGGCAAGGCGTATCATCAGTAGGTCCCACAGAATCAATGGTGAGCGGCCAGGTAAAAGAAGTCAAGGAAAATCATAGGGCCCTGGGGGATGTTATATGTGCTGTGCTAAAAATCTGTCCTGAAACCAAGCTCCCAAGGAGGAAAGGGAGCGAGTCTAGATGACAAGATGGCTAAGATTCTGGCAACTGCTTGGAGTCTTTTGTACACTAGGGCTCCTACAACTGATCGCATCTTTGGAGAGGAACAAGTCGGAAGTTTTAAAGAGGTTTAGTTTAGAGGAAACCGCCCGCCATAATAGAGCAGGCCTGACTGAAGCACATTTGCCTCCGTTTCCTTCTTTCAGTGTTCTCAGAAATAGTCCACACATTCGAACTTAGTACAAATAGCCCTCGTGGGGTTACGTTGTTACAAAAGAAAGCCCGCGGCACATAAGCCATAACAAAACAAGTCTCAGCACCCTAGTCCAGATTGTACCTCAAGTACCTTAGCACCCAGCACCATGCCCCAAGCTCAGGCACCCCTCACCATACCTCACTCTAGACCTCAGCCCTTTCTGGCCCTCCAGCTTCAGCTCTCAGGCTCCAACGGCCAGCAAGCACCTCCCTCTGCTGGCCTGAGCCCTCAGCTCTCTCCTGCCTTCTCTGGCAGTGGCTCAGGAAGGTCACCAGGCTCGCCCCTCCACTGGCTCCTAGCCCTCAGCCCTTTTCAGCATCCTAGAACTGGCTTCCAGTCAGCAGGCTCACCCTTCCCCTGGCTCCTCCCTCTCAACCTCCCAGTCCTGGCTTTGACTCAGGAACCTCAGCTAGTCTCTCCACTGGCTTCCTCATAATTCCTCCTGCTTTCCCGGGAGAGCCTGCAGAGACTTCGTCCTCCTGATGGCCAGGTCCCTCTCTCACCAGTTCTCCCCACCTCCCTGTCAGATTCTCCCTGATCCTTGACAGCCCCAGGTGCTGGCCCACTCTCTGAATTAGCCAAACTGGCACAAGGGTGCTGGATCTGCTTCATTTAATGGGGCCAGCCACCCTATGACCCCCCTCCCCTGCCCCTGCACTTTGCTTCAAAGGCCTACAGTTCTGGCCTTTGCAAGCACTCTACATCCATCAGCATAGCTGTGGGGGTTTTAGAGCAGGGCCTTTGGACGGCATCCACCGCTGGCTGTATGGCAGGTCAGTTCAATGTAAATCAGAAGCTACAAAACTGCATTGTCAGTACAGCTCTTTTTAACCAGTTCAAGGTACGGATGTTTAAATACCTCCTGTTCCAGAAAGGAAATTGCTGTTTAGACAGAACCTTCTTCCTCAGGCATCTTTTCACAGCTCCCTGCTCCCTCCATACAGTTTTCTATGGGACAGAAGCTTACAGCACTCAGGCCCCAATCCGCAAAGACATTTAGGCTCCTAACTGCCACTGACATCAATGCCTGGATGGTGGATCTGGACCTGAGTCTTTATCCCTGAAGTTATTCATCCTGCAGCTTGTGCCTCATTTAGTGATATAACCGTTTGCTTTACAGCGTGTTTGTGTTCCTTTGTATACCATTAGCGATCCCCTTTATCCTTTATCAAACGGAAAATAATGCAGATGAGGACTAGGGTGACCAGATGTCCCGATTTTATAGGGACAGTCCCGATTTTTGGGTCTTTTTCTTATATAGGCTAATATTACCCCCCACCCCCATCCCAATTTTTCACACTTGCTGTCTGGTCACCCTAATGAGGACGTACAATCCAGCTCCCACACTCAGCTGCCTGGGGCTTACAAGGCTTACATTACAAATGTTTACAAACGTTTGTATTTTAAACTAGTCTCTGTGACATTGCCGTTTTTATTTCAAAGGTTTTTATTGTTTGCGGAGATAAAAATACATATGGTGCAATGAGGATCATGACATTACAAAGAAGAAGAGCGGAACAATATATTTAGCTGAACCAATATGAATAACAAGGGCAATTTAGGAAAGGGCTAGCTAAGAAGGGGAGGGATCGATAGGAGAGGGCTGCCTATTTATGTAACATACTTTTACATTAATATTCTTTCCTGGCGATTAGATTTTAAGCTCTTTGTTCTGGGTTTGTGCAGCGCCTAGCACAATAGGGTCCTGGTCCATGACTGGGCTTCTAGACACCAGCGCAAGACAAATAAATAATATCCTGGTCATTCCTTTCTCCCTGTACGTCTTTCTATTTGCTAAAAATCAGGAAATAAGGAATTCTTTCCCCTCTCCTTTTCTATCAGTAGGGACATTGAACTAATAGAACTAGGACCTACACCGGGGCAGGCAAACTTTTTGGCCTGAGGGCCGCATCGGGTTTTGGAAATTGAATGGAGGACCGGTTGGGGGGGGGCGTGGCCCGGCCCCCACCCCCTATCCACCCCCCGAGCTTCTGGCCCCCTGACCGCCCCCCCGGGCTCCTGACCCATCCACCCCCCTGCTCCGTCCCCTGACTGCTCCCAGAACCCCCGCCCCTGACTGCCCCCCGCCGCCCCATCCAATCCCCCCTCCTTCCTGACTGCCCCCCCGGAACCTCTGCCTGCATTCAACCCCCCTGTTCCCCGCCCTCTGACCGCCCCGACCCCTATCCACACTCCCATCCCCTGACCACCACCCCAAACTCCCCTGCTCTCTATCCAACTGCCCCGCTCCCTGCTTCCTGCCCCCTTACCGCGCTACTTGGAGCACTGGGCTCTGCAGCTGCGCTGCCCCAGGAGCTCACTGCCCCGCCGCCCAGAGCACTGCACCGGTGGCACAGTGAGCTGAGGCTGCGGGGCAGGGGGGAGAGCGGGGGAGGGGCCAAGCAGGAGGGTCCCGCGGGCCGTAGTTTGCCCACCTCTGCCCTAGACCCTATTATTTCCTCTAACACCTCCTTGATGGAAAACCCTAGTGAAGTGTGCAGTGTCCTGTCCATTTAACGTCCCTTTCTAGAGAGACTCTTTGTAATTGATTCACTTGACTGGTATCATTTTTACTTTACTCGCATGCTTTGAGTTAAACCACAGGAGAGGTCACAAATAAGTGTTTACAAAACGTAACACGAGGGGGCTGTCACTACTTGCGTGAAGATAAGGATTTAGGCCCTTGAGACCCCACGGTGGAGCACAGTTGCCAATTTTCACACGGTAAATAAGCACCCTGACTTTCACAATAAGCCAAAAATCAAGCTAATCCCATTTCAAAACAAGGCCAAAACAAGCCAATCCCTAAGAACCCCAACACTCTATGTGACTAGATCCCCTGGCATGCAGTCTGGGACTGTGGGGGGCCCACTGTGCACCCCTGACTCTCTCCCCCACCTTGCAGGGAGCCAATCAAAAAAAGCAACAAGCTACAAGCAACAAGCAACAAGCTACAAGCCAAAAACTAACCAACAAGCAACTCAGGGTGTTGATGGGATGTTAGATGGGGTGAGATCTGAGTTACTACAGAGAATTCTTTCCTGGGTGCTGGCTGGTGAGTCTTGCCCACATGCTCAGGGTTTAACTGATCGCCATATTTGGGGTCGGGAAGAAATTTTCCTCCAGGGCAGATTGGCAGAGGTTTTTCGCCTTCCTCTGCAGCATGGGGCACGGGTCACTTGCTGGAGGCTTCTCTGCACCTTGAGGTCTTTAAACCACGATTTGAGGACTTCAATAACTCGGGCATAGGTTAGGGGGTTGTTACAGGAGTGGGTGGGTGAGATTCTGTGGCCTGCGTTGTGCAGGAGGTCAGACTAGATGATCATAATGGTCCCTTCTGACCTTAAAGTCTATGAGTCTATGAGTCTAAGCCAATTAAGTCAAAAACAAGCCCAATTTCTGCATTTTCCCCCCCACGAGTTTGGCATGTCTGCGGTGGAGGTTAGAGACTGATGACAGTAGCAGCAGTGGGGAAAGTACTCCAAACATAAGCGCCACCAATGAGCAAGGGTTAAATTAGCAATACTCAGTCAGCAACTTGGAGGCACACGGTGGACCAAAGTCATTTTCTTTATGTTTACGTGGTGCAGAATGGAATTCAAAATAAAAATCCACAATCAGCCCAGCTAGGTGACTGCTAGATCTTCTCACACAACAGCCTGCAAAAATGAGACTGGCACACAGCCCGTCAGACTCATTAGCACTTAAACAGTCAGCGTCTCATAGTTAACCTTGATTGTAAAACAGTATTGGACTCAGAGTGAAAGACGATTACAGCGAGTTACTCTGTAAAGGGCTTGATCCTAAGAGCTGCTGCACACCTGCACCTCCCATTGACTTCAGTGGGAGAGGCCAAGTCCTCAGCATCTCTCATGATCAGGCCCGTGAACAGGCATGTGTCCGCTAGGATGTGTGGTGGTTCGAGGATTTTGTTTTCTTGAAGTGACATACAAAGTGGGGCGGGGGGGGGGGAGAAGTTACCCTTGTTCTTTTGGGGGGTTTTGTTAAGGAGAAAGGGTTTCTTTGTTAAAGATCCAACCTCCCAAGTCCTTCTGTTAAAGTGTGAGAGATCACATTACCTACCTGGCACCCCCAGGACTTCCTCCAGTAAAACAAGGCAACACAACATTAGACATTCATATTACTGCTCATGTAAAAAAACAACAGCCACCCTAGATTTAACAACTAGACCTTTCTGGCCCCAATAATTATAAGCTTCATACAAATGCCAACTTCCCTTTTTGATACCAAAATACCAACTTGGATTTACTGGTTTGAGGAATTGTTCCCATCATAACTCCTGCCTTCAATCAGTTTCATTATGGTTTATTGTTCGGTTCAATGTAAATCTTAAGCTACAAAATTGCATTATCAGTACAGTTCTTTTTAACCACTTCAAGGTACGGATGTTTAAATACCTCCTGTGCCGGAAAGGAAATTGCTGTTTAGACCTGATTTAAAAAAAAAAAAAAAAAGATTATAACATTCTCACAATTACTTCTCTTTTCAGAGAAAGATAAAATAGTCACAGCTGCTTTTTCAAAGAACACTTTGTACGTTTTGCTATCACAGCCACATTTTAAGTATAGCCAAGATTTTCTCTAATTCAGAAAGCCTACTTATTGCTGACTCTGCTGGGTGACAGCATGGCAGCCTTAGTTACGCTCATGCCAGAGATATTTATACATTGTGACTCACCTAAGGATTCCTTCCTTTCTAGGGCTCCAGCTCAGCAAACCATTGATACACGTGAAGTCTCTCCTTATCCAGGAAAGCACTTATTTGAATTACCCTAGCACCTTAGGAGGCCTAGTCATGGCCCAGGACCCCATGCTGCTAGGGGCTGTACAAACCCAGACCAAGAAGATGGTCCCTGACCCAAGAGCTTAAAATCTAAGTACTTAAGGACCTACCTAAATTTAAGCACATGTTTACGTGCTTTGCTGAGGATTAATATAATAATACCTAGCTCTTCTATGGTGCTTTTCATCCATAGAGCTCAAAACACTTCACACGATCATTATCCCCAGTCTACAGGGGGGGAAACTGAGTCACAGAGCAGTGACATGACTTGTTCAAGGTCACCCACCAGGCCAGAGCAGGGGATAGAACTGAGTTCCAGTCCAGAGCTCTATCCACTAGGCCGTACTGGATTTCTGAATCCAGGCCTTGAGAAGGTGTCTACACCAGCCCTTTTCCCACCTTAGCTACTGCCATGAACCTGTGGGAGCTCTAGAGTAGAACAGGCCCAGGCCTTGTAACTACCATGTCATCATCTAAGTCTGCTCAGGGTAGGTAGGTCTCAAAGACCTTATTTCTACGCCATCAATCCAGCCGTTGCTGCCAATGGTGGGACTGCATCAACAGTAGCAAACTTTAGGAAAATTTGTGTGTTGTCGGCAAGGCCCCTCAACACTTTGAGGTCAACAGCCATATCTAGCTATCTAGCTTTCAGGTGCTCCACAAGGAGCACGTCGGGCCTTGTGTTTAAGGGACTAGAATGAAATTCCGGACGATGAATGAAATCCATTCCCAGCTCTGCCACAGACATTCCTGGGGCAAGTCACCTAATCCTTTTGTGTCTGTTTCCTCAACTCTAAAATAGGGAAATCACTTCCCTAGCTCCTGGAGGTGGTGCAAGGCTAAATTGCCTGGTGTGTGCTCAGCTGTTAGTGAGGAGAGCCATAGAAAGGCCTATAAGTAAATAAAATAAACCATAGTCTTAGACTACTAGCGACTTCCCCAGTCCCTAGTATCATCCTGCAATCATCCGGAGATATGAGCCACCTCATGGGTAGCATGAGGGACATATGCTGGAGTAGGAGACTCAATAGTATTCTGCAGAGATTTCCATGGAACTCTAGAGTCTGTCTTGAGTGTCTTGGTTTCTGTAGGCTTTGGGCTGGGATTTAGCTATGGCCCTTGAGTATTTAAAGGGGTGGGAACCCTTTTACAAGGGATCCCCTCCATGTGCCCCACACGAGGGTCAAGGACAATCACAGTCCCTGCGCTCCACAGATGACATCATCACCCCAAAGGGGACAGGAATGAAGTGGCCACATTCCTATTTCTACTGACCCAGGGGAAGCAAGCTCCATATTCTTACAGGATGCTGCAGCCAATGCACTCCTCTGGCGCAGCAGGATGCTCAGAGAGGCACTGTTCCCTCCCCACATTCCCTCTCTTATCTCCCCTTGCTGCAGCTCCACACCACCCACTACTTATGAATGTTCTTTAAGACACAATCTACCCCTTAGGGAATATGTTAGGAGACAAACCTGTGAGGCTCTGAGTGAACAAGACTCACGCTTAGGTCAGGAACCAAACATCTTGGCGAGCCAGTAGGAGATGAGGCTGCCTGGCACCTTGCAATAAGCACATTGTGCTATGCAGGATTGGGCCCTTAGTTTGATACGGGCTTACATCCATGCAAATGAATTAGTCAAGCTAATCAATGCACTGGGTCAATAGCTAGCATCTAAACATGAGCACAGAGAGAGAGATGAGATAAAACACAAGGGCGACATTGGGTCCATGAAGTTAAAGATAAACAAACAAACAAAAAAAGCAGATGAAACCACTGGGAAGGAAAAACACATTCAAAACCATGATAATATGAAAAGATTTTGCATGCTTCAGTAGCTACTCAGAAACATCCAATAGCATTCCAAGTGTCTGCCCCTAATACATCAATCCCCCATTGCACTCCTCAGACATTGACTCCAGAATTAAAACATAAGTTACAGTTGCCTGAAATTTTGCCAGATGGGAACCCAACCAAACGATGGAAGTGAAGGACAAGGAGAAAGAAAGGGGGAAGAATCCAAGATCTCACCTCCGCACTGATTGCAAATTGTTGCCCCAAACCACAATGTACTGATTTCACACCATTCATAATCAAAAACAAACAGCTAATGTGATTCCCCTGTGCTTAATAACACAAAGGCTCTCTGATGCCATGAACACCACTGGACTACCAGCTCTGAGATGTCAGCCTCTCTCCCTGCATTGCAAAAGTTCTACTGCTAGTTTTGACATCTGGCTTTCAGGGAGATGTATTTTGAACAGAGCAAATGCACACTGACAAAGCTGAGGCCCTCCGTGTATTTCGGTAAATTGCAATCCATTATGAATATGCATCTTCCTATGTTGAAATGTTAGCTTTGCAGCTGTACCCTAGGCTGTCCAAATATCTGGTGGGAATATTTTCTAACAATACTGTTTCGCTAAGGATCACACAGCTACCTTGTTTATGTATCCCTAAAGTGTCCTCCTGGGTGGGTCCCCTTCTATTCCCGCCCCCTGCACCATCTGAAACATTAACCATTGAATGTTACATGGGCTACTGTCAAACTAGGAGGTGTTACAACAAAAAGCTAGTGGGCTTCAATAAGTCCAATGAGATGTATGTGTATTGAACAGTGCATCTCTAGCTGGAGGGGGAAGGGGCTGAGTTAGGATGACCAGATTTTATAGGGACAGTCCTGATTTTTGGGACTTTTTCTTATATAGGCTCCTATTACCCCCCACCCCCATCCCAATTTTTCACATTTGCTGTCTGGTCACCCTAGGCTGAGTTAACTTTAGTCCATTAATCCCACTCTTGTCCAGGTCGCTTACCAGCAAGGCCCTCTTGACCCAGAACCCTCTTCTGGAGCCAGGGCCTCTTGTCATCAGCCGGAGAAGGCAGGAGCGCCACCAGCTTTTTCGCCGCCCTAGGCAGCGGAAGGTCCCACCCCCAAAATGCCACCCCCGACAGAGGCGGCGGAAGGTCCCGCCCCCAAAATACCGCCGACGACTGGGGCGCCGGCGCCCCCCAAATGTTAGCGCCCTAGGCGACCGCCTAGGTCGCCTAATGGGTTGCGCCGGCCCTGGGAGAAGGGTCTCTTCTCTTGGATCAAGGTCCCCACAGAGGTCAAATTGCAACAACCCTTCCTCAGAACAGCCTCTCCTTAGGTGCTGTCTCTTCCGGCATTCTGGGGCCTGTTCCCCTCCCCAGGAGCCTCTGTTCTCGAGCCTGGCCACACACACCCCCTGCGAATATCTTCCTTTCATCATGCCCAGGTGCTTCCCTGCCTAATTAACTCCCTCCCGGTTACTCAGTGAGTTTGCAGTGCCAGAGGGACAGCAGAGGCCTGGGGTGCAGCGAGCAGCACCCCATGCGCCTAGTGAGTCACCAGCCACTAAGAGAGAGCCTCATATGGGGCTGGTAGTGAAGGTGGATGCTACTTATATGGACCTTGGTTTGATGGCAGCATGCAGGAGAGATGTGAATGTGGACATGGAGCAGAGGAAAGTGAGCAGGTTGGGACGAACCAGACCGGACATAGAAGAAGAGGAGGAAAAGGAGGAACGAGTGGGGTTGGCGAAGGCTGATCAACTGGACAAACACAGGATAATCTCCCTGACTGAGGAACAAGAGTTCCCTCAAGAGAAAGGGTGAAGGGAGCTGGTGGGGACATCTGGCTTGGTCATTATTGATCAGTCATGTCCAGCGGTGGAATCGCACCAGTTGACTTAATCCCCAGCCAGTGGGAAGGATCTGTATTCACAAGCCATGGGGACAGGGAAACATAAACAGCTGAGAAGAGCTAATAAGAAAGCACAGAGTAAGAAGGGAGTGAGCTTGCTAAGAACTGAAGGGTGAATGAAGGAGGGAGATTTGAGACAATGAAGATGGGGAGGGATAAATGCCTGATTCTAGGGGGAGGCCTATCAAACATCCTTTTTTGAGCACTGCTGGTGGCATTTTCTGATTGTGCGGGAGAATCCCATGAACCATTGGGCATACAGGGGAGCTGGACGGTCTAATGGTGAGGACATTGAATGTGAGTAGTATCAGAGCACTGAGGAAATAGGTGTGGAAGATGGCAGTGTTACAAGACCTGCAGCAATGAGATATGTTAATGATTCAGAAAACCCAAGACTGGGTGTGTCCCAGGCAACAGCTGTGGTCAGGGGTGAAGCATCTGTTGGAGGAATGCCTGTGGGCCCAGAAGGTGCAGGTGAGATTAGCCAGGATGTTGAAAGTACCAGTTATTTTAGGCCAAGCGAGGGGACAATGCGGATATGGGGATTTTTCCACAATGGGAGGGGGGGGACCCTCTATCTCATCAGCACGGCCCTATGTACGTTCCCTGGAAGACAAGGTGAGAGGTGGTGTTTCAAATGAACCCCCTGTCAGGGGCTTCTCCGGAGGAGTTGGTGCATGCAATCTGGAAGGAGCTGGGGGCGCTGAGGCATGCAGAGAGGAAGTGTGGCCTGGAGAAGGAGAGGAAGTGGTGGAGGCACATCCAAGTTTAGCATGGGTTTGTGTTTGGCCTCTCTCCTTTGAGGGTGGGGGAAGAAGCCAGGTCTGTAATTCCAGGGGCCTTCAAGAGTAAGTTTGGGGCAAAAGGGTGAAGGAGTTAGAGGCTGTTGGGGAGTGTTTTAGCTGGGATCTCGAAAGAGATTATTGCAATGGGTGGGGGAATTACACTGGACCAAGCGTATGCTTTTTACACTAAATATTGGTGTCAAGTTCATTACTCGTTCATTACCATCGTGGATGGGAATAGCCCTCTGTCTAAAAAAATAATAATGCTAAAACACCATTGGGGTCTGATCCAAACCCACAGAAGGCAGTAGAAAGACACCTCTTGACTTCAGTGGGCTCTGGATGAGGCCCCTAATGAGTGGGGAGTGCATTATTATTAATCCTTAACACTGCTCTCTGAGCATGATGTGCCCCCAGGCTCACTGCTTGTTTTAGCAGAAGCACCATCTCCCACTTAGCCATGACAGTATTTGTCAGCTATATTGCTGATCAGTCCGCTGTGTGGTCAGGATAACCACACTGCACAAACACTTGGGAAAATCAGGTAGGAGCCAGAGCGCTAGCCTTTGTGGTCAGTTATACCCATCAACTTTAATGACACCACCACGGAGAGCTGTACAATGGAAGAGCTTTTCCAAGGTTAAATAGCCTTGACAACGCACCTTGGCTACGAGGAGCTGCGATGAAAAATGTAGCTCGCACCTCCAGCCTTCAACTAACCCTCGCGGTGATTTATTGCAAGCATCGAGTCTAGTGGTTATTTCTTTCAAATACTTGAATAAATAAAAGACATGCTTTTCTGACCTCAAGTGCATTCTGATGTATTCTTCAGGGGTCATGGTGTTGATGATACTTAAACCTAATGTTTAATCAGAAAGAGAGGAAGTTCAGGAGCAGATGAAAGTTATTCAGCTCAGGGTTCAGTTTCTTCTGAATATGTTTTTTCAAAGGAAATGGGGGGGAAGCTAATTCCAGCTGCAACAGAGCTTGTTATTCTGCGCCCACATTCTTGTGCAGAGAACCATGGCTCCTAGCCTGCAATGTGCTGCCTAGAGCTGGTTGAAAAATGATCAGCATCTTCCATGGAAAACTTGGAGAGAAATTACAATTTTTAATTTTCTCATGGAATTTTTCTGAATTTTTTAACTGTTTTTTAGGTTTGCAATTTCCTGCCTGTTTTAAAGTAGGAGGCGGTAGAGGGAGGCAGAGAGGGAAATGAAATTTTTCAGTGTCATTAAATAAATCAGAAAATCGTGGCAAAAAATGAAAATTTTTGCCAAGGAAAATTTAAACAAAAACAACCAACACCACATTTCAACCTGCTCTATGTGCACATAGGCAAATGCCTACACCTACAAAGAGCACTCAGCTCTGGCCAAATTCTTCTCTGATTGAAATGATACAACTTCCATTGACTACAGTGGAAGCAGAGTTAGTCTAATGCTGAGTTTTAAAAAATCCCACTTTATGTGCTTGTACCGCTCACGGAACACTTTGGGCACTAGCACAATGTAAATAAGTGTTCACAGCAACATTTCTCTAGCTGTCCAATTCAATAAAAACACTGACTGAACACCATCGACTCACTGGGCCAAATGCCGACCAGACGACTACAATGAAGTCATTCCAGTTTTACATGGATATATCTGAGATTACAATTTGGGCCGTAGTTCCTCTGAAATTCATATCCTTAAAACAATATTGAAACAGTTCCACCTTCTCTCACCAAACCCCGAGTTGGCATGGGGTTTACATTTTAATTATAATGTTGGAATAGGTTCCACAAACATCCCAGTCACAAAATAGAGCCAGTTTTAGGCCCTGACTCAGTAGAGCACTTGCTTAACTTTAAGCACATCCTTAAATCCCACTGAAGCCAAAGTTAAGCATGTGCTTAAGTGTGCTGCTGAATGTGGGCCTTAAAGAACTAAACACATATGGAATTTTTAGTCCCTCGTTCAAGAAAGCACTCCATCACCTGCTGAAGCACATCCCTATTCAGGAAATCACTTAAGCACAATGCTTAACATTAAGCATGTACTCAAGTCCTAAACATGTATTTAAAGTTAAGCATGGATCTAATGCTTTCCTGACTAAGGAATGCTCTCTTGAATCCGGGTCATACATTTGCTTGACGAATGTACACTGATTTCAGTTTGACTGGCATCCATCCTCTTTGAAAGCACAGCTTAAGAGAGTATTAATATCAGTGCCCTGGCCAAATCCCACTGCATTTGATTACCTCTGCTTGCCTAAATGACACTGAATAAATGTAAGTTGTGTATGCACTTGTTCACAGAATAGATGGCTTCTGCAAACAGCAGTATTTAAAATTTGGTACGTTCTGTGTAAGTGAGGCGCAGCTCAATCAGACGCACCACCTATGGAATCCTGCAATCCATTTATGACTACTCTCCAGAACTGACACATTCCTGATGGTCTGAAGCCTTTTATTTTTCTTCTTTTCTTTCCAGCATGTGCTCTTGTACTTACTGTGGCACTTATAACATTATTTAGATTGCTGCCTGCAATATTTTCAAGCTAGCAGAAGACAGTTGCTTAGAGGTTTTCATAATGTTTTGAAATGCTGATGAGGATTTAGCATTAAAATTAATGGCAGCTAGCCGTGGTCTTTCAGATGTACAAAGACTGCAGTATTTTCTGGAAGCAAAAAATAAAAAATAAATAAAAAGGGGGGTGGGGGAAAGAATGGAGATATAAATAGCCAGAGTTGCTTTTCTCCAGGCAGGATCCTTTTAATCATGTAAAATAGATTTTAAAGATTAAAGACTCAGCTCTGTTCTGCCTTGGCTCATGTCTGGGATCTCAGATTTTTGTGTAATGTGAATGAAAAAGGAAGCACACCATCCTCTCATTTGCATTACCCTAAACTGGTATTTCACCTGCAAGAATGTAGCCCCCCTCCCACTCTCCTCTGCCTCCACCACGGGGAGTCAAAAAGCCTCTGATCTGGATGGAGAAGCACAGAACATGTTTGTGGAGAATGCAGGGGGCTCAGGTTGTAAGCTTTTGGGGGAAGGCGCCATCCTTTTGTTCTGTGTTTGGACAGCACCTAGCACAACAGAGGCTTGGTCCATGACTCAGGCTCCAAGACAGTACTGTGATACAAATAATAATAAATGTTTCTCTGGCACCAGCGTGATCCCCAGTGATGTCAGTGGAGTTGTAACTGAGAGGACAAGCTGGCCCAGAGAACAAAAAACTCAAAAGTAGGACAGACTGTACAAGCCTATTTTACAGACTGTTCTCTAAGACAGCTTGAAAACCTGGGACCTTTGGGTAAGGGAAAGCTTGCTCCAGGCATCTGGAACTTGCATGGCCAGCACTGGCTTTGCAGCTCAATTCCTTTCAGTGGAACTGGCAGCATTTCAGGGGTCACATTTTCACACAGATCTTGTTGTTCTTGAAGAACTTTCCTAATGTACTGAAGCAAAAACAGCATTAAGGAGGCAGGTTCCCCTCCCCACCTAACAATCTTCAAACATAGTTATTGTGGCGGTTGCAAAGAAAATCCCACTTTTCATTCTTTTATGTATTTCTACTAATTTCTCTTGCTTTTCTTTTTGTGCATAGGAATGGTGGGGAACAGGCTCTCATTTTGCACTTGAAGCTTTCCCTCTAGCAGGGAATCCCTTTCCTGATTCTGATGCCATAAAAATCAGTGGCAGAGTTTATTGTTCATTATTTTCGCATTGTTTAACACAGATGGGATGCAGGGATTTCCAGATGATTATCCTTATCTGGGCTTGTGAAGATTCACAGTGTCCCAAGCTCATCCTCTCTCCTATGGCTACAGTGACACCACCAGCAAAGAATATGGAGGCCTCTGCTAATTGAGCATCAAAAGCTGAAAAAGAATCTTTCTTCCATGCATCTCCCCTTAGCCACAGAAGTTCCTTTGCATTTTTCCATTCATAGATTCTAGGACTGGAAGGGACCTCGAGATGTCATCGAGTCCAGTCCCCTGCCCTCATGGCAGGACCAAATACTGTCTAGACCATCCCGGATAGACATTTATCTAACCTACTCTTAAATATCTCCAGAGATGGAGATTCCACAACCTCCCTAGGCATTTTATTCCAGTGTTTAACCACCCTGACAGGAACTTTTTCCTAATGTCCAACCTAAACCTCCCTTGCTGCAGTTTAAGCCCATTGCTTCTTGTTCTATCCTTAGAGGCTACGGTGAACAAGTTTTCTCCCTCCTCCTTAGGACACCCTTTTAGATACCTGAAAACTGCTATCATGTCCCCTCTCAGTCTTCTCTTTTCCAAACTAAACAAACCCAATTCTTTCAGCCTTCCTTCATAGGTCATGTTCTCAGGACCTTTAATCATTCTTGTTGCTCTTCTCTGGACCCTCTCCAATTTCTCCACATCTTTCTTGAAATGTGGTGCCCAGAACTGGACACAATACTCCAGTTGAGGCCTAACCAGCGCAGAGTAGAGCGGAAGAATGACTTCTCGTGTCTTGCTCACAACACACCTGTTAATGCATCCCAGAATCATGTTTGCTTTTTTTGCAACAGCATCACACTGTTGACTCATATTTAGCTTGTGGTCCACTATAACCCCTAGATCCCTTTCTGCCGTACTCCTTCCTAGACAGTCTCTTCCCATTCTGTATGTGTGAAACTGATTGTTCCTTCCTAAGTGGAGCACTTTGCATTTGTCTTTGTTAAACTTCATCCTGTTTACCTCAGACCATTTCTCCAATTTGTCCAGATCATTTTGAATTATGACCCTATCCTCCAAAGCAGTTGCAATCCCTACCAGTTTGGTATCATCTGCAAACTTAATAAGCGTACTTTCTATGCCAATATCGAAGTCGTTGATGAAGATATTGAACAGAGCCGGTCCCATTGATGCTGCTGTGCAGAAGAATAGCACATCAGTGTGCGTTGCATTGAAGAGCCTGTTGTTCAACTATACATTCCAGGGGTGAAAATGGAATGAATCTTCACAATCACATTTGGAACTCACATTAGTCAAATCTCAGCCGTAGACTGATGGGTGTTTTGTTTGTTCTAATGGTTTGGTGACCAGTGTCATGCAGCCAGCACATCCATTCTGTGGTGCAAAAGAGCTGTGTGAGGAGGATACGTGGGAGCAAGTAAAAGGCCAGAAATCAGCACTTAGAGATAAGGAAGCTACCTTGGGCCTCAGGAATGACCTGTTGGCGGGAACAGTGTTATTAGAATTAAAATAAATGTTCCCATCTCTATTTTTTTTTTTAAATGGGACAGTAGCTGCATTGAAAGGTATTGTATTGACACCACTGGGAAATGGAAGTTCATAAAGCCAGTATAGCATGGACAGCAGCAGTGCAAGCGTTGCACACATGCCTCAGCCCGCGTAACTCAAGGCAGCGAGCAGCGTGCTCTCGGTCTCCGTGGTTTAGCTTCTCTGCTGAAACTGCCAGCGCTTCCAGTTCTGGCCTCGGGTGGTTTTGTGCTGTGAACACTGGTCCACTTGGAGCTGAACTGAATCCACTACCCTTGTTTCACACACAGCAAACATGCTCTGCTCTTTTAACGGACTCCTTAACAGACTGCAGAACAGTTTCAAGCTCCTGACCCTAGTTTTTAAAGCCCTTAACAGGCCAAGCCTCAGAGACAGCATCCAACTCAGCAACTAGAAGCAACAGCTGTGATTCCACTGGGATACTGAGACTGACAGAGCCGAGGGTGAAACTCTCCTTGCTTTCTACATCCTAGACCAGGGGTTGGCAACCTTTCAGAAGTGGTGTGCCGAGTCTTCATTTATTCACTCTGATTTAAGGTTTCACGTGCCAGTCATACATTTTAACGTTTTTAGAAGGTCTCTTTCTATAAGTCTATAATATATAACTAAACTATTGTTGTATGTAAAGTAAATAAGGTTTTTAAAATGTTTAAGAAGCTTCATTTAAAATTAAATTAAAATGCAGAGCCCCCCAGACCGGTGGCCAGGACCCGGGCAGTGTGAGTGCCACTGAAAATCAGCTTGCGTGCCGCCTTCGGCACGCGTGCCATAGGTTGCCTACCCCTGTCCTAGACTCACGCTAGGTCATATTTCCACCTTTGTTTGGTCATTGAGCAACACCTACACACCCTGCTCTGGTCCTCAGACTTTGGACAGGGACCTGTATATTTCAATAGTCTGCTAAACACCATGCAAACTTACATGGAGATAGCAAGAATGATTTCCAAAGAACTTGTTTCAGCATTCATGATTTCAGAGGCAGCCGCTGCTGACCAAACGCCGAGTCTCTTCGCATGCAGACTCTTTGTATGCAGGGAAAGCCTGCTCCTGGCAGACCACTCAGTTTTAGGAAATCAGCTTCTTTCAAATGCAAGGGAGCATTTACTACTCCAGCCAGGTCTGCAATCCAAAGAAAAATAATTAATAATGCAGCCTCATGACCAAACCCAAAGGAAAGATGTTGTAATTTAATTGTTTCCCATTTACTTTTAACACTGGTTTTAAATCTGCTCATGCAATACATGGGCCTGAATCTGTGAGGTGCTGAGCTCCTTTAGCTTCCATGGAACTTGATTTTCCTCTCACTCACTCCAGTGTAAATCAAGAGTAGCTCTATGGAGTTATGCTGGTGTAGCCACCTGTGGGAGTGAGAAGAGAATCGGGCTCATTATTGGTTTCAATGAGGGCAAGATTGGGTCCTTGTGTGGAACCGTTTCATTTTAGCTTTGTACTGCTGCGATGAAATATAAACCCAGTAAGTGGTGCAATGGGCCACGATGACTAAAATTTAAGAGGACAGCACACTTGGATCAATTTACGTTGCGGGTATTCAACAGGAATCGAATGTGCTGGAAGCAATGTAAGCCCTAGGGGGGGGTCTATTCTCCCATCAATAAACACAGGGGATTTATGCCACTAAATTATTGCTCGAGTGTTAACTGGAGTGATATAGAAATCCTTGTGCATCGATAGAAAAGCAGAAACCGCCAGAATCTATAGTGTTTATAAAATAGGGGTAATAGGGTTGCTATGTAGAAGAATAGGGAGTGAATCCACTTTTTCATTTTTAAGAAAATATGTAGGCTCATTAGAAGCTCTGAATGCTGCCCTGTGAGGGGAAATAAAAGGTTTAACTGATTCCAATCCCTTGGTTTACCACAAGTGACATTTAAGCCGCCACCTGGGTAAAACTCCCAGTGGGACCACTGACAAAGCTTACCATTTGAAAAAGGTCAGATCTTCTATTCTTGCCTTGAATGGATGATGCTGACCTTAAAAATCTTCCACTCTCAATCCCTCTCCCTTGTAAGCACATGATGGAGTTGCTAGCTACCGCATTTCCACTTGACTAGAGACACACAGGATCGCTGCTCCGCAGAATGGTTCTGGCTCCTTGGTTCCCTCTTGGCAGATTTATAGATAACTCACTAAGCTGGAAACGTGTTCAGGGCATTGGTCACTTCAGACGTGTGCATATGAGCACCAGAGAGAGGTTTTGAGGGCACATGTCCCTGACGTGGAAGAAGATGCCTGCTTTTGTAAGTGACTATGTAGAAAACTAGCGTTAGCATTAGAGTAACAGCTCGAGCCCCCCTTGGGCTATGCACTGTATATAAACATAGAAAGGGAGAGCGATATCCCCAGAGAGTGTACGGTACAAGAAAAACAAAAGGCAGAGACATGAAGTGCTACCATCCCCATTTTACAGATGGAGAACTGACTTGCCTAAGGAGTCTGTAGTAGAGCCAAGACCGGAAACTAGATCTGCTGAGTCCTAGCCCTGTGGCTTACCCGCAAGCCTATCCTTCTTCCTAACAGCTTTTTCACGCAACCAATCTGCTTCCTGTGAGTATTTAGTATCAGCCCCGCTGACTTCAGTACCAAATACTCCTCTTTTATCCTTGACAGCGCTGCATAGCTAGCACAGCTCTAGGGCAGGTAGCTGGCTTCTAGTATACCTTCCTCACTGACAGTGTTTTCAGTGAACAGTGTTTTTGTTTTCTGCAACACTCACTATAAAGCCGTAGAGTAGCCTTCTAAAGCATAGCACTTACCATCATGAGTCATCCTGTGGACTGCAATAGGACTATGCACAGTCAGAAGCATTGACTCTGCTGGTACGTGGTTAAGATCAGGTCCTAAGTTCCAATTGCTGGAGTCACTGAGGCACAGTAAACATGGAACCCCAGGATGCCATTTTTAATCACTTTTCAGAGCAGAACTGTGACTGTCTTTCTTGCTTCACAGATGGAATGGACAAATTGCTGATGATTTTTAGGTCAATTGGCTGGTGATTGCAACAGCATTATTACAGGGATATCAATGGCAACTGCACACCCAGCCTTGCCAAAACCTGGGTTGCATGTGCAGCTGTGCAAAGCACATCCCTTTTAATTCACATGGAGGGGTTCACCTTGGGCTCAGGGCATTTTGTGCTCAGTGCACGAATGAACCCATAAGATCATTGCAAGACTCATGAAACCAAAAACTGCCCAAGATTCTCTTGAAAGATTTGTGAATCTCCATGAATTTAGCTCTGGTTTCGGGTTTGCAGTGAAGCCTGGTAGGTCTCACATGGTTTGGGGTTTCATTACAAAACTTTCACACTGCTCTAGCAGCCATCAGCGTGTCATGGAGACTTGCAAACCTCCAGGCATCCGACTCATTTGAAATTGCTCTTACTCCAGCATATAAACAACTGTTCCACAGTGCAGTTCTCTTAAGGCCCGGCCCAGCAGCTGTTGAAGTCAACGGGAGCCTTTCTACTGACTACTGGATCAGCTCCCAGACGGGAACCTCCACATCATTTTTCCTTGTACAGTCTGAAGCCGTCATTCCCGGTTTATGCCATTCTCAAGGAATTGCGAGGAGGTGGGGGACTAGCTGCAGGGGCTGAAAATTTTGTGGCAAAAAGGCTCGATGGCTTGAAAACCGAGAATGGGAAAAACTTAGATCACACATTAGAAAAATCTTTCTAAGAGTGAGGAGATGGAACCCCCGACTCTGGAGAGGATTGAAGACATTGGATAATAAAACCCAGGGTAGAACCCTGCTCAGGCAGAGGGCTAAGCTAGATGGCACCTTAAATCAATCCCATTGCTGTCACCCGCCAGTGAGTATTATCTTGAAGTCCATATCTGACAGATACTATGCGACTTAACAAAGAGGGGATTGGCTACTGCTACTGATGCTTAAAGCAGCTGACTAGGAGTTAGGTCCCCCAAGGTCTATTCTTGGCTCTGGCCGTGACTTGTGGAATCTTGGGCAAGCGACTTAAGATCTCTCCATCCACCTGCAGAATGGGTGGTGTGAAGGCACTTGTTACTACTTCATAGTTAAGGTTGCATTCTGGAATGGGCATAAATAGGGTAAAAATCCTTTAATTTCCCCCTCTTTCACACACACACACGTCTGCTGGAGTGACAACAAGGTTTATGGATTCAAAAGCAAAATACTGACCATTTCAAGTCTTTATTTACACAAATCTTCTTGTTTTGGTATAAACCAAGATGCTACTTCTTAGACATAGTGTGAGGACTATAAAGCATTTTGAGAGCCTTGCCTGGAAAGTGCTATAACAAGTACTAATTATTATTACTGTTGAACACAGTGTGCACAACGTATGCAGAAATACAAAGGGCCAAATGTGAGCTGAAGCTGGCCAGAGTCTTAAAATCTGAAAAATGACCTGTAATAATCTGCACTGGGACTTGAAAAAAAACCCGTACCCCCGTTTACTGTTCAAGAGCCTTCTATACTCAGTACCATCCGTACTCAATAAAACTCCTACTGACTTGAGGTGTGATTTGCAACAGCGCTTAATGGAGTTAGGAGCCCAACAAAAACACATTCCCTCCCTCTCCAATAGGAATATTGACTTGAGATGGAATTTGATCAGAGTTAGGACGCCAAATGGTACCTTTTGGCCCCTAGCTATTTTAACCACTGACATCCAGACTGGAAGTGTTTATTAACCAGCTAACCTAATGTACGCTATTGGAAAGCTCCCTTCCTACAGGTGACTGTGTTCCTAGAATTCGGCGGGTGGGAGGGTGAAGAAAAATGTTTCTGAAAGGTCAGAGAGAATTTTTTTTAATATCAAATGGATTTATTTTTATTTTGATAAGGGTGCAGTCCCTTCAATATAACTAGCATTCGGCGACCACAGTATAACCACAGTGAGTAAATTAGCCCTGTAGAAGGAGGCTAAAAACTACAGCAAGATTTGTTTCAGCTACTAGGAAAGAATGAGGAAATCTTTTACGAGTTGCAGGAGGGGGAGGGAAAAAAAGAGAACTGAGACTATATTGATAATGACAAGTGAAAACAGAAATATCACAGTGCAGGGAGGGTGGGTTCATTCTAGTCCCAACAGCCTGTCACTGCTTCTATTCATGCTTGATGAGAGTCTTTTTCTTGTTCTTTGTTAGAAAGAGCCAGGCAATAATGCTAAGAGGTTTCTATCCTCCCCCTCAGTGCTCTGAAGGAGAGAGTGTTAGGGATTGTAAAGCACCTAAGGGATTGGAAAGTGTGTGTGTGTGTGTGTGTGTGTGTGTGTGTGTGTGTGTGTGTGTGTGTGTGTGTGTGTGTGTGTGTGTGTGTGTGTAAAAATGTACAAGTTAGCTAGAGGAATAACCTTTGTCTGGGTATTGACTCGCCATATTGTTATAAATTCACCAGTAGTGAATATTTAACAACAAGAAGTTCAAAGTAAATTCTGTGTGTATGGAGGAGGTTGTTTTTTGGTTTGGTTTGGTTTTGGGTTTTTTTGGAGGGGTATGTGCACCCAATTGCAAATCATGGATTAATAACCGTTCAAGTCAACGAGTACCAGCAAACCAGAAGTCATGTCAAAATGAATTAAGGTACCTTTTTAATCTCTCCACAACAGTTTTTATTAGTTTCAGAGGGTTGTGTGTCATTCACTTTCCCCCTGAGTAATCAGACTAAGTGATGGGGCTTTCTGAGGTGCAGTAATAGGATGTAGGCAAGGAAGTGAATATTATTTTACCCATGCTGTGATAATCTGAAGGCACCACAGCCCAGCATCATAAACAGTGAGGCAAGAAGTCTTAAAAACACTTTCTAAACCCCCATGCATTTGGGGTTTGATTAAGCTTGGAGGTGGTGGGGAAGGGACTGGAATTCCGGTAACAGCGAGTATAAATCTTTACATGTTAAAGTAGAAGCCAAATAATATTGTTTAGCTTCAAGAAGGTGGGAGGGGAGAATGAAAGCTTGTTTTTCACCCTTCCTGGAGGATAGATGGCTACTGAGAGCTAAAATCGACATACAGAATAACAAGCGGGAGTGGGGAGAAAGCAACAGTCATTATGCACAAGAGTAGTTGAACATTATATTTTAGTTTTGCACTGAGAAGCTATAATTAAGGAAAGAAACCGAGGCTTACCAGTGACCATGTGGAGCAGGGAGACTCGACTATCTGAGCTCTTTCCTTTCCCAGCCAGCCAGGGGGATTTCTCCGGCTCTCTTTGGATGAGCCTCCTGCCACAGAGGAATGGTGGGATGAGCCTCCCACCACCAAGTGACAAGGCCCTTCTGCTGCATGGGGAAGCCAATAGAACTTTGTGCAGGTACAAGGGTCAGTCCGGATCAGGACCTATATTATGACAACTGTTTAATGCTGTCTGCAACTCCAAAAGTTGCCATCTGCGACCTCTCTACACCCAAGGATTCTACAAAGCACTGATCAAACCAGCTGATGAAGCCTCATACTGACATTAGAAGGATGAGCACATAGCTGATATGGAAAACCAACATTTTTTTCTTATTATAATTGTAATTATTTGTTTTTCCATACATGTAGAACAGATACTTTCAGCCAGAACTACCCTTCTTTTTTATTACGATAACAAAACAAGAAAGAACAAAAGTAAAGTCTCCATGGGACCGAGTACAGTGTGTATGTGTGTCTTCTCTGACAGTCTGCATTGAGCTCTGAGAATGAAAATGGCTGCTGAATGTTGCATGAAGGGAAAGGATCATCTGTTTAAAGGCATAGTACACAGATAACAAAAAGGCATCACAGTCTGATAATTGCATACACTTCAATTATTGGCTGCATTTCTAAAGCTCCCATCACAGGAGCTCTTACGTAAAATTCCTGGGAGCTCTTACGTAAAATTGTCTAATGTATGGCAAATGAACCCACTGGGAACACACCACCTCAGTCTCTCTTCACAGCTTCGTCTTTTGGCGGTACCCCTCTCCTTTTGCTTATTTTTAGAGACAGTATAGTGACCTAGCCATTATATGCTTGCTTTTTAGTTTTTTTTATATCTCATGCCAAATAATGAGATCTTTGGGAGAGGCTGGATAACAGTGGCTAAGCTATATGTGCCAAAGGGACTCGGGGAGTAACCAAGGCACAGCCTCTATGGGATTGCAACATGCCTCCTGAGCAACCTGCAAACTGAGAAACCAATTGCTCCCAAATTACTAGGAGTGATTAGGTCTGTGAAGCACAACAACTTTGCAAGACAAGACAAAGCTCCTTGAGGCTTCAGAGGCAAAACTCCCAGTTTTATGCTGAAAAGATGATTTCACGCCACTAACTTGCATGACTAAGGTTTTCAGAGAAGACTTTTGTTTAGAAAAGGCTAAGAGATGCCCTGAGGCTTGTATCATAATGTTGTGTATATAGAGATAGGTAGATGCTTTCGTAATGCATAGGCAGTGGTGTGATTTTTACCGGTTACATTGCATAATAACTTATTAACAGGTTTAGGGAACACTGAGGTGACTCTTGACCTTACATGACCCCCACTGTCTGGTTAGGAACCTAATGGAAACCTGCCTTTGCAGCTGGAGCACTTTGGTACCACAAACACTGTAGGTCCCAGCTAGTTTCTTTGCGCACCCCCGTTCACTCTTGCCAGTCACTGCAATGTCACTGAGGTAGCAGTAGTATCCCGGCAATCCGCTCAAAACCTGAAGCAGCGTCCTCTGGAAAAAATCTGGGGCTGACAATATTCCCAAAGGTAAATGATAGTAGTGGTTACAGCCTCTTCTGTGCAGGGCCGGCTCCAGGCACCAGCCGACCAAGCACGTGCTTGGGGCGGCACCTTGTAAGGGGCGGCCAATCTTGGGGTGGTGAGGGGCGCTCGGGGTTTTGGGGTTTTTTTTTGTTTCGGCCGGGCGGCGCTCGGAGGGGGTGGGGGAGTTGTTTTTGTTTCGGCGGCGCAGCACTGCGCTGGGGGGGTGTTTCAGCAGGGCGGGGCGGCGCAGCGGGGCACTCGGGGGTGTATTTCGGCGGGGCGGGGCGGCGCTGGGGGGGGCGTTATGGCAGGGCGGCGCTGGGGGGCGCTCGGGGGTGTATTTCGGCGGGGCGGGGCGGCGCTGGGGGGGGCGTTACGGCGGGGCGGCGCGGTGCAGCGGGGCACTCGGGGGTGTATTTCGGCAGCACTCGGGGGGGTGTTACGGCGGCGCAGCACTGCGCTGGGGGGTTTTGGCGGCGTGGCGCTCAGGGGGGTGTTTCGGCGGTGCAGCGCTCGGAGGGGTGTTTCGGCGGGGCGGGGCGGCGCAGCGGGGCACTCGGGGGTGTATTTCAGTGGGGCGGGGCGGCACTCGGGGAGGTGTTACGGCGGCACAGCGCTCGGGGGGGGTGTTTCGGCGGGGCGGGGCGGCGCAGCGGGGCGCTCGGGGGGGTGTTTCGGCGGGGCGGGGCAGCACTCGAGGGGGTGTTTCGGCGGCGCAGCGCTCGGGGGGGGTGTTTCGGCGGGGCGGGGCGGCGCAGCGTGGCACTCGGGGGTGTATTTCGGCGGGGCGGGGCGGCACTCGGGGGTGTATTTCGGCGGGGTGGCACTCGGGGGGGTGTTACGGCGGGGCGGCGCTGGGGGGGGGGGTGTTACGGCGCTCTTTTTTTTTGCTTGGGGTGGCAAATATGTTAGAGCCGGGCCTGCTTCTGTGTTGTTATTTTGAACAACTCATGGGATTTTCCCTGCACTTGTATTAACAAGTCCACTCTCCTTGCATAATCCAGCGAAAGAAGTAAAAGAATCTTCATTTCCAGAAAGCACGTATTGCTCTGCGCATAACACTGGCTTTACCGTCACTGTGATAGCGCCACACTTTCTGATGCTGTCCTTCGTTTAGCACTGAGAGTGACCCCTTCACTGTGTGTGACAAATCACAACATTCTTGCCTTCACTAGGCATTCTGGATATACCTTGGCCTTTGGTATGATGGCATATGGGACTCCAGGGATCTGCTTAACCCTCACAGTGCCATTCACAACTGAGCATGAAACTTCACCTCTCACCTCCCTCGTGTTCCTGAAGCTATTATTATTTATGTTACAGTAGCACTTAGGGACTCCAACCAAGAATGGGGTTGTATTGTGCTAGGCTGTCCGTTCTCTGAAGATCTTATTGTTTAATAGACAAAGGGTGGGAGAAAGAAAGGTTTATCATCCCCATTTTATAGATGAGAAATTGCAGTACAGAGAAATTAAACGACGTGCCCAATATCATGTATGCAGTGCTATTGTCAGTCCCAGGACATTAAAGAGTTGTTCCAATAAAAGCTATTACCCAAGGTCATGCAGCTTTTGAACCTGCTGAATTCCAGGCTAGTGTCTTAATCACATCACCACCAAGTTTGCATGGAGTCTTCAAACAACAGATAATCTTACTTCTGCCTAGCATAGGGACTGAAATACCTAGGTCCAGCAAAGTAGACGTCAGCCCTATTCTGAATATCCTAAGCTTTTAACGACTCTCAACATTTATTTTAATTTTGCAGGATGGGGGCGAATGTGGTTTAATCATTTCTAATGCAGTCTCTAGAGGGAAAACAAACAGTAACAGTAATAATGAACTAATACTATGCATTTACATGGAGCCTTTTCATCCAGAGATGTCAAAGTACTTTACAAAGGTGGGTATCCCTGTTTTATAGATGGGGCAACTGAGGCACAGAGAGATGAAGTCGTTTACTCCCAAGGTCATGTAGCAAATCAGTGACAGAAGTGGGATGAAAACGCAGGTCTCCTGATTTCCAGTCCCATGCTCACATTAGCCCACAGTGGCCCCTTACTAACTGAGGCCCAAATTCAGTAAAACACTTCAGGGTGTGCTAAATTTTAAGTATGCTCTCCAAGCCCATTGCATAACTACACAAAGAAAACTCTGCTAGTTATTTCTGTGAATGTGAACAAGAACCAATAGTCTCTGAACGGCATGATATTGTTTCACAATATTGCCAGAGTTTCATGCTGTATATCTTCATGGGACACTTTCTGCTCTATCCAGCTTCAAGAGAACTATTTAAGCCTTCTTCAGGGCATACAAATATCAATTATTTTCTGGTGAAGTGAAGGTGCCTCTTTAAAATGAAGTGATCTGATAGTTAGTGCCATTAACATAAAGCTACACTTTCTCTAGGATACCACATGCCTTGTAACTGACAAAAAAGCTGTCATTTTCGGTAACTGTGGTAGAACGTGGAAAAAAGAAATAGAAAAATAAATATGTATCTAAAATAAACTGTAACTCTGAAGACTTGAAAATGAAAAGGAAAGTACTTTCAATTAGGTTGCTTTGCTGACAACATCCAAAGAATCCCCTTTCAGGGAAAGTTGACAGTTTTAAAGGTTTTTAAATGGTTTTTCATACTCTCGCTTCTAAATTGGCCATGAGCTAGTCATTGTAAGTGATTCTGTGTTAAAGGGATAGACTCTTCCGTTACTGTAAGCTTAGAGATTCTTCACAGCTTCAGCATTATCCTTATTCAGCTAAAGGGGAAAAATAATGTCTTGGACTTTATCCCACATTTCTAAATACACTGTAAAGATTCTCCACCTACTTACTAAAACCGTTTGAGCGAGAGCTGCTTTGGTGTGTACACTGCAAAGACTTTGTTCTGCGTGGCACGCATCAGAAGTTATGTAACAGTACCATCAAAGTGAACTTTTTTGGTTTTCAGGGTAAGCAAAATAAGTTTTCAGTTGCCCAAGTTTCTTTGTCCAGTGAATACTTCTAGAAGAAGCAGGCTGAATATAAGGGAGAAAATGGAACTTTGGAGCCACCATCAGTAAAATATTAATCAGCTTTCCATAATTCTTAAATTCAATGTTGACAGATTTTTTTTTTACTGCAAGCATATATAAAACACTTACAAAACACAGACATATATCTGTGCTGTATAGCAAGAAAACAATTCTGTTTCACAGTCAGAGATAAGAGTTATATGAGCTTTTTATGGTACATGTCCTTTCTCAAAAAACAAATCTTGCATTCTTGGTTATTTCTTGGATATAAAGCTGCAAGAGGAACTCTATAGTTAAAGCTGTAACTAGCTTTCCATCATATAAGACTGCACAAAAACCTTTATGATAGATTTAGGAAACACATATAAAATGTCTTTTAATTAAAAAAAAAACTTTTATAACGTCATAGTTATAAAAAAAACAAATATGTGAAAGCCAGAAAATTCCAAATGAATGCTACAGTAAAAAACAAAACCTTTGAAATTCTGGAAATTCATAACTACCACTTCAAAAGTTATTTTTCCTCCCTTGGTATCCTGCTGTTAAGTGAATTGTATCGTTAAACTGACCTCACACTTGGTAAGGCAACTCCCATCCTTTCATGTATTTATACCTGCTCCTGTATTTTCCACTCCATGCATCTGATGAAGTGGCTTCTAGCCCACAAAAGCTTATGCCCCAATAAATTTGTTAGTCTCTAAGGTGCCACAAGGACTCCTGTTCTTTTTGTGGATACAGACTAACACGGCTGCTACTCTGAAACCTGTCATAACTACTGTGACTCTCACCCTTCTCCACATGTAGCTTATGATCTACCAACACTCCCTTTACACCAAGCTACCACACTGCCATCCTGCTGCCAGATTTCCAATACAAAACTCACATATTCTATTGTAAATATAGATCTACAAAGCGATCCTCATCCATTATATACAGGACGCTGACTCAAACACAAACCATCCTCCACTTCAACAGCCCATATCCCAACAGCAAGTATCATTCAACGTCCTCTCTCTTTCTTCATATACATTTTAGGAACAACACTATGTCAAATCTATTATTATTTATTATGATATTGGTATTATGGTAGCATCTAGAGGCCTTAGCTCAGCCAAGCCCCATTTTCTAGGTGCTATATATAAATACAGGCAACAATTCATCCAGCATTAAAGTGCCTGTTTAAGTGACTTGCTTAATCAGAGACATAATAAAAGATAGTTTCTAACCTGAAGAGTCTTAATTAGTTTAAGGCAAACCATTCCATTTTGTGCTAGACAGACAAATCTATCTATGCATCCTCCAAAATATATTATAACACCCCATAATATTATCCTATTTACCACCTGACATTGACCAGACACAGTATCATAAAGGACTTAACATATAGCCACACAGAAACTGAGGTCTTTGCGACAGAAAGGGACTTTTTATTTTGTGTCTGCAGCACCATGGAGGCCTGGTCCTTGGCTAAGGTTCCTAGACATTACCACAAGACCAATAACAATAATACCCTATAAGATAGTTATTTTCATAGCTAACACAGGCTGGCCATATACCTGCATCTTCAGATGAATAACCTGGTGATAATAGCTTCTCTTAATTAATTAGCCTCTTACAGTTGGTATGGGTACTTCCACCTTTTCATGTTCCCTGTATGTATAAATATCTTCTTACTGTATGTTCCATTCTATGCATCCGATGAAGTGGGCTGTAGCCCACGAAAGCTTATGCTCAAATAAATTTGTTAGTCTCTAAGGTGCCACAAGTACTCCTGTTCTTTTTGCTGATACAGACTAACACGGCTGCTACTCTGAAACCTGGCAAATAAGGAGGCTGTCGGTGGAAATGTAAATATGAAATTCCATATTTTCAGATGTCTGGTTTTTATCAACTTTGACCTTCATTTAGTTTCTTGTCTTTCAAACATTTGCTTTTTCATAATCTCATTGTTCTAATTCAGCTCTGTTAAAGTTCTCTAATTGATATGTATTTGTAAAACCTTCACTCACTCTATGGGATGTTTCTTCTCTCATCTGGGAATTTTAATTTTACCAGGAACTGATCCCTTAGTGGTGCAGAAGCATTAAAAGGAAGGCTCAGTGAACTTGGGGTCAAGAAGTCATGCATGTCTTTTGACTAGTGTTTGTTCTTGACAAGCAAGCTGCTCGCAAATTGCTTTTGCAAGTTTAAGGCTGTGTGTAGCCTGCAGAGACAAAATTAGAATATAAACATGTACTCACTAGAGAAAACAAGGGAGTTATTGTCATTGTAAAGAAGCAGACTTCTAAACCATACCCCCTCTGCATTAATTCCATTATTATGCAGCAGCAAGCTGACAGTTATACCACAGAGTAAACTGCAGTTATCTAACCAAATGATCGTTTAATGTTCTTTATTTTACTTTTTTTCTAAAGAAAATTGATTTCTTGCTATTTATGTTCAGGGTATTTTATTGTGCGGTGATTGTAAACTAGACCGAGCACACTTCCATTGACTCACTGGGATGTGTGGTTTATAAATATTTCGGTTTGTGAGATATAGGATGACTTTTTAAACTGCCAGTGTGACTTTTTAAGAAATAAAATGCATACTTATTTTGGTTTACTGAGAAGCTTTCTATAAGCCAGGCTGGACTCCATTTCTAAGGCAAGCCATTACAGGCTGTGGAGAGAAATATCATTGATAATGACAATGTCTGTTAGGTAAATGAAAAAATAGTCCGCAGTCCATTCAACTTTAGCCAGTATTTGCAGATATTTAAAGTCTTACTCAGAGGATAGCGCTTCAGTTTTGTGTAGTAGCTGTCACTTGGGTCTCAGGCTTATCTGCTATATTTTCCATTCCTATAAATCATTTCGTAATTCAGAGATTCATAAAAGGTTGTACAGTAGAACCTCAGAGTTCCGAACACCTCAGGAATGGAGGTTGTTCATAACTCTCAAATGTTCGTAACTCTGAACAAAACATTATGATTGTGCTTTCAAAAGTTGACAACTGAACATTGACTTCATACAGCTTTGAAACTTGAATATGCAGAAGAAAAATGCTGCTTTCCTTTTTTATTTTTTTTAGTCGTTTATGTTTAACACAGGACTGTACTGTAGTTGCTTTTGGGGGTGGTCTCTGCTGCTGCCTGATTGTGTACTTCCAGTTTCAAATGGGCTGTGTGGTTAACTGGTCAGTTCGTAACGCTGAGGTTCTGCTGTATTGGGAAGCCAGCTCAATGGCTGGTGGTTGTGCTCTATGTCGCTGCACAGGATGTGTCACCAGCCCTGGGGCTCTCGCACTGGGAGTGTCATGGTGAAGAACTGGCTGAAAAATGAAAACTGATTTTTGTAAAAAAAAAAAAAATGTTTAGAGTGTTTTCATTTCAATGTGTCAAAACTGGCCCATTTGTCTTTCTCTTTTCGTTTTGCCCAATTTTTCTCCCCCGTATTTTTTAAATACCAACCACCTCCGTAGGTGGTGATGGAGGATTTGGGGACTTCAGTCTATTCTGTGTGGATATCCATTCAGTGCAGTCCTAGCAAATAAAGCTCACAGATTGTATGTTTTTTTTATTTATATTATTACAGCCCCTAGAGGCCTCCGCTGTGATGAGGACCCCATTGTGCTGCTAGGCACTGAATAAACAAATAATAAAAGAGTGACCTAAGGAGCTTCTAGTCTAAATAGACAAGATGTATTAGGAACCATTAGGAGAGGGATAGATAATGAGACAGAAAATACCATAATGCCACTGTATAAACCCATGGTATGCCCACACCTTGAATACTGCATGTAGTTCTGGTCGCCTCATCGCAAAAAAGATATATTAGAATTGGAAAAGGTACACAGAAGGGCAACAAAAATGATTAGGGGTATGGAACAGCTTTCATATGAGAAGAGATTAAAAAGATTTTCCCCCTTCTTCTCTGCATCTGAGTGTGTAGAACCTATTGCTATCAAAATTAATGTGTGAAAATCAATCAGGGACCTTTGCAAGCGATCAAAAATCTAACATAGCGCTATGGGTTTACAACCGCCAGTTAAAAAGAGGACCCCAGTGTGGTTGTGTGGGAGGGAGGGGCCAGAGGTAGAGAGTATCTCTAAACATCCAGCGCTTATTTACCTTCAAAAACCAGTTACCCTCACAAATACACATCCATATAAACATCATTTCACTGCTTGGGTTTGATTATCCCATCACTTGGTAAAACCATCTTATGTAGAACTTAGTCTTTTTAAAAAAAAAAAACCCTTAAAGGGGATATTAACAATACAAGCAAAAATTTTCCTTAGTTTTCCCATAAGAATCAATTTTTCATCATGAATAAAGGGGCACGTCCTCTCCTAATCACCTGCTTATGTCATCTGTGATACTTGTCATTGCTTCCCAGGACACAAATGCCTCGTTCTCGTTGGTGTGGTTTTTGTTCTTATTATTTATTTGTATTACAGTAGCACTTAAAGGCTGCAGCCAAAAGCAGGGCCCCTTTATGTTGGGCACAGTACGTACAAATAGTAAAAGCCAGCCTTTGCCATGCAGGGCGTACAGTGCAAAGAGTCCAGGCATGCAAAGGATGGGAGGAAAAACAGAGAGATGAAGCGATTTGTCCTAAATCACACAGAAGGTCAATGAGAGAACCAGGAATGGAACCCACAGCTGCTAGCTCCTCCTTCATCCCTCCAACCATTATCCCACCCTGCCTCTTTGCAAGGCAGAGAGACTGAAAATTTGAAAATGGTTTTTGGCCCTTCTGTGGGTTCAAATCCTTGTGGTCTGACTGTTTTTTTCCCCTTTCCCCTGTGATATTTAGTTCAGGTTAAAGTCCAGCACTAATTGCCCATGATGAAATCCAACAGCTGTTCCCTTCTAATACCAACCCTTATGTTTGTAAAACTGCATGCAGGGTTTTAGCCACTGACATTAATGGAAGACACCTGGCTTGAGTGTCCGTGGGCTGCATTTAAAATTGTGGGGCTAGAGTTAACCATTAGTGTTTAGTCAGAAGCCGTATTTGAAGGGCTCTAATGAATGATATGATGAATGATATCCTGGGGCTTGCACACCTCAGAAAGCTGCATATAGGTCAATCTCTTTTGACCCAGAGCATAAGGGAGATATAAACAGCCAGGAGTCGTGCAGAGGGTAGGCAGTGCATGATCTCCCAAACCCTGAGCAGGACTGCTCCTTATTCATCGCTGGTCACTCTCCCAGCAGCTGGAGCCAGATGGGAAGTAGGACTTACTACTTTAGGGATGCCTTAGGGATGCAGTATGGTCTTCCATTGGGGTTGAGTTGAGGGGCCAGGGCTGAGGCTAGATTCAGACTTTACCTCCCAGTTATATGGTGGAGGGGAGAAGGTCTCTGCCATCCCAGGCTACTTTATGGGGATTCATATAGACATACAGACTGGGGGACTGGGTCAACTGGGGGGGTCACCATTGCAGATGCAAATTTTGAGGACGATAGGCCCTGACACCTCTCCCTGACTCCATACGACAGGGAGCCATTCTCTTCAGCTTTCCCTCATCTTCCCTGGGGGTCAGTAACACATGGAACCCTAACAACTAGGAAGCTGCTGTACTCAGCACCTTCTCCAGTGTCCAACCCCACCACCACTTCCAGGGCCTTTGGATACCATACAAAATCAGGCGGAAGGGGGTGGCATAAAAGCTTACACAGCCTCTTCCGAGAAACAGGAAGCTGCTTCCTCTGCTGCACAACACTGAACAGGAGGCTCATGAAGCCTCTACTGAGTAGCAGTTGTGGAGACAGGTGTGGGATGAATGGAGGACAGTGTGAGCAGGATCTAAGCCCCAGGGCTTGGTCCCAGCAGGATCTGAGTCCCATCCCTTTTCCTGAACTAAACTGGAATTATCTGACAGCTTTACTGGAGCAACAGTGCAAAGATTGTAAAGCTGAAATAAAGTACAGAAATCCTCATTGGAGAGAAGGTGGGGGAAATAAACTCACCTTAATCTAGCCTTGCAAAACTCTACTTCTGCGTATGACAGGGACAAGTATTTTTCTGAGAGGTGAGTAAAGCATGTTAGTCGTATAGCATAAGTCTTCGTGGTAAAGGGCAGGCAAGCAGATTTCTGCCTGGGCTGCAGAATTTTCCTGACAGTTTTGCAAGATTGAGTTAATCATCAGTGTGACCTGACCTGTTCTGCAGGGCAAACCCTGGTGTACATGCTCCCCACGTCTGACCTGTGCTGCCGCATTTCAGAGGCTGATTCTCTAGTGAGGACATAGATATAGATTTCCATAGCAGTAGGAGTGTAACCTTTCCTGGGTGAGTGTTTAGCTTTTCCCATTCTTGAAACAAGGCCATTTCATCCTGACTAGCATTGACACGTTCTTCTTTGTGCTGGAGAGCAATTCATCTGGACTCCAAATAGCGCCTTCAGATTCCCACATACGTCCTTTTAATTTATCCTCCCTAAAATGACAACCACATCCAGGAGTGCATTCTTTGTTGGTTACATCTGCTTCCCAGCATTCTCAAAGGGAACAGGGAAAGAAGGATAGTTCGGATGAACATGCAGAGCTCTGCACAAATTTGCATGCACTCTCTTCGAGGGCTATTCGTGTTGCATAGACAGGTCAGTAGTGCAGCTGTTTTCTGGTCTGAACTGAGAGGAAACCCACAGTTCTAAGGTTTGAGCCATAGGAGTTTGAGTCTCTGTTGCTCTGAATTTTCATCTGTGCACAATAAGTGCAAAGTGGGCTGTAAACCATTGCCCTTTAGATCTGAGGCCTGATTCAAGCCCCACTCAATAGGAGTCTTTTCATTGACTTCTATTGGCTTTGGATCAGGCCCCCGGTGAGCATTTGCATTCACTTTGCACTGGTGAAGGTATAGGGCAATGAAGAGTCCGGCCCTAGATTTCCATGCCACCCTCTCTGGTTAGACATTACAGTATGGCTAATAAGCATCTGAACGTGGTACAAACACACACTGAATGGAGCTACTAAAAATGGCAGTTGCATTGCAGATGGGAAATGTCAGCAGTTGTGAAAAGATAATTCTCCCACTCCCTTATTTGATGTAACTAGAAACCATCAGATATCGGTATTGACCAGGAAGACCATAACACCATTTATTATGGGTGTGTGATAACTTTAGCTTGATCATAGCTATGAACTGACTCTGGTGTAAATTATTTTGCAGTGGTTCATGGGGGAATATTTTCTCAGGTTCTCCTCCCCTCCCCCGGAGTGGAAAGATGTGTGATGTTATCTACAGCCATGTGATTTAGAGGTACAGAGTCAGCCCACCATCTTGTTTGCGTTGCATCTGGTTAGCGTGTTTATTGTGATAATGTGCCTGATAAGATCATAATTTATTGTTGCCAGAGAATATGTTTAAAATAGGAAGCTGTAGTTGAGGTGTCAGCCCTGAGGATGTTTTCCAAGAGTGTGGTGGAAGGCGTAAGGCCACATTTTGAACGAAGACACTTTTTTCCCCGCTGCGGTTTGAGATGAATTATAATATCAGCTGTTACCCATGACAGCCTGGAGATCTTTAAGTAATGGTCACAGGTTTGGCCACCATTTTCCAGTTGGAAAGCAGAGAATCCACTAGATCTTTAGCCTGTATTAATGGCCCCAGCAAGTGGCTGCCTCATGCTCACATCCCCGGCTAGGCTAGAGATGAGCAAAACTAGAGACAGAAGGAGTCATTTTCATTATGCAGAAGTCTAACCCCTAACCAGGAGTGGTTCAGAACCAGATCCAATTTGATCCAAGCCCGAACTGCCAAAGCAAAAAAAAAAAGGCCGCCCGGACTGTGCCGCCCCAAGAATGGACGGAATGCCGCCCCTTAGCATGTGCCACCCCAGGCACGTGCTTCCTCCGCTGGTGCCTGGAGCCGGCCCTGATTCTGATTGCCCTACACATCCAAGGTTCCCGTTGACACCGGTGAGTGTGCAACACATGATAAGGGAACACTTAGTATGAGTCCAGTTCACCATGTATGGATATGATGGTAGAATCCTCTCCACCTCCTTCTCTTTGGCGTTTGCCCCCAATACACTGGGATTAGTATTAAGCAGAGTACTCTTATGTGAGTGGTGACACCAAAAACGCTGCATTCATTCCAACTCTAATTCAGCAAATTAGTTAAGCATGTGCTTAAATCCATCCCTGTTTAGCAAAGCACTTAAGTGCATGCAGTAAGTACATGCTTAAGTGCTTTGCTGACTAGGGATGGACTGCTGATCTGGGGCCTGTTATAGCAGCCTCTAGATAGTATAATTATATGTAGGCAACTATTGTTATATATATATATAGAAAGAGCTGCTTTTAATCTCAGGCTTTGGGGACTCTCAGTAATTACATAGCCCTGCAAATGAGCCATGTTTAGTAAAGTATGATTCAAGCATAATTACATACATCATTCAAGTTGCTTTCCATTTTCCCTAGCAGGAATCTGTCCCCGCAAGGCAAGGCAGTGGCCTGTGCTTTATTCCCCTTACCAGCACCTGCAATTGTGCAGTGTTTCTGTTTCTGTCAGACTCAGGGTGTGGAGGATTACACACACATGTAGATTTATGACTTGCTGCTTGGAAATATACAATGTCAAGTGTCCTGCTGAGTTTTATTGAGTCTGCTGTGGCGGCATCCAGTACTCAGTACAGTATGATTATTTCAGGCTTTAATCCTGCTTAATCCTATTCTGTGGAGCGGAGAGCAGGGGGCTTCTTTTCTGGCCATTTTGGCATGCAAACCACATGTATTCTGGCACTTGGTTTGAAAATTCAAATTGGCTGTGTCTTTTCAACTTGAGAGTTACATCGCTGACCACAGGCAGTGCCCGTGCCTCAATAGTGCCTTTGCAGCATAACTTTACCTGAGCCACACAAGAAGGTGCTCAACAAAAATCACTTTGATTCACCCGCATTGATTTTGCCAGTCAGACTTGCCACTCATCATTTTTCTCAGTCCTTGCTTTAGTTAGCGACTTAATATAGTTTCACTTCATTATAATGCAAACTCTTTGCAAGTTATTCAGGGAAACAATGTAAAGGTTTCAGAACTTCTGGAAACCGTGTGGATTTTCTGGTTTGCTTAGGCTGGTTTTTTTCTTTTCTTTAGCAAAGCGACACTATTAAAAGGTTAAAGCGTATTATTGCTAAAATAAATCAATCCGGTTCATTAAATGCACAGAGGTATTGTATACAAATACAGTAATTAACAGCAACTCTGCCCTCCACTCAGTGGAGCAGAATGGGTTAATTGTGTCATTGGCTCTAAAATGTTATCATCCAGTGGAGATTCTCCTTCATCTCAAATACCCACTTCTGGTACTTTCAGAGCAAGAGGATGGGAGTTCTATCCTTAATGCTGCTGTGAAGTTCTCATTGGCCCTGGTAACAACTATGTAACCACAGATTTGTTGCAATTCTCTCATAGCTGTATTTAATGTTGAAAATGTTTTACTTCCCTCAAGGAGAGAATTATGCCTTTTCCCCCCACAAATGGAGAGAAGGGGGCACATTGGCCTGCAAAGAGTAAGCCCATTAATTAAAGGGGAGAAATCTGTATGACATTGTAAATAACTTTCCATGTAGATAAGCTAATTGTATATAATTACAATATTCTATTCCAATGGCCTGACAAACAGTGAATTTCACAGACCCATTTATAGACCCAGCAAAGGTGATGAGGCTGCAAAAGCATCATTTCAAAACTATATAGCCAACTTATTTAAACTTGATTTGGAAGACAAATGGCATTAAATGAATAAATGCTCAGATGAGGCAATTCACCTAGAGCATTGGTCCCTTTATTGGCGTACAGCAGATTACACTTCCATATGCGCAGCAGTAAAAAGAAAATTGCCATGGTCCTCAATCACCTCTTGTTTAAAAAAGGATGTCTCCGATGACGGGGTGGAGAGAGTGTGGGTGGAAGGTACGTTTGTCCATATTTGGTAGCAATGTCCCAAAGCACAGGAATGTCCATGCCAGATTTTAGGCTGTTTCCAAAGGTGCCTAAGAGTGTTTGGAACCCAGCTCCCAATGAATGCTAATGAGATCTGGGGTCCTGTCTTCTTTGGGGTCTGCAAATGCTTTCACTCCTTCTGAGAGTATCCAGGTGTGCTCTGGGGTATGTTGAGAGAATGAAAGGATGGGCCACTGGTTAGGACATTAGCCTTGGACCAGGGAAGTCAGAGTGCTAGTCCCTGCTTTGCCACAGGCCACTCTGCAACCTTACGCAAGTCCTTTAATCTCTGTGCCTCAGTTTCCCATCTGTGCCGTAGGGGTGATGATGATAATACTCTTCTACTAAGAGGAGTGTTAGGAGGTTATTTGCAATAAAAGATTCGGGTGCTTAGTCCTACAGCGATGAAGACTAGGCAGGAGACAACCCACACCCTGGATAATATATCACGATTCAGAACAGCGTGGGATAGTATTACAATGGAAGGGTTCATGGATAATCTGAGCTGGGCGTTAATAGGCTTATTTTTAAAGCTCTGGCTACCAGTAAATGAAAAAAGATAACACAAAGGGCCCGATCCCCAGCAGGTGTCAATCAGCATAGCTCTGTTGCAGTCATTGGAGCCGCTCTGATTTACACTGGCTGAAAACGTGGCCCAAAGAGCCCTGTAAAAGCTGATACTATTTAGCTTCTCTTCTAATAACCTGTGGGATTAAGGGACCTGATGAAAGCTAAACTTCTCCTGCATCTACTCCCCAAACCATCTCACTACTGGATCTTGCGTCTAACTCAAAGTTTGCAAAATGTAATTTTTTTTAAAATGATTTGCACTCTGTTCTTATGGAAAAATATTTTTTTCCTGGGCATTTGTACCATTCGCAATGCAACACAACTCTTGTTTGGTACAGCAGCCCTCATATATTACAGTTTAAAAATACAGTTATAAGGTATTTAAGGGCTGAAGGATAGAGACATTCAGGACTTGAGACTAGAGAAATAAAGATACATTTTCAGCTCAGACTGGAAATCAGACACAGAGTGGATAAGGCAGACAAATGCACGAAGGCTTCTCCAGACAGCAGGATCTGCTGAGGAGCAAGAGAAGGTGCTCGCACCAGCAGAAAGAAGGCTTGATACAGGACAGAGCTAGACAAGCAAGGTGAGCACAGATGGTAGCCAGGACAGATATGGTCCAGGAGGCAGGCTGGAGCAAATCTGTCTATTTTGCTTTGTCCTTATTTATCACTTTGCAAAGAGCTTCAAAGGTGTGCGTGCTTATCAGATAGGAATTGATAAGATACCATAGGATAGGACTCTCGGCCAGTGTGTGTCATTCTTTTCCCCTTTGTCTCCCGAGACCTTTCTGATGCTGCCAGGGTTGTGATTTCCAAAGTATATATATAAACTATACAGTGATGCTCCCTTTGGATAGAGTTTGATCAAAGGTGCAATTTAAAGGGATGTTTAATAGCGTCATGATGATTCCTTTGACACACAAAGGTATTATCTAAACTGTAATACACAATGTTCTGCCATCAACGGGTATGCCCAGGAAACTCAGCCTGTCCTATGCCTATGGCCCTCATGCTCCTAAAGCTCCTTCATTTCCTTCTGGTGCCAATGCACACTCATGGGTAATGGAACAGATTCTGCATCTTCAGATGCCTGTAAGGCAGAAGGTTCAGTCCTCTCTGTTAAAGAATAATTGATACCAGATGCTGGAGTGCTGGGGGGTGGTAATTCTACCAGAAACAAGAATCTGTATTTCACCACTGCCCTGGGAACTGGGGACAGAGGATGTGAATGGAGAGAAGGATTTCCATTGCAAGAGTCAGAAGAGGCATAATTTTTAAAGGTCACAAGAACCTTCATAACTACTGTTAGAGAAAAAATGTTCTTGTGCAATATTTAATCAGGAACTGTAGAACTGTGTGAAATGGTGTCCCCTGCAATATTGGCAAAGCAAGTGAGAACTTAGCTAACCTGCTGTATATATGTTAGTTAACAATACTGTGATCATTGTACATGATCAATTGTTCTGAGATTTCAAACACTCTTGGAGAGGAAAATGCTAGCTTACTGAGGACAGTCATTCCTTCTTTATGCATTCCCTCCCCACTTCCCTTACTGGATAAGACCATTTTCTCTGTCAGCCCCCTCACCGACTAATTTTTCAAGTTACCCAGCATGTTTACTACATTCTAACCACTCATTCACTGCATTGACATTTGCAGAGAAAATGCATTTGCGAAGACATCTGGGCCATATGAGGGCAAAATAGGGCCCTTAAATGCTGCCCATGTTTCATCTCCATTCTACTGAAAAACTAGTCTGTCTCCACTTCCTTGTAGGGTTTTCTCCTGTTTTTGTTTTGTTTGATCCCTTTTGTTCTTAAAACTTAATACAGTTTCAGGAAAGTAGGATTTCCTGCCCGGGGTGATTCTCTCTGTTACTCCTCAAGTGTGGTCAGGTGCACACCGGTTTGGGAGACAGGAGATTTGGGTCCTATTCTGACTCTACCACTGACTTGATGTATGACCTTGTCCCATTTTCAAAAGTCACTTAGGCTCAGCTCCTCAAAGAGCTTTAGGTGCCTAAGTTCCATTGATTTCAATGGGAGTTAGATGCCTAAATACCTTTGAGGATCTTGGACTTACATTAAGACTTAGGCTCCTAAGCACTTTTGAAAATATGACCCTTTAGGCAACTCTTTTAACCTCTCTGTCCCTTCTTTTCCTAATAATAATACTAGACTATCAGAACAAAGCCAAACACCCTAAAGCCTGATCCTGTTGTTTGTTATCTCACAGCTGATTGCTGTTTTTAATACTATGATGTCTTGGAGAATTAGGAAGTCAGGCAGGGAATAAGCAGCAGCAGCTGATAAACCCTTAAGAAAACAAAGGCCCTGTTCCAATCCCACATTTGCCATTGATTTCTGGAGGACCAATGGGCTCCAGTTGGATATGAGCTCAACCCTGCAGTCCTTACCCCTCTGAATTGTCCAGCTGGATTAATAGGACTACTTACGTCAGAACTGGGCCATGTATTTTTCTTCCTTTCCTTGGAATTCCCTTTTGATCAGAGCTTAGCCCTAAGAATCCCCCACAGATTTCTTTTCCAATGCAAATTTTCCTTAAGAACAAGGGAATAGAAATACAGAAAATATTGTCACTTCCTCACTGGAGTCTTGAGGATCCCCACAGACCCTGTTTCAATGCAGATTTCCCTAGTAACAAAGCAAAAGGCAAGAGATACAGAAAATCTCTGCACAGAACTGCCGGTCTGTTTTTCTGGAGCGTCTCAGCTTCTCTGATCCGCTAATGATCTAGTACCCACCCCCTTCAACCTTCACCCACATGGAACCCTCTGAGTGCTCAGACCCTCTGCCAAGGAGTGTTTCTAAATAGGATTTTTTTCAGTGTTGCAGTATCAGCTGTTCTTTAAAGAGATTATGGTGACAGCATCCCTAGTACGTTGACTCCACTGTGCACTGAGTTTTGTGATTAAACAGCTCAGCAATGGGGGTTTCCAAGGATAAACTGTGCCAGGGTGATCGCCTTTCCTCTCTAAACCAGGGAATCTAATAAAAAGAAGGACGAAGGAAGACGGCTGCAGCTCTACAGCTATTATTAGTGTCTTGAAGCATTGTCACTGCTTTGCCTAGGCTGTCAGGTGTCACTTTGCATCTGTTCTGGGCAGCGGTCAGACAGAACAAAAAATGGCGAAACTCATTAAATGCTGCAATGCATGACTGAGCTCTGCAGCTGGGCAGCACAGACCGTTAAGTGACCCAGTACTGCTGGAGGGAGCAGCACAGAACAAGTTCAAGGGGGCCCACCAATAAGTTATACAAACACCTTTGTGTGTATAATGGTAAATTGGCCCTCATCTCCAGACTATTCTAGCAAAGTATTAAAAATGTGCCCTAACAATAAATGCTAGCTGTCTGTGCCTACGATCCTCTGCATTTGTGCACTAGCTCTCAGGTCATTTTAAAGAAAGAAAATGATGAATAGTAAAAGTCAAGTTCTAGGGTAACACAAATTCCCACCCCTTTTAGCACAAGCTATGGGAGACCTTCAGTTTGAGCCCTACAGCACCATGCATAGCCATGATCCAAACTAAATGTGGTAGTAAACACAGTATTAATACAATGCCTTTCCCCACACCTCCTTCACTGAAATTCTAGTCGGTACTATCATTACTTACTGTAGTTCTACCCTTTTATAGTAGATTCTTTCCCCCAGCATGCCTTTCTGGGGCTAGCCCTTTAAATTTAACAGAGCTGAGCAGCTCTAGCCTGGGGGGAAGACATTTTGTAGTGGCTGGCTGCTTTTCTCCCTAGCCTTCTACCCTGAAGCAAGCAAGTAAATAAGTACCTACCTGTTTGGTTTTTCATCTACATTCTCACAGAATGCCCTGATTATTACAAGTTCCTTTTTACTGCCCAGAAGGACTGATGGGAGAGAAGGAATCTCTATATTTTCCAATTTAGTTTGTTGAGAGCGTGGTAAAATATAACTGTACTTGTACAGATAGCTCAAAGTATTCAGAGTCAATCTGAGGACTACATTTATTCTGTAAGTGTTCTTGTTACAGTTTTTCAAAGGGCTATATTTAAAAACACACATACAAAATAAATGTAACTGGTTTCAGTTCTGACCTTAGTTAGCTGCTGGAGCACTTTATATTTGTATATGAAAATTTCAATAAAAAAGAACTCCTTTTACAAAAAAAAAAAAAGGCTAGCTGAATGCAAGGGCAAAAAGGCAGCTTCAGAACAAAACAGTGAATTTTAATGTTCTATCACAGCGTGCTGAATCTGCTCCTTAAAATTCTAGCTGTAAAAGCATGCATTGTACTTTCTAGGTAAAAATGGGGGGTAATTTTTAAGACCCCCTTTTAAAAAGAAAGGCATAGTGTGATGTGGTAGATATTATCAGGCATTGTCTCACATTGACAATTAGCAAGATTTCATCTAGATTTGTACCATAATTCAGAGTGCTTGATTGGTTGTGTTTCAAAGTCCCTGGATAGATAAACATCCCTCTGATCTAAACTTCCTGTCTGAATTTTTTTTCTTCTGTCCTTTAACAAAGCACAGATCTTTGTTTTAGTTAATACCCTTTATTGGTCTAACCACACAGATTAGATTTGAGGATCTAGAAAAAAAGTTGGGAAGTAACATTATGGAGACGCAGTAGTTTCTCCATAGTTACAACTGAAGTCAGAGTTACACCAGAAGTCTTTCTCACATACACGCATATACACAGACACACTTTTCACTAGAACAAGGATCTAGGCTTGGGAGGGGTAGAGGCAGCATCAGCTCTTGGGACTCCAACTAGTCAATTATATGCATAAGGACAGCACTAAAGCTGTGAGAAACAGCAGGGCACCTCAGAGCTTCTGTCAGAAGACTGGTGAGTGGCTGACCTCTGCTTAAATATTACCAGGATAAACTTAGGTTGCATTTAGACATGATTGAGTGTAATTTCACCTTGATTAACATTGACATAATGCCCTGAGAAACGTGATAAGAGCACACAAATAATGTACTGTTTGCTTTTATCCTCTGGAAGCTCTCCTATGTGCAGCACAGGAGAGTTCCCTAGTATATTACTGATTTTTTTCCCCCTCCCCAAGTCAGCATGGTAGCTCAACTCATGAAAGGGCCAAGACTTGCTTGCTTTGATCACACAAGTAGTCCCTTTTGACGACAAAGTGTGTTTGGCCCTAGATCACTATTGTACTGTGTTGACCCACTCATTATTCTGAGAACTGCAATTGAAATCCTTATCAGAGCCTCATACAGAAGTGATTCCTGGCAGTTTCCAGATCTGGCTGCTCTAAGAGTCTCTCTGTGGAGACTGGTAACCTCCAATACAAGGAAAAAGACTAGATGTTGTGAGTAGGTATAAAAGGAGCCAGCAGTCCTTTCCAAGACATTTCTCCTCTGGAAATTTAAGATAGGTGTGTAGATTAATAGGGGGGAAAAGAAAAGAAAAAACTGGTCATAAGGAGAAATCCTGCTTTCTCTTAAGCAACACAAACAAAAAAAACCCCACAAAAATCCTGAGAAACTTCTCTGAATTGTTTCCATAGACTGAGAACTCGGATTTGATCTCCCAGAGCAGTGGTACTTGGCTTCTGACAACTGAAGGAACACCTTTGTCACCCAATGGCATCTCAATTGTGGGGTGATGTCCCATTGTTGCTCTGTAAAACATATTTGTGATGTTGCATTGTAACAACTTGATATCACTACATACTGAGATGGAGTCACAATGCAATAGCATCACATCCCCACCCTCTCTGTGGTTGCTAAGTAATGACAGCAGATTCCTCTTTTCTCATCTCCCTCTTAGCAGCTGGAAGGAAGGTTTCTTCCCCTCTTTCCCCCATCCCCTGACATTGGAGGGGCAGGGGTGTTGGCGCATTTCTTCTTTCCCCTTCTTGTGGTTGCTGAAAGGAAGCATGATCCCAGTGGGCAGAGGTTTCCATTACTGCTCCATTGCTCAGTGCTCCCTGCGCTGCCTTATGTGTATCAAGCACTTCAGGGAACGCTGTGATCCGTGCTTCACTCGCTGCTCCTGAAACGGACAGTCTAGCAACAGGAGTGACCAACCCTTCCTGTGAGCTTCATGCTGGGTCCTGGAGAGCCATGTACAGCCTGAAAGCCGTGGGTTGAGTTCCACTGGAACAGAACTAATCGGATTTAGCAGCATACAGTGCACCTCTGTGCTGGTGCAGAGCCATAAAGCAGAGCATTGAGGAAATTCCAGTTTTCAATTACAATTGAGGAAAGTTGCAAATCAAGCTTGGAATCGAAAGTGACCTGTGATAAGAGCCTCATGTTGAGATAGCAGAAAAGGGAGACTGAATCTGACAGTGTTACCGTTTTACTGAAGCTCCAGACCAGGGGTCAGCAACCTTTCAGAAGTGGTGTGCCGAGTCTTTATTTATTCACTCTAATTTAAGGTTTTGCGTGCCAGTCATACATTTAACGTTTTTAGAAGGTCTCTTTCTAGAAGTCTATAATATATAACTAAACTATTGTTGTATGTAAAGTAAATAAGGTTTTTTAAATGTTTAAGAACCTTCATTTAAAATTAAATTAAAATGCAGAGCCCCCCCAGACCGGTGGCCAGGACCCGGGCAGTGAGTGCCACTGAAAATCAGCTCATGTGCCGCCTTCGGCACGCGTGCCATAGGTTGCCTACCCCTGCTCCAGACTCTCATATATTTACAGTAAATTAATGCCAGTTTTTTCAAGTAGAATATTAGGATAGTTTCCATAAAATTAATTAGTTTAGGAACTGTCATGGTGCTTAGACACCAGCATGAATATATAGATTACTGGGAAACCCAGGGTATAAAATAAGAGACATTGTATTGCAATGCAGAGTGTCTAGCAGTCAAATGCCAATCTATTCACTTCTTGTAGTATTGCATAGTTCATTTTTAATAGACTCCCACACAAACATAGTAATGTGTGACTTATTTTGCCACGCAAAATAGTCTTCCCACTTCTTATGTTGACCACACACCAATTGAGAAAGCTCTTATTTTAAGAATACATTTGTGCAGGGTTGAGAAATTCCATTTTAAACATACAACTTTTATTGCAAGGAAGGGTTTGTGTATTGTGTTAGCAAAGGCAGCAAGTGATGAAAGTGAGGATGGAGAAATAAATCCTTTCTCCATTCTCTTAACTGGGGTGCATGATAAATCAATCAAATGTTAATGCCAAATTCTGAGGTGCTGAATGTCTGTAACTGCTGTATTCAGCACCTCTTGAGATTTGACCAAGAGAGGGACATGGTTGTAATGATTTCATAGTTCCAGTCAGTGGTGTTCAGTTGCACTGTTACATTCCAGTGGCATGGAAATAGAATACAGTAAACAATAAATATTCACTGAAATTGGTTTGAAAAGGACAACAGTTAATTGCATAGCTTGCTCTCTTGCATTGCAGAGCTTGCATTTCAAGTTAGGAAAGGTACAGAGTATTATTGATTTAACGCTCTTGAAATGTGTGGTATAAAACCATTCAAAAGACTTATGAGGGAGAAATGCACGCTTCCAAGGGAAGTCCTGTGGCACAAGATTGTGGCAGGCTACTGTCTCATGAAAGGCTTTCTGAAATTCAATACGCCACCCTTCAAAACACTTTCTGCTCCCCATAAATTGAGACAACTTCCTTCCTGTGCAAAAGTGAAATGCAATCAGTGAATCAGACCGGAGGCTGGCAATAATCTATCTGAGGCGCACATGAAAAATATCGTGCTGTATGTTGAGAAGACTTCAGTATTTAATACATGTTTTCTAAATGTGAGTACAGGTCTGTCTCATCTTACGCTGGGGTTACGTTCCGCAGTCAGTGCCTAAAGCGAAAATCGCGTATAGTCAAAATTACATTGAGTGTAATGGCAGGCGGAATCGCCCACACTACAGAAACAGTATTTAAGTTGTTATTTTTCTCTTTATTTATTTATTTATTTATTTATTTATTTATTTTTGCCGACCGTGTAAAGCTGAAATCGCGCATGTTAAATGTGCCTAAGATGCGACAGACCTGTAATCCCTTGGACTCTTTTCCCCCTTTCTCTCAATGAACCTCTCCAATTCATCTTGGATTTTGAAAAATGTTTCCAGACAGATGGCGTGGGATTTTTGCCCATTAAAAGCAGTGCATTTTGTTCTATATATCCTATGTGCAAATATTTGCAGTGAATCCACTTCTTAATAGACATTTTGAAAAGTTCGTTTGGATGCACAAATGTGTGAGACAGGAGAGAACATGCATGTGCTCATGGAGGAATATCATAGACCAGGGGTAGGCAACCTATGGCACGCGTGCCGAAGGCGGCACGTGAGCTGATTTTCAGCGGCACTCACACTGCCCAGGTCCTGGCCACTGGTCCGGGGGGCTCTGCATTTTAATTTAATTTTAAATTAAGCTTCTTAAACATTTAAAAAACCTTATTTACTTTACATACAACAATAGTTTAGTTATATATTATAGACCTAATGAAAGAGACCTTCTAAAAACGTTAAAATGTATTACTGGCACGTGAAACCTTAAATTAGAGTGAATAAATGAAGACTCGGCACACCACTTCTGAAAGGTTGCCGAACCCTGTCATAGACCCTGCCGACTCTGTGGATTTGTCCCTGTTACAGCCATCGGCTGTAGGCAGGGCAAAACTCTGATTAACACTAGTGCAGCTAATCCTGGTTTCAAGCAGAGGTAACCTGACCTGGTGCAAATCATGTATCACAGTGTTTTTGCCTGTCTACATTAGGGGTTTCTACGGTTGCAGTTGTGCTGACAGCTGAAACCCCCAGTGCAGTGCAGAGAAGGCCTTATCAGTAGTTACCTAGCTACTGCTAAACTTCTCGCTTCCAGATACTGTAATTAAGACATGTCTCACCTACAGTTGCTTTAAAGAAACAAAACATTAATGGAGAAAATACTTGCAGAAATGTTTTAGTGCCTGTTTATTTTATCATAAGCACCTGACCGCATGATAATTATGTCCACACTCCCTACCAGCCTCTGTTGGGGGAGCTCTGAAATATGTCTGTTGCCAGAAATAGCCACTCTAAATTCTGTTTTGCTGATTTTTTTTTTTTAATATTTTTTTTCTTCATATCATTGAATAGAATGGAAAGACCCTGAAAAAAATAGCTCCCATTTGACAGTGTATGCTGTTTATGTAAAGGTTTTGTTTTTATAACTATGCTCAGAGAAGTAAAAAATAAACTGTATCTCATGGACTTTCATAGACAGGAAGATGGGTATGTGTTGCAGTGAACTAGTAGCTCAATCAGGCTGTCCTTACTCATGCAAAATTCCCACTGCCTATAAAGACTGCAATACAGTTAGAGGAAAAACTATGGTTCTCGTTTGCCCACAAATGTCTCAGCGCCATATTGTGTACTTTGCATGCTAGAGAAAAAGGTGTCTGTGTACCCCAGCATTGTTCTAGTCTAAGGAGATTTGGGCATCGCTAGCTAAGCAAAATGTATTAATCATCTATTCAGCACTGAAAACCTACATGGTGCTTTACACATATTAGATGTGGTCTCTACCTTGAAAAGTTTTGTCTTCTAAAATCTGCTTCATGTATATGGACTTGTGTGGCCCTTGCAGAGCATCACCAGTCAATGGAGCTCCATGCAAGAGCAGGTGTCTGCCTACCTGGAACCCGTTCTGGGACTAGGGCCTGAGGGACATCAGCCAGACCCAAATGCAGGACAATGGTTGCGGAAGAGGGGTGCGGAGAGATTTTTTCGATAGGAGAACTAGGTAGGAAGGAGTCTCCTGGAAGAAGTGACCTTTTAAATAAAGATCTGAGGGAGGAGAGAAGGTGCTTAGCAGACAGGGAGTGGTGAACTGTTCCAGGTCGCGTTATCATTCATTATCTTGGAGAGCAGAGTGCACCCCACCTCCTTGTTATGTGGATAGGAAGCATGGCCTACTGGATACAGCACTGGATTGGGACTTGGGAGACCTGGGTTCTATTTCTGTTCCTCCATTATCACATCTGTAAACTGGGGATAATGATATTGACTTTTCTTTGTAACATATTTTGAGCTCTGTGGAGGAAAAGCACTGTATAAATGCTAGGTATAATACCGATTAGCTTCACCTTCTCCTTCAGGACAGGGAAGGGAAAAACAATCTCTTCTGAAGACAACAACAAGGCAATGTATGGGCCACACCTCCAACACCCCTTCACCCAGCAGCTGGGGAGAAGTTAACACCCAAACCATCATCATGTAGGGTTTGAGAATGCCTCTTGCTGGAAGATTTTCCTTGCTCATTCTTTGTTCACCTGTAAGTTTGCATGTGACTATGTGCTCCCTGCTCAGCTGACACTGACAATTTAAATTGAGTGTGTTGTGCCCTACCAGGCTCTGGATCAGGAAGAAAGATGCATATGAGAACTGCTGCAGCTAAACCCTTAAGCCAATATGGCATGGGCTATCCTTCTACCTACCACTTCCCCATTTGCAAAGTGCAATATCTCTCTGATGTCAGCATATGGGTATAGGTGAGTATTTAGTAAACCAAAAATAGGTCAGATCTAACCATTTATTCACCCATTTTCTCCCAGAGGTAAAAATCATATTTGAACCCTTAAGAAGCAGGTGGGCTGAAATTGATTTATTGGGATGATTTAGAACTGTTAAAACAAATTTAATTCTGAATACAATTTCATGTCGATTAAAAGAGTCTTGAAAGTGTAGCAGTTAAGGACTCTCTCTCCAACACCATAGCCAAAGATGGAAGATTTATGAGGCTGAGCTGCTATATTGGAAGCAACTAATTATTTGTAATGATTCTTTGTACTTTGACAGTGATTATGTATTTTCACTGGAAATGACCATGGTGAAGTAAGTGATAAAGGCAGTTCATATTAAGGGCAAAGGTAATAACCAGTTAAAACCAGCTCATTTTTGGACAAGCATAATAGGTAGTAAACAAAACGTCACCTAAAACAGCTTATTTAACATCCTAAGAATACTGAAATGTTGCACCTTATAGTTTCTATTGTCTTTTCGTTACTTTATGCAGTCTTGTATTTATTTAATCTGTCCAAACCATTTAGGGCAAATCCCCCCCATTCCAGCTCCCCGTGGACACAACAATCTCTAAATACAGTGGGACCACATGGATCCACTGTGCAGTGTTGGGGGCAGGTTACAGAAAGACCGTGCAGATTTGGGGCCAGATTCTCAATGACACCAAGGCCCCTTCATGCTTCTCTGACAGCATAAAAGGGGGTGTATAGGCTTTAAACTCAAGCTCTGCTCCTAGCCCCACTGTGTAGGAAGTTAGGGTGTGGCTGGGGTACTATGACTATAAGCCCCAGGAAGCAGAGGGTGTAAAGTCAAGCAACCTCACCAGGACTCAAGTAGATTCTCAGGACAGGGGAGTGCAAAGGTGGCTTACCACCATCTTTCTCCTCTTCTCCCCTCCCATGTCCTCTATTCCTGTGCAAGTATGGGAATGAAGTCATTGAGAACTGGGACCCCTGTGCGTTCTAGAGCAGAGTGCCACGTTCTCATTGGCAGTGGGCACAAGATATTGTGGGACACGATCATGGACCAGAACGGGACAGGATGACCATATTTGCTATGACAGTAGCTGCTGCTCTGATGTTCCATGCTCTTCTTTCTCGGGGTTTGTGCAGGGGTCTAGTATTTGGTCCGTTGAAAGCAAAGGCCTAGTTCGTGGCAACCTTAGAATCTGCAGCCATAAGTACATTATTAAAATGCTAATATCAATTTTGTAATAAAAAAGAGCTGCTAAGATATTTGATCTTTTTTTCCTTGTCCTAGTCACCTGACATAGGCCAGGTTGTACACTTGTCACACGGCATGGATCAGTATCCATTGACTCATGTGGCTTGTGTTACACACCTAGTTAAACTTGTGTCCTGTGATCACTGAAAATGGAAAATCAGTCCAAATGTGCTGCTGATGTTAACAGGTTTATCTATCGTAGGCTATGCCTATACTGAACCAGTGTAAATTTCCCCAGTGAAAGCCAGGCTTCAGATGTTTCTGTCGCAAAGATATTTGAATGTTTCCAGTCTATCCAAAATGCAGTTGCAAAGGTTCTTGTCTTCCCTCTTCTCAAGTCTCCTACATTAGCTCCATTTGATGGAGTTTCACCGCCTTAAACCAATGGTGAATTTGGTTCTTGTTGTCTATGTACCAAAAGAGCTATAGCCCAAAAGGTTTCTTTTCAGTAAATTCAGAATTAATGAAGAAGGCCTCCCTATTGTTGGAATGTCTAATACAATTATAAAACTGAATGAACAGACTGGCTGTAGTGGAGAGCTTCCAGGATCATGGTGCAGAATTGTCTGTTTTAACATCCATCTGTTTTCATTCCCTCTGATCCATTATCATTTACCCAGTTATAATATGATGAATATCATTATGTGAATGCAGGAAAATCACTGTAGATATGTCTCCTATTGAAAATGTTAAATTGACGTGGTAGGGGGAAAGGCACAATTGATCTATAGATATTATTTCAAATAGGTGTCTTGATGTTTGAATTTGTTAATTTCATTAACAATACTTATGCTGTACCTATAAACAAAAATAGATGAATATATAAATTGGGGGTTTCCCATAAATATGATAAACATATTACAGAAGGTAGATAGGTTTTCTTGCCATTTTTTTGACCACTGCTGAATTGTTAAAGTTAATGTTAAATCAATTCTCCACAATTTTCCTGAGAAGGCAAACTCAAGTGAAACCTGCTGCAGCATCAAGCTAATACTAGTAAACACATAACTGGGATGAGGATCATGATGACTATGGTCACAAGGACTAATGTAAGGAACTGTACAGGCAATTTCCACCATCCTTGCTGGTCAGCAAAAGTGAACAGAAACAAATTAGAAATGCATATTAATGATCGGTGCTCTAAAAAACGTAGAATGATTGTAACCACCACTACTCAGACAAATTGTTAAATTCACCTGTTACTTATAGCTCTTCATGACAATGCTCTTCTGCAAGAGCAAGATATAAATTGCTTTTTAAACTAGGGGCGAGGCACAGAATTGCATATGTAAAAATAGCTGATTTGATTCCGATGAAAGGGTCTGGTCTGGAAACGGAGTGTTTGTAAAACAAATACAGTTATTAAACTTCATCCATTACTGTACTTAACTAGCTACGTTCAAATCGAGATCCTTTATTGATAACCACTCTGCAGGCCTCAATTTAAGCCTTAAAATGCCAAGGATCTCTAATTTTACAGATTTAGTCTTTTAAAAAGATACAGAAGAGGGAGAAATAGTCTCTTTCTGAAATGTACGGTCTAGGAAAGCCAAAGCAGATAACGTTCACTAGCCTGTAATTACTAAAGGAAGTTGTTAGATTTAGCTATCTTCCTTGCTTAATTGGCACATAAATGATTATAAGATTTTTATTAGGGCACAGATGACACCAATACAAGCATGGTAGAAGTGCACAATGCACAAATGCCTATTTGCATTAAGCAGCATAATACAAAACTTCTGCCCATAATTTTAAATTACTTTTATTTAACATTTCTAATTTTTTGTTTAAAGGATGACTTTAAAGTGATTTTATGTAGTATTTGTTGTTTAAATAGGCCAGGGCAAGGTTGTAGGGGGAGGAGTGGGGGAGAGGGAATGACCACCAGCAGCCACTTCTGAGAATTGACACACTGCTTCTAGCTTGTTTCATTACTGTGCTTAGGGCAGGATGGAATATGAGGACTTTGAGGAAAGCTGGGAGAAATATGGGCCCCAATCACAGCCTCTTACAAGGGGGTGTCCCACATCCAGGTACCAGCCTCATTCTTCTAATTAGTGTGAAAAGGAGACACCCCGTTGGGGAAATTAACACCCCTGTTCGTACAAGGGACCAGGATGTGGGATGGGAAGGTTTCTTGCTTCCATCACTTCCTCTGGGGAATGACTCCACAGGTTCCCTGACTGTTCCACAGGTTTGCCCAGCTAGTGTGGGATCTTCCTCACAGGTTTTTCCCATGTCTGATATGAAGTCTTTCCTGACTCCTCTTCTGGTCTCCCTTTCATAATTTCATTCCACTACTCCTAGGAATGGGACTAGGGGTTGCCCCAGGTGGAACGTGGAGGTAGCAGCAGTAAAGCTGTACGTGTGGTGTAGCCAAAGAGGTTGCATGGTGGAGGAAAGGGGGTCTATGGGTCAGCACATAAGGGAGAGGGGATTTGGTTATAGACAACAGCCAAGCAATGGGGCAGGAGCTAGGGGGTTAAGAGAACAGCAAACTAGGGGAGTTAGGGTGAGAGGTGAAGAAGCGGAGCACTGGACCACAGGTGGAGCAGAGTGTGAGGGGCACAGGGGGAAGGTGGGAGCAGGTGGGCAGAAGGAACCGTGTGGAGGGAAAAAGAACAAGTGGGGAGCGTGGGGGGGGAAAGCTGTAAGGAGCACATGGAGGCATCCTAAGTAGGGGAGCAGAGGACAGACAGGGTCAGGGGAGAGATATAGCTCTGCAGGAATGAGGCTGTGGGAGGAGGGATGAGCTGGGGAGAAACTTCTGCTGTTCTGGTCTAGAGGAGCAACTGGGAGCTGGTGGGTTCTAGGCTGAGAAGTATGGGGTTTGAGGGGAAAACTCCTGCAGTGCTAGGCTGTGGGAGGCTGGAGAAAGCTGGGTATGGAGCAAGCTCCCAAGGATTTGGGCTAGGTGGTAGTGGTGGGAGCTTCTGGGCTGGGGAGTTCATTGGGGTTCTGGGCTGAGGGGCAGGGTGGGAAGCTCCCTTGGGTTCTGGGCTGGGGAGTTCCCAGGTTCTGGGATGAGGGGTAGTGAGTGGAAGCTCCCAGGGTTCTGTGCTGGGGTGAGGGAAGATCCTAGGGGTTCTGGGCAAGGCAGGAAGGTCCCTGGGATTCAGGGCTGGGGAGTTCCCTGTGTTCTGTGCTGGGGGGAAGCTCCCAGAAATCAGGGCTGGGGAGTTCCCAGGTTAGGGGCTGTGGGGGTGGCAGGAGGAAGTCTCCTGATTCTGACTGAGGGGTGGAAGGGGAAGCCCCCTGGGGTTCTGGTCTGAGGAGTGGGTGGCGGTCCCTGGGGTTCTGGTCTGAGGGGGAAGCTCCCTGGGGTTTTGGTCTGGGCAAGTGGGCGCTCCTGGGGTTCTGGGCTGGGGGCGGGGTTCTGGGCTGGGGAGTGGGGGGCAGTCCCCGGGGTTCTGGTCTGAGGGAGAAGCTCCCCGGGGTTTTGGTCTGGGCAGGCGGGCGCTCCCGAGGTTCTGGGCGGGGGGGGGGGGAGNGGAAGCCCGCCGGGGTTCTGGGCTGGGGGTGGGGTGGTCCCCCGGCTTCTGGGCTGGGCAGGCGGGCGGTCCCGGTGTTCTGGTATGGGCAGGCGGGGTGGTCCTCTGGGCTGGGCAGGCGGGCGGTCCCAGGGTTCTGGTCGGTCCCGGGGTTCTGGTCTGGGCAGGCGGGCGCTCCCTGGGTTCTGGTCTGGGCAGGCGGGCGCTCCCGGGGTTCTGGTCTGGGGGGGGGTGTCCTCCGGGTTCTGGGCTGGGCAGGCGGGCGCTCCCGGGGTTCTGGTCTGGGGGGGTCCCCCGGGTTCTGGGCTGGGCAGGCGGGCGGTCCCGGGGTTCTGGTCTGGGGGCGCTCCCAGGATTCTGGTCTGGGGGGCGGGGCGCTCCCGGGGTTCTGGTCTGGGCAGCCAGCGCTCCCGGGGTTCTGGTCTGGGGGCTGGGCGGTCCCCCAGGTTCTGGTCTGGGGGGAAGCCCCCCGGGGTTCTGGGCTCGGCAGGCGGGCGCTCCCGGGGTTCTGGTCTGGGGGGGGGGTGTCCCCCGGGTTCTGGGCTGGGCGGGCGGTCCCGGGGTTCTGGTCTGGGGGGCGGGGCGCTCCCGTGGTTCTGGGCTGGGCGGGCGGTCCCGGGGTTCTGGGCTGGGGGCTGGGCGGTCCCCCAGGTTCTGCTCTGGGGGGAAGCCCCCCGGGGTTCTGGGCTCGGCAGGCTGGCGGTCCCGGGGTTCTAGGCTGGGGAAACGCCCCCGGGGTTCTAGGCTGGGGGACGCGCCCCGGGGTTCTGGGCTGGGGGCGGGGGGCTCCCGGCGGGGGAGGCGGGGCACGGCCGGGCCTGCGCCGGCGACTGACGCGCAGCTGGCAGCCCTGCTCATGCGCGGCCGGCCGGGCGGTGCTAATCGTCCCAGCTCGGGGAGAATGGGGCGGAATCCGGGGAGCGCGGACTGAGACGCTTCCAGGGGCTGGGGCTGCGCTGGGGGGCGGCCGGGCGGGGGAGGGGGGTGTGCGTGCTCCGGCGGCGGGCGGGCGGGCGGGCGGGGGCAGTCGGGGAGCCGTGCCGGGGGCGGGGAGCCGTGCCCGGCAGGAGGGGTTGCAGGCGGCGGCGGGGGCTGCACCGGGATTTTCTCTCTCTCTTCATTGCAACAAAGTTGCGGAGCGAGTGATATTGTTGCAACCCCCCGCCCCCCGCGGCTGCTGGCGGTTCGGAGCGGGGGCCGGAGCCGGTCGCTGCCCCGGGGGAGGGGGCGCAGAGCCGCCGCCGCTGGATTATCCCGAGCCGGGTCGAGCTCTCCTGGATCTCCGTCTTCTGCTGGTGCCGCCGGTGTGAATCCGAGGGGCTGAGATTTTTTTTTCACCCTGTTTTTTTGGAGGGGGGGATTTTGTCAAGGTCATTCCGTGGATTTAATTTTTTTATCTCCCCCCTCTCTCCTCCCACCACCACCACCACCACCACCCAGCCTTGCTCTGTGGATTATAATCTCTCTGGATCGGAGGGTCTGAACAGGAGGATTTTTAGGGCTTCGGGGGTTGGGGAGGGGAACTGGTGAGTGAGGAAGGGGGGGTGATTTTTTTTTATCTCCCCCTTCCCTTTTTCTTTTTCTCTTTTGGAAATGGATGGGAAAATAAGGCAGAGCCGGAGATCAAGGTCCCAAAGGGACCGCGTGAGGAGAAGGGAAGCTAATGCCAGGGATCCCCGAAATCAAAGTCCTTCTTCGGCATCCGAAAAGGAGCAAAGCCCCGGCAAGGAAAATACAAGCCAAAACTGTACAAATCCCCCAAACCAGGCGTCCACCGCCAGAAATGTCAGACCTCCGAGGCGCAGGAGACGGGAATCGAGCTCCCAAGAAGAGGATTTAATTGATGGGTTTGCTATAGCCAGCTTCAATACCTTAGAAGCCTTGGAGGTAAGAGATCAGAATGATGGGTTCTCTTGTATTTGTATGTTTCATGGTCCAGAGCAATGGTATTGTCTCCTGAAAAAGCATGGGACCTTTATAGAGGCGCTGAATCTAGACTCCACATTGTAAATACCAATTAACTTTCTTCTTGTAAATTACCTGTGTGCATTAATCCTGATGTCAGCATGGAGGAATTTAAATGGAGGGGTAGCTGTGTATGTATGTGGTCGAAGGGATGGCAAATGAACACCAGTATCTTTCTTGAGTACTTGTATGTCTATTCATAAGTTGTTGTAGGCCAGTATTTGTGGGTAATCCTATACTTTCCATTTCAACTAATATCAAGTATCAGGGCAAGTTAAATGTTTGTTTAGGATTTTAATTGGCTGACAAATATCTGATGGGAGGAATGCAACATATTTATGCATCATGGTATATTGACAATAACCTGACATGGTTGTGAATTGTAGAGTCAATACTTAAACCATTTTTTTCTAGGCCTTTAAAGTTTGTATTTGTATTGCCAAAATGTTACTTTATCTTTCTCAGGAGACTGTTAGCAAATGGCCAATGTTTAACATTTTGTGGGAAAAGAGATGTTTAAATGGATAATAATCCCCTGGTTGTAATTCCCAATTTTTGAAGTAATTGAACAAATTCTTCATCTCTTATTGACTGTACATATTTTCCTGCTGTTAATAGGTTGGCAAAAATATTGCTTGTCAAACTTATTACAAACAATATTTGCTGAGCAAATACTGCTTGTCTTGTCTGAGCTAAATTAAGCAGAGCAGGAAACTTAATATTCTCAGAGGGGCAATGACAAACTAGCACTTTGTGTGGCTTTTGATTTTTGTTTTGTGGGTGTGTGATGGGAAAATTTGAATTGGTAGGAGAATACCGCTATCAAAAGGCATTTATCAAAGAAAATAGTTCATCATATTCTCAGTAAATATGAGCAATAATACTGTCCTCATTCACTTTACCACATTTTTTAATACAGCAGGTTGAATAATGTATTTGGTTATTCATACTTTGGATTTCCTGCCATTTTAGTATCTATCTTAACAAGGATTACAGTAAATTAAAATCCTAGACATGTTTCCCTGGCCCTCTCGTACATCGATACAGCATTCGTCATGTTTACACCCACATATCAAGATCTTATTTTGTCAGAAGGTTTCCCAAAGAGCCTGTCTGATTTCCAGACCAAATCTCTTAGAACACAGGCTCCTTCTCCCATAGTTTGTGGCCTTGTGGCTACCAGGATTTTTCTGCTCCCCCACACTTTAGCAGTGTGTGTTTATAAAGTCTGTTGTAACAAGTAGCTGATGATCAGGACCAACTTCTTTGTACCCTAAAGACGATCCTTTTACACTTAAGAGAAACTGCCACCTCTTTGGGCCCTAAATTTCCCCTCTCTATCCCTAATCTCTGAGTATTTTGCTTGGGAAGTCATTACTAGCAGGGCATATGGTGATGGTGTTTGGAAGGGGACAACCTGTTCAGCAGCAGTATCTGGAGCTGTTCTGAGAACAAATGTTTCTAATGCATGATGCCCTGTAAATCTACAGGGGGACTGAGCTGGCAAAATTTTGGTTCAGAGAAACTGACTCTTAATGCATGTAAAAAGAAAATTTGGCCGAGTCTCCGCTGAGCAATATTGAATGTGTAAATGCTGGAATGTTTAAAAAAAGAAAAGATTTATGATAAACTGATGGGTGGTGTTTTATGGCCTTTAGCAGAAACTGCTGTGGGATATTATCTTAACACTTAAACCAACTAATATCTGTCTGAGTTGATAATGAGCAAACTGTCCAGTTTTGTGTTGCTTTAAACAGATGGTCTAGACCTGTCTATTTTTTTCTGGGCATGCTCATTGTCAAGCACACATCAGCAGATAGGTCCAATTAAACCACTGAGTTTCTCAGAGCTGTCAGTGAAGAAAGTAAAATTCATTTTCTTTGGGAAATTTTCTGCCATGATGAGCACATTATCGGGAAATATCATTCAAATGATGGTACAGTCCCTCCAGGGGCAAAAGGGGGGAGGGGGAGCATCTCATGGTTTGCACATGGTACCGGATTAGCCATCAAATCAACCAAACATTAACCTGGGCAATAGTATTGCACACAAAGGAAGAGGGATGACGTTAAAAACAACCACCACCACCCCACAACCCTGGAAACCTTTTTGCTTTGGGGATGAGCTATGGTAAAGATGCTTTATAGGACGGTCCCCTCGGAATCCATAGTGAGATTTCAGAAGCAATCAATTTCTGCAGTCTTTATCAACATGCAAGAGAGTACACGAACTTCATTTTAGATTTTAATTGGCTCATCAGAATAAATAGTGTAAGCAGAATTCACTTGTTTCTTTCATGTGTTGCACTGGGAGACGTGTCCTACGTGAGGTGCTTTTGAAAGCCCTAGTGATCTGTGTATTTAATAAATTCCAGTAATACACACACATTTACTGTGCATTGTGAGAATTTTTCTTACAAAAGTGCAGTGCTGCTTTTGTCAAAAGATAATGCCTGGCAGATTTCTGATGTAGCAGCAAGCAAAAGGGATTAGCAAGACAAAACTGCTTTAAAGTAACATATGCCCACATAAATTACTGAATCTGTAAGGTCATTTAGAATACTAAGAAGCAATACTCTGTAGTGTACTTGACTACAACAGGTGGTCTTCCACTGGTTTTGAGGAGAAGCATCTTTTACAGTGCATAAGTTTTTACAAAAATTATTCTGTGATGGCCGCTTAAATAAACATTATATACAATTTGAGGAGAAAGAAGAGAATAAAGGTTAAATTTCATATTCAGCAGGCATATGTTAGCCTTCTTATAATTTTTTCATTTGTAAGCCTAAAAAGGAGCAGTTGTTTGTGTATGTGGCAGTTCTTCATTATGATCCTTTCTCATATTGCTGCTTTGCAATGTTTTTCATTTGGTTTTACAGTGACCTGTGATTAGGTTAAATAGGCTCACTAAATTGTGGGCTTCCCCTGGGAAATCAAATTGCTATATGGTTAGAAAGAACCTCATGGTAGAAAAGTCTGTAACGTGTAAGGTTTTCTTTTTCTTTTTATCTCAAATAATGTGAAATCCCCTTCCCCACTTCAAAAAAATTCTCACTACCCATATGTTCCTGTAAATGTAGGGTGCTATATATACTCTTCCTGTACGTTGAACTGAAGATGCCAGCACTCTGAACCCGGCAGGAGTTAATTTTGCTGTTGCCTATACGGGAGTTAGTTACTTTATGATGTTTCTTTTAATTTTGTTAAGTTTTAAGAAGTAGCGCTTTGAATTTTCATTAAACCACTACAGAATGCTGCCAGTGGCATTTGGTACCTGATGATGTTGTCTCAACTCTGCATGTGTCTATCTACTTGTGGCTTCATTTTAGGAACAGATTACCTATCCCAAGCTCTAGGTATCCTTTACTCAAGAGAGAACTTAAAACAGATAATGTTAAAAAAAAAATCAATCCAACTAAGATCAAAACAAAAAGCAGTAGCAAACCATCAGTTCTTCTCTGTGCATAAGAATCCGAAATTACCCCCAACTCATCATCTGCACTTAAATGTCCTTCACCCCCAATACAAATCTCTACTCAAACCCAGGTTAAAATACAGCTTTATTTTACAAACTATGAAATAGATCTCAACAGAATTTCAGAGTTTAAAAGAAATAGTAGAGGGACTTAACTAGCAGGTAAAGCAAGTGAAATAAATGTTTTAATCTGAAAGGGAGAGTCAGTGAGGAGACCGAATAAGATGGACAGCTATAGGAAGTGAGAGAGACAAGCTTTTGAGACACACAGAGTTCTTGTGGCTCAAAAGCTTGTCTCTTTCACCAACAGAAGTTGGTCCAATAAGATATTATCTGACCACTTTGTCGCTAATATCTTGAGACCAACACGGCTACAACTACACTGTAAACTACAGGAATGCTATTTAGATGACCCATGCAGCAGAGAAGAAGGTTCTTGCACCAGTGGTGATGTGATTGTGAGATCTGTAATGTACGAGCAGGGAGAGAAAAAGTGAGAGGTGATCTGTGAAGGAGGATGAAGAAAGTTCTTGGGGGGATGTTTAAAAACAGAGGGGAATTTTGAACAGCATCCTGAAATGAATGGATACGGATATGTGAGTATTTCTCTCTTGCTATATATTTATTTCATTTAGATGAAGTTGCTAATTATTCTTGAAGGTGATTGGTGAATCACAGTGAGAAAAACCAGATGAATGAGTCTGTATTTAAGGGCTCCTCTCTCTGATCATACTTGTTCCTTTCAAGTATAAAAACAATGCTAAAAAGAGAACTTCATCGGAATGTAAATGAATGAGATCTTTGAGACCAGTTGTTCAATCAAAGCTTTTGTAAATGTTATATCTGTGTGTTCTTTGGCTTTTATTATCAACTTTACAAAGCTGTGGAACCCTATAATAAAGATTTAAGATTTTGTATTTATATTATGGTAGCTCCCAGCTGGGATCAGGGCTCCTTTGTGTTAGGTGTTGCACAAACATAGCTCCCAGTCCTGAAAAGGCATAGGCTTGTGCTTAACTTTACACAAGTTAGTAGTTCCACTGAAGTCATGAGGCTACACGCACATAAGTGTTTGCAAGGTTGGGGCCATAGAGGTAGATAGTCTCTACCCTGAAGAGGTTTACATTGTGTTAGTTTTCTCACACCTTCCTTTCTGAAGGGATCTAACAGAGATACCAGGTAGTTACTTGTTGTGGGTTGTGCTTTGGACTAGCAAGTTGGAAAGTATAGTAGTGATGCAAAATTTCTGGGCAGAATCTGTAATTGCTTGGTCTTCCCTTCAACTTCTGTCTTGATAAGGCTGTTTCCACAAGTGTGTTGTACACTGTGCTGTTGCTCTGATCTTTTAATGATGATAAAACCAGTGCATTTAACTTCCTGTTCCAAAGGTTTTGTGCTAGTTCCACTGACTTAGCTGTGTAACCTTTGATTTATGATCATATCTTATGTATGTTTTCAAATGTGATGTAATGAAGTCTTTTCCATAAAGCAGCACTCATGTTTAAAAGGGCAGGTTCCCAACATTTAAAGTACTTACCTTGGTGCTTAATTGCCTAATGACAATTTATAAAGTCAGTTTTTTGAGGAATTATGTTCCTTAAAAATCTTGTACTTTTAAAGATTCCACTTCAGATGCTTTAGACTTTTGATTTAACTGCAGACTTAGTAGTAGTCTTCGATTATCTGTTTTCATAGCAGTGTGCTTTTCAAGATTAAAAAAAGCAGGTTAATTATGGCAGTTAATTGCTTTTTGAAGATGAATACTAAAAATCTGCTTTAATTATAAGAATTTCTCTTCCATGGATCTTTTAAAAAAAAAAAAAAAAAAAAAAAAAAGAACTGATATTGCTAATATATGTAAAAAGTGGACTGCTGTAGTTAGTATAGAGTTTCTAAGGAACTTAGAGAAAATAACCTACTGTTCACTCAGAAAATCACCCGAATGCTTAATTTTTCCAACAGAACTTGGACACTAGTCTTGCCATGAAGTAGCTGTGATCTGAAAGAAGAGTTGGACTATTGGTATGGAAATCAGCACACCCACTTTGCTTCTGGAATTCCCATATGTAGCCTTGCTGTAATACGTAGCTTTCTTTGGTGACGTTACTGAGAATAGGAACTGTAAAAGCAAAGTGGGATGCATTACATGAGCACATTTGGATGTTACCATGCAGCACGCTGTTCCAACTCAAGTTCTGGGAACATGCGGATAACATTTTGACATAGAAGACAGTTTGGTTTCTGCCATTTCGATAACTGATTTTTTTGGGACTACTTTCAAATTGGAAAAACTGAAGTGCTAAACACCCAACTCTATAGGAACCCCATTCTGTGCTTAGACTCCTTAGATGAAAACTATTTTATACTACTGCAAGCTAAAGTAAATGTTGCTCAGGGGAATTGTGTGTTGGTGGCACAGATAAGATTTCACTGTCTGATACTATTAGTCAGATTAGCTTTGAATTTTTTTAAAACTTAACAGATACTGGCAACTTTTTTTATTTTGGTCTGTACAAGCCCATTGTGACAGTCCTTAGAGCAATATGACCTGTAATGGTGGAATAACGAGCTTGTGTCTTCTTGCTCCTTTATGATGTGAAAGGAGACCAAAGAATTTTTCTTTTGCTTATTTTTTACATTAGAAATACAGGTCTTGTCCACCTGGGAAAAACTCTGAGGCGACTATAGAGCTAGTAAAATGAGTGTGAACAGCAGAGAGGGGAACACATTTTTAAACAAACTTATTACAGTTTGGGGAGAGGGGTTATAAGCACCTGTTTAACTCAACTTACTAGCCCATTCTTTGGAGAAGAGATGACTTTGTTAAAGATTTAACACTTCCGCCCCTTCAGTTAAGGGATGGGTGGTCTCAGTAAACGTCTGCCCCAACCTGTAAAGAAGTTAAAGCAAGCAAGCAAGGAAAAAAATCCCTTTGAAAGCGGAATGCTTTCAAATAATTTTTAGATATCATAAAGTAATCAAAAGAGAGTATAGATGTTGTTGTTGTTATTTCTCAATAGGCTGCTTTTAAGGTGCCCATCAGAAATTCAGCTGACAAAGTTTGCAGGCTGAAATGCAGATTTTTTTCCCCCCCTTGAAACTTGTGAACTGAAATATGGGTACAGTCAGTCTATTATGGTAGCATTATTTATAACTTCCTCTCTGGAAGCATTTTGTCCTTTTGTGTACATTCATTTTGTAAGAAATGGGTGTCTACTTAGATTTTTTTTTTAAGATCCAATATTAAGGCTCCAATTCTGGAAGGACTTAACTTTACTTAACTTTATGCGTTCTGAATAGTCCCATGGGTGGGGGAGAGAGGGGGAATTTTAGCCCTGGTCTACACTATGACCTTATTTTGGTATAACTATATCACTGATGGGTGTGAAAAATCCACACCCCGAAGCGACACAGTTATACCAGCTGAACTCCCGGTGTAGACAGCGCTACATTGACAGGAGTGCATCTCCCATTGAAGTAGTTACTGCCTCTCGGGGAGGTAGAGTAGCTACGCCTACAGGAGAAACTCTCCCGTTGGCATAGGTAGCGTCTTCACTAAGCACTGCAGCGGTGCAGCATAGTCAAGCCCTTAGACTCTGTACAAACCTAATTATAATTTGGAGCTGGAAATGAGTAAGATTCAAGCTCTGCAGTCCCTACTGGGACTCTGTATCTTGTCAGTGGACCTGGCCACATAGCTATACACAGTGAAATCAATAGACATACCGTTACATGTGAGTGGGTCATTCAATAGGAGTGATTGTGTATTGTAATGGAGTGTGACTGCTCCATGAAAGCAGTGGTGCATATATGGATCATGTTAGTTCTATGATATTATCTGGGTATGTGCTGCTTACCATATTTGTAGATTCATCAGAGAAAGAGATGGCTTATTGAGCTGAGCATCAGGTTTTGAAATTTTTGATATTCTTTGAAACAGAAGGTACAAAATGCCGCGGAGTCGACGTCATCCTTGTGAGGCAGATAAACTGAGTTCTTCACTTTGCTGTGTGAATGGTCCAAATTCAACGTGACAGTCCCTTTCACAAAACCTAAGACCAATGGAAAAGTTTCAATGCATGTTTTCTTTTAAAAAAAAAAATTCCCTTAGAAAGTTACAAATGTTCTCTTGCGGAGTTTACAACAAGAACACTGCAGTATTGTACCTGGTGCTAAAGAACATATGTAAAATTGACTGGAATTGACTTTAAACAAAAATGCAACTGACCAGGCTATTTGCATCCTCCAAACAAAGGAAAAATCAAATTTAAACCGTATAAATAGTGAAAGGTAAATGTGATTTTAAATTATTTAGCATTTAATAGTCTAAGGTGATGTGTGTAGCTCAGGTAAGGATGTTTTATAAAATATATTTTAAAAAAATGCCTGACAGCATCCCATTTAAAAAAAAAAAGATCTTACTAGTTCCAGTTAACATGCATTCGACTTGTAATGAAGTGACCAATAAAATCTCCATTGTCTCTCCCTGTATGCTAATGAAAGACAAGTTTTACCATTTATCTTGGCTATCTCAAAGAAATGAGAGAGACTGTCTCTCTCATAATGATGTGTTCAGGAAAAGGATAATGCAAAATTCTGAGGGTATTTAGAGCAATGTTAGCCCTCTCAGCCTGAAATGTTCTTAAACTGAATTCCGGCTTGCTCTGTGTAAGAATTGGTCGACACAGATGTTTTGTACCATGCTAACTATATAAGTTTAGAAACTGATATAGTTAAAGTGATACAACCCTGTAGTAGACACAGTTGTACTGTTCTGAAGATGCTTATATTGGTATAGCTTATTGCAGTGATTTTAAGTTTAGGGATTTATCTTTCTGTCTTTGACCAAAATTTCTACGTCCTACTCCATGGTAGGGTGTGTGGAGTTTGCTGCATTTGGTGGTGGTTGCACGCATGTAGATTCTAAAGTGAATCTTTTGGATAAAGATGGCTGTAGAAAGATTGTTCAGCTTTTTCTAAAAATCATTCTTTCTCACTGTGATTTAGGAGAGGGGGAACTTTGTTCGGGTATCCTTAGTGTGGCAGTCAATATTTGTGCATTGCTCAGAGCAAGTTGTGTATCAGCAAAACTGAAACCATGGGATGAGCTCTTAAATCAAGCTCAGTGACTTTTTAAATAAAGCTTTGACATACAGTAGGGAAGGCTTGCATCCTGGTATCTATTGTACGTGAACATCTTGCTGTAAGTGAGAACAGTTTCCAATGCATTGCACTTCAATGCCTCTAGTTAATCACAGTAAAGATACGAAAGAGTTTTATGTAGGTGAAGTGGCTGTTGCTATTTAACAGTTGCTTGGCTTGGCTTTGCTGTAGTACAGAGGGGCTTTGACTGTTTCAGCAGTGCTACTTACACACACTGAGGCGTCTGAGTGCTGCTTTACTGGGTACGTTCCATCTCTTTAAAAAGTTGTTTCTTTCCCAGAACAAATGAGCTGCTGTTAATACCATTCAAATGCTGAAAGGAGAATCAGTCTTCACGCTATTAATCCAAAATGCTTTTAAGAAAAAAAAAAAATTCAGCTCATGTTAAAATGAGAGTCGGTCTTGGGTGACTTAACTTTCAAGGCTGTGTCTGCGTGGGCAACAGTGGCACCTGTCATGCGTCACCAGTACAGCTCTATTTGTTCTAGCATGGTGAAAGCTGGAGTGTATACAGGCCTTGAGGATCTTTACCCTGTTCTGAACAGGGCTAGCTGACAGATGGGTAAAAAGATCTGGGACCTCTCTATGCTACAACTTCCAGTGTTGTTACTATCAGTGATGATGTACTGGTAGTGAATTGGGATCCCATCAATGCAAGCAAAGCTGAGTCTGTCCAGGGAATGTTGGGTAGGGAGATATTTCAAGCTCTGTGGAGAGTATGGGGAAGGGTGTGGGTAGGGGAAGGCAGAAGATTTCAAGGACTCAGAGAGGCTGTCTGTCATGGACTCGGCAGAGCATTGTTGGGGGCAGGGGTCATACAGTAATGCAAGGAAGTAAAATAGCAGTGGAAAAACTACCAAATCTTTTGGGCACCGTAGGAGAAGGAAGGAAGAGGAGTGGGAGTGGGCTGGGAACAGCAGAGGCTGGCATAAGTCACCTCACATCGTTCATTAATTATTTCAAATTAACTGCCATGGAACCAAAACTTTAGGCACCCCTATTGACCCTATAGTTACTAAAGCAGGTATGTGTACAGCTCTCCTGTGTCATTCAAGGTAGACGTAGCCTGTTTCATTTGTAGTTCCGTTTTGCTCCAAGCCAGAAAGAGACTAACTTGAACAAAAGTTGCATCTGCAAGGTCAGTGCTTGGCATGGATAAGGGGATTGGAGGGATCAAAATGATTCCCAGAGCCATTGGCTGCAAAACATGGGCTGTGATGGCACCATTCCTGTCTATCTCTTTGTGTTCAGTGAAAAGCTTTACAATCTTTTACGAGCTATGTACCATTACACAAGCCACACGCCACGGAAAAGATAGCAATTTGAAGCCAAACATTCTATTTTAGGGGACTGTGGGTCGCTGTCAACAGGCCTGTACTTCATTTTGTTCTGTTATGGCCTGGACGTGCTTTGCAAAGGGGCTACAGAGAGATGGCTTTTTCTATCAGAATTTCGAATGAGATGTGTGTAGGAAATCTCTTTGGTCTGTTCAGGTGCACTCTATAGTCTGCTGAGTATGAAAATTAGTGTTAGCGACTGGTTATCATAGAACTCTTGTCTCTCCTCCCCCCCCCCCCCCCCCCCCCCCCCCCGACCAAACTTTCTCCATAGATGACAAACAAGAAGACTACAGTTCATTTATTTTTATTTAGTATCAGGGTAGTTTCCCCCCCAAGCATATCCACAAACTAGTAACCCCTGTGTAATGAGGAAATACCATACTTAGCTTGAGAGGAGGTGAGTGGCCCACGCAGGGGGGAAAATATGGATAATTTAGATACTGTCTGGCTACTCAACAGATTGCGGTAATTGCCTTATGACCTACAGAAGGGCTGCAGTTTCATTACTCCCTACTGTTGTTAAAACTGCGTGTTAAGCAGCAGTGGTTGTGTTATACACTGTTTACTATAAAGCTAAAGCATTTTTTGTGGGGTGGCTGTTTTATCCTTTGACTGCTGCTAAGTTTTGGCTAATAAATATGATTATATCTTTGACTTGGAATCATGAATGAATTTTTGTGTGTGGATGATTTGCTGGGTGTGCAGTTTCTTTTATATAATCTATCCAGACCTCATGTACAGGGAGAGAAAGACACTAAAGATAGTATGAAGTTAAGAGGTGTTTATAGAATGAGTCAAACCTGAAATAAAATAATTATGGTGTTTTGACAGCTTGTTAATAACTTGCAGCCATTGGGAGAAATATAATTGCAGCATCCTTAGTTTTTGATGGATGCTTGACATTTCTTTCAGTTTGTAAAATTAAATAAAGAATGTGAAAATAGTTGGACATGAAGCCTGAGAAAAATGATGGGCCAATTAATTAAAAAAACCAAACTTCATTCCAATTTAGGTTCACTACAGTTGGTTTTCTATGCAATTCAACGTATTAATGAAAGATGTTCAACCCTTTGTCCCCCACCAAACTGTCCCCAGAGTCTTTAGCTTTTGGGGGCTATCTGGAGTGTTACCAAAACCTTCTGTGAATGAAGTGGAAATAAATCCTCATGCATATTAGATATGAAAGAAGAGTCTTGTCACCTGTAATGACTAAAATCCCCTGAAGTGTTGCCAGCATGTACTTTAGGAATCATATAATTATATGATTATTGAAAGAGACATAAAAGACCTCATGGCAAAACTAAAAAAAATTAAAAAACCCACATGCATAAAGAGAGGGACAAAATTTGTCACCATCTTTTCCAGTTGCTTTTTCACAGTGTCTAAAAGCCCAATAATTGCTCTTATCAAGAGGGCTTAATGAAATTGGAGGGGGCGGGAAGGAGGGAATTGCTTGTGTTATAGGTGGCTATGTCACAACGCTATCTTTCAGGTTTATTTTCAGCTGTAATTGAAATGTGTTTTAAAAACTTAAATGAATTGTTTTCACTACCAAGCTCAGAATATGCTCTTAATGATGAACTACAGTACAAAATATTCATTTATTGTGATGTTGCACTGGAACAGTAGTATTGTGGTCTAGTGGTTAGCAGTGGGACCGGAAATCTAGATATCTGGGTTGTTTTTCTGACTCTGCCACTAATTTCCTGTCTGAGCTTTGAGCAAGTCATTTAACATCTTTGCTTCACTTTACCAATGTATAAACTCTGTATAATAATAATCCTTGGCTACCACACGGGGAGGACAGATTCTCAGCTCGTGTGATTTGGCGAATAGCTCCATTGACTTCAGTGACTATTCAGCAGTATATCACCATTCCCTTATACTGGAGAATGTGAGGGAATACTTCTCAGGTCAGGGGATATGTTGTGGTATGTGTGTGAACAGCGCCTAGCACGCTGGAATAGCTCTGCAGCTCCAGATAAATGTTTCTCATTTAGTGGAGGGAGTGCCATGTCACTGGGTGTATGTGTCTATTATTTCTGACCTCCCACTCATCATTCTAGTATCTTGAACTTCGATGTTACTTCATCTGAATTCATAAGGCTCTGGAAAAAGCTGCAAGCAAAGGTTGAATCCTTCTGTGTGAGCTACACACAGAAAAATCTTGATCCCCCAAAGGCTTTTTTCTCTACGTCTCTGTTACATCCCTCTCACATGGACTATAGCAAATTCAGAAAGTCAATCTCTTGCTGATACAGTGTACAAATTCTAGAGAATGTACTGCACTTATAAAATGTATGTATTTCCCCAAAAGATGGACTGAAGTATGCAAGTGATGGCTCTTCCTTGGCCACCTGGTACCTCTTCTCCTAGAGCCAAGGAAACAGGCTATTCAATCCATCCAAGATGGGGGTTCTGCAATTTTTGTGGGTCTCTGCTTTTCCCCCCAGTACTCCTGATCCACACTCTTACTTCTCGTAGCAGGAGTCACTCCTGTGTTCATTGGATATTTCTCTCATGCAGCTCAAATCTCAAGAGAGACCAATGCACTATAGAGCAAGATACAGTCCCCTTCTGTTTTTCTCAAACTTACCAAGATCCCAGAACATTTAAAAAAAAAAAACCCAAACCCAAAACATCTTTAATTCCATTCAGTGCATGCTGTTGTGTACAACAGTGAACATTAAAGGCAACAAACACCTTTTGCAGACTGCTCTCCAGGAAAAAGGCATACCATTTATTCTGACATTCTGGTTGAAAGCTAAATAGCAAGTTGTGATTTAATATTACTAATGTGATTTTAGCTGAAAATAACAATGGCTTTCCAGACAGATGGATTCCATAACTTGCTTGCTATCAGCTCATCCATCAAACTCTACACATGTCTGCAGATTCATTATAAGGCACACATGGGAATGTTGTTGATTACATCAAACAAACTTATCCAAGTCCTATTAATGTTTTCCCCGCAGGCTGCAGCCCCCTGGTGTGGTATGTGTGCGGGAGGGAAAGTGTATTTGGCAGACCTCTCCCAACAGTACTAGACAGTAAAACTTCTTAAGAGCTTAAGCATGGTTGCTTTTGCAAGTCTCTATCTCTATGGAGATTGTTTTCAATCAGTTCTTCCATTCTGAGTGTCTTAGTAAAGATATAACAATTTTTGAGACTTGCTGATGCAATAACATGTTTACATGGGAAAACATTAGCACCGATTCCAGGAAGATTGATGCTAATAAAGTATTCTCTCCTGTGGGCTTCCTGCAAGGAAGGGATGAGCTGCACAGCATCTGCTATGCGAACAGGTTTTCCAAAGCCTTGCTTCCTAACATCAAGCAAAGTTCCTTTTGCAGCTTGGGGTGTGGCTTTTGGGAGGTAAATGAGTGCCATCTCCAGAGTTTATGCTGCAATATGAGCAGTAGGGAGTGGGTTGCTGTGTATACAGTACTGCTCACCCACAGATTGTCTTCAAATAAAATCCTAAACGTGTTACTGTTTAATAGGATGCCAAAGGGTTATTTCTGAACTCAGTATTTTTAAATAAACCACTTACGTGAACTATTTCCAGATGAGATGTTTTTTTGAGTTCTGCGCTTCGTCCTCCTTCAGTGCTAAGTACTAAATTATAAGTACTAAATTTGTGAGATTTCCTAGCATGTTTGCTTACTCCTCCTAAAATGGGGACTCGATGTTATCTTTGTGCTTCTGTTTCTAGCCATTTATTTCTCACACAGCTTTGGGGCAAGTCTCATCTCATTACAAACTACTTGTTCTTATGGTGGCCGTATTAGCTATGCCAGAGTTAGGCTCCTGCTAATTCCAAATGAGGAAATTAGGGCTGGTAACAAAAGTTCTAATGGTAAGACTTGATTAGAGATTTTTACATTGGATCAGTAGTCCAGTTTTTAGATGAAGATGTAGGACCAGCACATGCATCCAGGGATCCAGTCTTCAGGGAGTCTTGTGGGGAATTCCCAGAGGATCCCCCCCCTCCCCCCCCCAATACCTGGTCTGTGCTCCAAAATTTGTGGGGGTGGGAAAGTATGGAATTTTTCTTTCTGAAACTTCCATCCTATTTCTTAAACAGTCCCAGCTAGGGTTGACTTGCTTGATCTTAAAGATGTGCTACTATAATTTGGAAAAGGAGTCTATTGTTTTTGCCTCTGAATGTGCTAGATCGCATCACATAAACAGGCACTTATTCCCAGATTTCCAAGTGAGGATGCCCTGGACTCCCCCTTAAGACATTTATTCTCTTGGCTGATAGTCACTATGTCCTGGTCAACATATATCACTCAAGCTACTGTGCAGATCCTGAAATAAAAGCTGACAAGGGCAGCTAGACCCCCTCAAGTCAACAGCTGAAACATTTAGAAAGGGGAAGTGTGGAATTTTGATTAGTTAATAAGCATTTGACAAATATGGGGCCCTGAATTTTATTTTGAGGGGAAGAGGAAATGGTTATGGGGTCTTTAGGCTTAGGAATTATGCGCATCACTGGAAGACTGTCAGATTAAGTTACAGATGCTATATTTCCACGTGGAGGTCTGATAGATACAACTGTAATGACATGTTTAACGTTACTGTGACCCTCAATCGGGACCAATGCTCCATTGTGCCAGGCACTGCATAAACACAAAAAGCCAAAGATACGGCTCTTATACTCTTCAGGACCACATTTGGACTATTTCTTTGTATTCTCTTTGGTATTTTAAAAAAATCAGATAAAAAGGATAGGAGGAGGATTGCTCTAAACCCTTTGCAGTGCTGGAGTAGGGCATTTGTGTTTTCTTAACTATAATGTAACTAGCCATCTACAACTGGATTATTGGGATTCTTGAATAGTATTTGAATCTTTACAGAGTGCTGTCTTCTTTCCTTATCACACATCTATACCAACTGGCAGGTTTTACTGTTATCACTTACTGCAGTTATTTAAAGCTAGTTGGAGGTTTGCAGGTAGAACCAGCTGGAGGATAAAGAAGTAACAATTTGTTTAATGATCATTAGGAATAAACCAATATGAATACAGTAAAATAAATGAGCCCAATGTATGTCCAAGACTTGAACCAAACTGAAGCCAAGGTGTCAAGAAGTCCAGGAAATATTCAGCTGGAACTTTAAGCATAAATACCATGAGGCTGGCTTGTTTTATGTTTATTTTTTTCCCCATATTTCCTGTCTGGCCAGAAGCAGGAAAAACTGGAACTAAGAGTCAGGAGACTCTGCCACTGATGTCTTCTGTGCCCTTGGTGGGAGTCATTTAACTCTCTCTCATTTGTAAAGTGGTGGTGATAATTCCAGCCTCTCAGGGTTGTTTTCTGAGGTTAATAGATATTTGTGCAGCTCAATGAGATCCTTGGATGGAGTGTGCTGTAGTACTGGATAAAGGATCTCGACTTCCATATGTTTCTCTCGACCCTACTAAACCTTTCAGCCTTTTGACCATTTATTACCAGGCAGATTAATTAGGGGGAAAAGTGTATTGGCAAAATGGAACTCGACTGAACAGGAGAAAATATTCAGAAGAAATTAGATGCCTGTTCCAGAAACAATATATTTGGGGAGGAAAAAACCATTGTTTTCCTATATCTCTTATGTAAAAATCCCAATCATGTATGTATATACAATTATCTGAAGCAAATACACTCACAAGAGGGTAATTTCATAGTATTCAATTTCTTAGGTTCAGAGCACAAGCAAAATCTGAGCGAGCATGCAGATAAGAATAAAGAGGTGAACAGAATATGTATGTTTTAAAGCAGGGGACGGCAACCTTTCAGAAGTGGTGTGCCGAGTCTTCATTTATTCACTCTAATTTAAGGTTTCGCGTGCCAGTCATACATTTTAATGTTTTTAGAAGGTCTCTTTCTATAAGTCTATAATATATAACTAAACTATTGTTGTATGTAAAGTAAATAAGGTTTTTAAAATGTTTAAGAAGCTTCATTTAAAATTAAATTAAAATGCAGAGCCCCCTGGACCAGGGGCCAGGACCCGGGCAGTGTGAGTGCCACTGAAAAGCACCCCGCGTGCCGCCTTCGGCACATGTGCCATAGGTTGCCTACCCCTGTTTTAAAGGATAATGGCCATTTTTAGCATTCTACTGGAAAATACTTGGATATGTCTGGTTTTCTGGTTAGGAAAGGGTTAATCTTTCTGTACGGTTGGCCTCACTGCACTTGCAACAAGCAGAATGTCACATGAGTGTGTTTCCCCCCCAGCATTAGACAAACAGATTGATGTGTCTTCAGAGGATGACAGCTTGCAGTAGCACAGTTTTTATGTTCCCGGAAATAGTAACATACTTGGATTTCCTTGCCTTTTCTTGTTGCTTTGTGTCTTTCTTTTCATGGTGATCAAGTCCTTTATAAAAGTAAACACCACATTGGTAGATTGAAGTTGAGTACTGTAATGTGTTCCCGAGCTGATGAAATGAGTAGAAATTAGCCTGATATGTTCCTGACCCACAAATTAACTCCACGTAATTATCACACTTCTCAATTATACCCCCAAATGCAAATATAAAGAATGTTCCCCGCCCCCCCGGGGTTTAAAAGTTTCCAGGAAGGTAAGAATTTGGGCTACAGCGCATTAAAGGGTGAAACGTTTGTCCCAATATATTGATTTTTTTTAACTGTAGTACTTTTTAATAAAAAACACTGTCAGGCTTCAAAGATGAGTGAACTTTAACTATCTATATGTTAAACTATTTAGTCTTTGTACCTTTTTCCATTTTATTCAGCCTGAACATTGAAATGCTACTCAGTTCCACTTTAGATTATGGGCATTTCACTTTCTAATTCTCGGGCCTTAACAATGTTTAAATCCCAACAAATAAACCTCTGCTAGTTGGTGATCATGCCAACGTTTTCCTATAAATAAAGAATTAATATTTAGGCCATAATCTAGTTGTCACTTCTCCTTTATGATGTTAAAGGCTTTTGTCTTCCTGTCTCACGTGGATTACATAACAATTGACCTCAATACACACACTTTTTCTTTTAGTTATTAAAAACCTCAGGGCACTGATGGAATTTAATCATGTTTTTATAGTTCAGTAGAGTGGACTTATATTTATTACCCTTACGGAAAGTTCATTGTCAGTATCAAAAATAGTAATGAAGACGGATACAATTTTTCAGAGACGGGTATTCTCTGAATCCATGTATAAAACGGATCCACAAAGTGTTGCAGAAAGTAGTTCAGAAAATGTTCAGAAAGTAGTCAGTATTCTGTGGTTTTCAGTACAGATCGGAATAAAAAGTGGGAAAGAATGGCATGTGATTAAAATGTATTTAATGCTAAATCATTCTTGCTGTTGAAAAATTCAGATTTTGAAAAACCGATTTTGCTCAGCTAAACATACTTTTGACCCATGGTTGGATACTGTTTGGATATTATTACTTTATGGCTGATAAAGGTTCACACCTGCTTGGAAAGCATTATAGAAATAAATACATGCCTTATTGTATATGTCCTAATTTTAGTAGGAGGGAGCTGAATTTGAAATCTGCCCGGTAGCACCTTGCAAACCTGGGGGTCTTCTTCATACAGGTATTGTAGGAATTTACCTCATGCTTTGGGCCAGTACCTGAAATGAATTATCATAAGGAGAGATGAGAGAATTATATGAAAATCATGCAAATGGAAAACTGTTATGGTAACAAATTGGGGAAGATGTAAACTCTTCTTTCCCTGCATGTGCTTACATTTAGAGTTAGCAAGGCAGCCTGCTGGTTTTTGAATGCTTATTTTGCATCTGTCTCATTTTTTTTCCCCCTCTCCCATCCCAGCTTGTTGTGTATTTTCTTTTGACCTTGGTTTCTCTTCTCTTTTTTTTGTGGAGTCATTCTGTCCACACTGCTTAACTTGTTTGCCTTTGCAGGGGAAATACGAGCAACCCCACCTCTAGCAATCAAGGTTTACAGTTCTCTTCCTGCATCTTGAAGTGTCCTCCTTTACTCTGCTCAGTATTTACCTACTTAGACAACTGGGAGCCTTGAGACCCTCATATTCAAAATGCTTTAAAAAGAGGATGCTAGTAAGAGGAGAAACATGCTGTAAAAATGGCTCTGTATTAACCAGATTCAGTTTTGCTAAGATAAACCGCCTGATCTACGGTCCCTGCTTGGTTATTCCCACATTCCCAGTTATAGAGATGTCAGGAGTGAGCTGAGTTTGCAAAAAGATGGGTGGAACCTTTTATTCGTAGCCATATATTCAGGTTGACTTCTAACATTAGAACAGTGCTGAATGATCATATATAATTATAATTAACCTTCCACTTCTGGTGCCAGGCAGCATTATTTCCAAGGCTGGGGAGAGATGAGGGAGGTTGTGGGGTGTGTAAGAAGCCTCTTGGAAGGACAGATCTTGCATGATATTTAACTGCTCTGAAAACAGGTTGTTCTTGCTGCCTTTTGCACAGTTTTTGTTTTGTTATTTTCAAAGCAAAAGCAAGGAAATAAGATGGATTGGGTGATTTTGATGGTGAGTGAGGTGTCTGAACTACTTCTAACTTTTGGCTGTCGGGGGTTGATGAGTTTTCCCCTATTACTTTGTTTCTGTTTTTATTTTTATTTTTTCTGCTGATGCTTTATAAAGAAGCAGGAAATATATATTGTAGATCTAAAGAGGAGAGCGGAAAGGCCACACAGATCAATGTCTCCTTCACTATTGCAAGCACACTGTAAGATTGAGAGAGACTCTGCAAGCAAAAGTGTTCTAAGACTAAGTGGCTGGTGGAACCCAGATAATTCCTGTGCTTGCCTTGTTGTGGACTCTGTAGATGACTGTTCATGCTGGAGAGGGCTTTTACTAAGATTGCTTTGGAGGAAAAAAAATTCTGTGTTAAAGTAATTTATATAAACCTTGGAATTCCTAAAACAACAGTATTTCATTGGATGGCCCTAGCTGATGTAAAGAAAAATGCATTAACTTACAACACATTGAAGATTTAAGTATGAATATGTAACCTCCCTGGGCACCCTAGTTATTAACCTTGTCAGAATTTTGCCCTTGGATGCTGTGTGCAATAAAGTGAGTTGCCACAGGGGATACACTCTCTGCCCAGATGTGGTTATCTTTAATCTGAGTATGCACACCAAATCCCATTTCCAGCAATGCCTATAGATCCATCAGGAGAGACAGAGGGAAGCAAAGCAACTGAACATGTGCCAAAAATAGGAGGGTGGGGGGGGAGGAATCTGAAAACTAGGGATTTTGCTCTAATTTGAGGGTGTAAGGACAGTCAAGGTATTACTTTGCCCGGACCCTCATTTCATTAAAAATATGCTCAGAATTGACGCATAGAAACTTAGAATTATAGATTCAGTGAATAATTTCATAATACTTGAAATGATTTGCAAGCCATTCTATCTTGCCTGAATTCTCCCTGCTCTGTCATTTGGATACAGCATTCTCCTTTCACATTCTGTCCCAAACTGTTACATAACATCACTTAAGTTTCACATACAATGCTTAACTGTGCACGTACTTTTATCATGCACATGGATATAGTCGGGATGAAAAATGTACGATATAAATCTGAGGTGTCTCTATGTCTCAAGGAAAAGATGGGGATGTAAAACAAACAATACCTGGGTCTTATACAGCACTTTCCATCAATAGATCTCAAAGCACTTTACAAAGGAGGCCACTATCCTTATCCCCATTTTACTGATGGGGAAACTGAGGCACGGAGCAGTGAATTGACTTGCCCAAGGCCATCCAGTGGCAGACTTGGGAATAGAAGCCAGATCTACTGAGTCCCAGTCCAGTGCTCTAGCCACTACGAGACACCGGCTCCCTAATAATAAATAATATCACATGGTCTGAGTTTAGAAAGGAAAGCGTTTAGCACATGAACTTGCAGCCTTGATTGGAGAGGTAAGGGATACCGAATTAAACCTTGTTGGCATGACATCCTTGAGGAGGTCTAAGAAGCTAAATATGGAAACCCTAAGCAGTTTCTTTGCAAGAGGGGGAAGTGAATTGAGGCTCTAGAAATAGACCTCTAGAAATGGCTTTTGGATTTGGGAAATAGAGACCTAAAAGCACTTAGTGGATAATGAAGCTAAAAGCCCTGTCTATATTGTAAAATGTTCCCTGTTCTGGCAACGTGTTCCATTATGGAAGTACCCTGTAGCTGTGGATGGGCCAATGTTATAACCATTCTCGTGGTGCTGCAGCCCACCAAACCCTACATCGAAGCTCTAAACCAGGGGTCGGCAACCTTTCAGAAGTGGTGTGCCGAGTCTTCATTTATTCACTCTACTTTAAGGTTTCGCGTGCCAGTAATACATTTTAACGTTTTTACAAGGTCTCTTTCTATATGTCTATAATATATAACTAAACTATTGTTGTATGTAAAGTAAATAAGGTTTTAAAAATGTTTAAGAAGCTTCATTTAAAATTAAATTAAAATGCAGAGCCCCCCGGCCCGGTGGCCAGGACCTGGGTAGTGTGAGTGCCACTGAAAATCAGCTCACGTGCCGCCTTCGGCACGCGTGCCATAGGTTGCCTACCCCTGCTCTAAACGGTCCTGTAAAAACAGAGCTGTAACACCGTTCTGAAATAAGGATGCGATGCTGTTTTGGGTTTTGCCTGTGCATGCAATACCATGTCTCTCATGGTGTTTGGGATGCTATTGTGTTAAAATAAACCCCTATTATAGTAAAGCGAGGTTGTGTGTAGATGTGCCAGAAAACAACTGACAAACAGGACAAGAAAGATGGAACCAGATCCTCAGCCTGTATACACTGGTGTAGCTGTGGTTGTCAGGGGAGCTGTCTGATTTACACCACTTGAGAATCTTACCCGTGAATACTTTACCTTGTCCCCTTTTACTCCTGAATTAGCCCTCCTCAAATTTTGCTGGACTGGATCTTCTCAAGAAAGGGGTCACTGAAGAGAAACGGACATGGATGCTTCCTATAAGAATTGGTATTTACATCCCCAAAGAGAGCAAGAATTCCCCCCCTCCCAATACAAAGAAACAAAATAAAACCCCAACTGGTTAAATTGCGCCATCTCTGTAATCCCTGTCGCTTCAGTTGAATGTGAGTAGGGTTGTAGCAGCGACTAGTGCAACAGAGTTAAAACAAATGAAGAATCAATCTGAAGTTCACAATACTGACAACTCGCTCAGCACAGGGCTCAGATGTTGCAAGGTTTAATTTAAGAGACAGGTTGTGGGGGGGAGAGAATTTTTCAGAGACAGGTATTCTCTGAATCCATGTATAAAAGCAGCTATTCAGAAACCTCTGCCCATGTGATCATGCAAAGGCTGCATATTTAAGTGGTTGGTGAAACACAGAACCCTTATTTATTCATACTCTCCCATGGTAACGTGCACACTGTTAAAATGCTGCAAGTCAAGCATAGCTCAATAAAACTTGGGAATTCGGGTCTTGTCTAGATGAGGAAAATTAGCACCAACGTAGCAAAACCGATATAATTGCACGGGAAAGTCCTAATGCACACAGACTGCTCTGGTTTATAACGGGGCTTACTTATAAGTTACGGGGGTAAGTCCTACTCGTGCAGTGCATCTATATTGAGGGTTTAGCTACACAGTAGAAAAATACCCAGTAGAGAGCTGGTGTTTGAGGATGGGCTGAAATTCCAAGGTCTAGTCTCTTCACACAAAGGATTTAGTTACTTAAATCCTCCCCTTTCCCTTCAAGAACTGAGATAATAATAGACTTTTCCTTTTTGCCTAGGCATGGCACCTTTCAGACCAAATAAGATCATCCATTGCTTATCTGTCTAGGTTCTTCTGTTGGTGCCCAGCACAGTGGTATCTGAGCAGCCTGTGGTGGCCTCAGGGTGGAAGCAGGGCCAGCCGTAGCATTGTTTAACAAGCCTGACGCCTATATGAAAAGAAGATATGAGCGACTCTATGTAATTGGGTTGGTCAGCAGGACGTGGGCTGAAACTATTTGTATCGAGTTGGAGACTGGATCAGAGTTTTGAAGGCTAGTGATGAAGTCCTGAAAATTGGGATTTGTGATAAGTCTTTGTTATATCATTGCTACTGGGCATATTTTTAATACTGGTGCTTAGAGGTGTGTTTGAAAATATTACTTGTAAAACAACAACACCTAACGTTGTTCTCAACTAAGATTGTGGCCCAGTTGTGCCAAGCACTGTACAAACGCTAAGTAAGTGACAGGATCTGTCCCAAAGAGTTTACAATCTAAATAGACAAAACACATGGAATGGGAGTGGGAACAGGTACAGAGAAATGAAATGGCCCAGGTCAAAAAGCAGTTGCAGAGTTTGGAATAAAATCTGGGTTTTCCAATTCCCAGTCCAGTGTCCTGTCTACTAGACTATGGCTACGTCCCAAATATTGGGCTTATTTTCAGAATTAAGTGGTTGAATTGTGAATGAAAAAATAGACATGTAGTGGCTATAATACAGATAGAATAACTGGCTAACTGGATGTTATTTGCCCGCTCAGTTATCCAACTTGCATGTGCACTCATGGTAACTCTGCTTGCAATTTAGGTGCAGAAATTAATGCACATATACTTTGACCCTTTTGAGATTTGGGCTCTGTTACATACCTAGGGTACAATCCAGACTAATAAGTAGCATTGTCACCCCTGACCTCCAATCTGGGGTGCCCTTTATCATGCTTTGCTGCTGAAGCCTCCAGTCCTGGACTGTTCACAAACAGCCTCCAGCATGTAAGTTACTCCCAGCTATGTCTGTGTGTGCTGCAGCCAGTCACACATTGACTCTGACTAGCCTGGCTATATTGCAGGGTGAACCCCAACACCGCAGCTACAACAGTACCATGAAAACACCTGTTCACTTTCAGGTGACATTGTGAACAAGAAGCGGGCAGCATTATCTCATGCAAATATAAACAAACCTTTTTTGTCTGGGTGATTGAGCAAGAAATAGGACTGAGTGCACTTGTAGGCGCTAAAGTTTTACATTGTTTTATTTTTGAATGCAGTCATTTTTGTTCATAATTCTACATTTGTAAGTTCAACTTTCATGATAAAGAGATTGCACTACAATACTTGTATTAGGTGAACTGAAAAATACTATTTTGTTTTTTATAGTGCAAATATTTGTAAAATATAAAGTGAGCACTGTACACTTTGTATTCTGTTATAATTGAAATCAATATATTTGAAAATGTAGAAAACATCAAAAAAATTTAAATAGTATTCTATTGTTTAACAGCACAATTAAGTGCACGATTAATTTTTTTAATCCCTTGACAGCCCTATTTTTTATGTTATGGGACAGTGTAAAGTGGTCTCAGATCTGTAGAAATAGCAACACATTTCATTTCTATTGGTAGTCTCTGCTGCACAGTTGGAGAACACATTGTTCAAGGGCTGGGAACTCACTGGAACTTTAGTGTATTTCATAAGAGGTATAAAAGAAAGGCGAGAGCTAGGGAAAATAAACTGAAATAGTGTGCAGTGATCAGTGACTTCAGTGGGACAGGATTTCACCAATGGCAAAAACTCCCATTGGCTTCAGTGGGGCACGGATTTCACTCAAATCCCGGGTGTATCTAATTTTATCTTTCATTTAACTTTCAGTATAGCAGTGCAGTTAAAGTGGAAAAGAAAACATTTCAATCCAAGAACAGATTTTATTGTCCAAGTAGAGAGTCGGGTGAACTCTTAATTTGTGCAATTGAGTAGTTCACTATCTTTTATCTAGTTATTTATTTGTTAAATAGAAGCTCTACTTTTGTCTGCACTATGTGCCAATATAACATGCTGTGGGCCTTGCAGAGTCTCAGACAGTAGTGGCGCCAGCATTTCCGGCGCCCTAGGCGGCGGAAGGTCCCGCCCCCAAAATGCCGCCCCCAACAGCGGCGGCGGAAGGTCCCGCCCCCAAATTTCCACGGCTGGCCGGGGCGCCGGCGCCCCTCAAAAGTTTGTGCCCTAGGCGACCGCCTAGGTCGCCTAATGGGTTGTGCCGGCCCTGGTCTCAGATATGGACTGCCTTTGAATTGTGAAATAAGGTTTAAAGGATACCTGCAAGCAACTGCCCTTTAAACTTCATTTGCTTCACATGAGCAAGCTAAAAACAGTATGTGTGAGTGTGGCAATAGCTAGATACTCTTCTGAGGGGGAGGGGGAAAAAAAAGGTATTTTTTACATATTCTTTCCAGTAGTTGATCTGTAGTTACCCTGGTCTCCACTGTGTATAAGACAAATTAAGCTAATAAAACAGTATCTTGTAACATCATAGCAAATAAATTGCCTAATCTGTATGCAAGTTTGTTTGTTACTGTACCAAATTTAAACCAGTGAAATACTTCCTTCTTGTTGAGGGATAGAGATTAAGAAGGTGCCGAAGTTTAAAAACAAACAAACAGTAGATTACTATGAGAGCATATTACTGAACCATGAGCAGTTTCTCACTGTAGCATTAATGAACTGGATTGCTGACTGAGATGTTCAAGAAAAATCAGTATTTTAAACTTTGTTGAATATAATGAACTTAATCTCTGGTTTGGTGATATATTAATAAATTACTGAAAATAGGTTTTGAAAAAATCTGCGCCTCTTCAATTCCTGTTCAGTGGCTTTCTCTAAATGTTTATTTTAAGCCGTAGCTCTTTCCACCAGTCCTTGTCTCACATGTTCTTCTACAGTGAGGATGTTGGAATTAGAGCTAATTGGACAATGTTTTCTTCTCCCCATGGAAAATTGTTAAATTTCTGTTTAAAAACTGAAAAAGTTCCGGTTTTCAACAAAAACTCAAAACTTTCAGCAGAAAAATAGCTTTTATGGAAAACTTTTGACAAGCCCTTGTAGGGGCACCACTTAATTTTCATGGCAACTGAGTGAGATACCACAATTAGCAAATTATCTTATTTCATGGACTAATAACCTTGTGAGTGTGTCCAAATCTTCCTCTTCCTATGCCCTCTTCCTTGCTGGATGGAATCAGAACTGTTTACCTGTGTCGTAAGCCCCGTTGCTATCAGTTTTTCTTTCCGCCTGTCCTTTTGGAGCAGAAGGATCCGAGTTCTAGCCTTGAACCCATCATGACTTTCTAAATAGGTCTGGTGGGTAGCATAGTAACAACTGTAAAGTCCCTGGCTTCCATGGATTTGTTTCAAGTATTCACAACTGCACTCTGGGCAAAGTGTTCAAAATAAGGAAACCAGTTATTTATTTACCTGTTAAGTCCCAAGGTTGGGTGAGTCTTCATGTGCGTCATGCGAAAAATGGACATTGATGTTTATGTAGGTTTCCTTAATCTGAGACATGAGCTATTGCAAACTAAATTAAACCAAGAACTCCCTGCAATGAGTGCATAATTGTTGCGGAAGCCTGTCATAGTGGTTAGAGAACAGGACTTGGTGTCAGGAAATCTAGGAGTTCAGAGAGTAGGAGACTCAGGATATGCCACTGACTTTCTCTGTGACTTTGGGCAAGTAATTTAATTTCTCTTCCTCAGTTTCTCCATCTATAAAATGAGGATAGTTGATCTCACAGGGGCTGGGAGACATTATTCCTTGATATATTTGTAAAACACTCTGGAATCCTATGATAGGAGATGCAATAATATAGGAGTGCATGATGTTCTGTCCTGAAGAGGTTTGAGGATGATGTTTGCTTGTTTGTGATGAAGTTGGGAGATGAAGTACAAACAAACAGGCATCAGCAGTGGCCATGTAACTCTCAGCTTTACCGTTGCAAGTAGGTTTTAATTTGCAGCGATAAAAGGAGGAAATCAGTATATTTTACTCCCTAAGAAATGGCTACATGGGGCAGAGCTTTCCATGCACTTCTTAAAACCACACTTTTATTTAACTTTACAATGAGACTGATTTTTTTAAAAAGAAATTAACAATCTGTAGCTACCTGTGCAGTTAAAAGTGCCATTTCTCCAAGTTTTTTGTTACTGTGAATGTTACTTACATGAGCCAGAACATCTCTGACCAACATATCAACTATTTGCTCTCTTCTCCCTTTGTTATCCTATATTATCATGCACTAGCTTATAAAATCCCATAATTAACTTCGTCAATTGAAGTTACAGAATACAAGAAAGCAATAGATTGCTTATAATTTTCGGTGACTGTTCCTTTCCTTTTCAGTTTTATAACACAGTTTTGAATTCATTCTCTTCCCCCTAAGAGTAAGTAAACTTTCACATTGCTCGCTGGTGCATTCAGAATTTCTGAAGCATGTGAGAGAGCATTTTACAGAGCTGCCCAGAGCCAAGATTCCTTTCAGTGCATGCTGCCCTTGGGGTTTGTGCATCTAATATTTCGGAGGTCTGGCAAGTGCAGTAGAAGCACTACTGTGTGTGGCATGTCATTTTGTTCTTGAATAGTGTTTAAATGTGCTCTGTGTTGTGTTTTTGAGACTAATTTTTTTGCTTGATTGACAAGTTTTTTGAGTGAAATGGAGGGACGTGTTGAAGGAACATAGCAGGGATGGAGAGTGTTTTAATACCTGTAAGAAAAAATTGTAATAGCAAGAATATCTTAGTGCTCTTGGTAACCAGATTTAAAAATCTGGCCTTTAATTTTCCATGGCAGTCACAAGAGGAAGTTAAAACAATTGGTTATGCAGATTATACTTGGTAATGCAGATTCTATTTATATGTTCAGGATTTTTTGAGTCCCTTTATCAATAGCAATTTTTTAATCTGCTTTGTTGTATGATTATTGATTTACTGACTCAAAGCATCCGTGCACAATCTCAAAGGCTTTTCAGACTTTCTAAAAATAGTAGTTTGCCAGGGGGTCGCCATTTGACTTCCTTTTGATTTCCCGGGAGGAGGGAGACTCTACCATTGCTTTTATGTCATTCTCACTTAACCATATTGAGCTTTATGGAGCTGTGTGTCATCTCCAACCTGTGGTCTTCCCAGCTGTTCATGCAGTTTACATCCAACCAGAGGGAAGAATCGCCCCCAAAGCCCTAGTTGTCTGGCAGAAGCAAAAACAAAAACTCACAGGACTCAGTTAACTAAGAGTTTAATACTTACTTAAACATTTGTTAGCTTTAACCAGAATCCAAGTTGTCATAGTCCCTTTAAATCAAGGTGTAGGTGTCTGCATTTAATAATATAAGGAGTTTTAACATTCCCTCAAGAGGCAGAGAAGTTACTTAGGTTGTAAGCTCTTTGGGGTATGAGTGTTTGTTCTGGTTATACAACACCTACTACAATGGAGGGCCTGGTCTGTGACTGGGGCTCCTAGATGCTAGGTTAATACAAATAAATAATAGTGCTACAGCGGCAACTTGAGAGAAATAAGATTTTTGTTGTTTCACTTTCTTTGGATTTACAGAATGTTTGACAAATCTAACAGATTCCGCTCCTTTTCATGAGGTCTAAGTGTAAGATGTTATTTTGAAAGTGTGAAGTGCTACATAACCAAGGGAGAGAAGTAGCGAGTCCAAAGTCATGTAGGAAGGTATGACATGGGAATATAAATGGAGGATGGGAATGTTACGGTAACATTGCCTTTAGGCTGCTTTCAGGACACGTTTAAAATGTTACTGACTTGGAATCATTCTGGTGTCTCTGTAGATGTCCATGCGTAGCGTAGGAAGGGCCAAGCTGGCTCAAATCAGTGGCTGTCGAATCTGGTATCCTGCTGCTGCTAGGGTCCAGGGACCAGCTGCTTCAGAGGACGGTGAAAAATATCTGTAGTAGGCACTGATGGGTTAGCGAGGAAAGAATTACTCCTTCGTGATTTCATTGCTGTGTATTTTATTAAAGGTGCATGGAGACCCCTCGCACCCCTGATACTCAGTGTATGTCTGAGTGTAGAACTATGTGCGAACTATGTGCATTGGTGTGTTTTAGTCTGAATTTTCTTCTTCCTCTCAGAGGTGTTCAAAATAATTCTCTGTATCTCTGCTCGTCATGTGCATCATAGGTGGAAAAAGCCCAGGGAGAGTCACACAGAGCTGCCTTTCTTGTCACGTGAGATTTAAGCAGAAATGACAGTTGGACAGAAGCGAGGGGGGGTTAGGTGGTGGAGTTTTTTTCTGGTATGGAAGGTTTGTGGTCAGCATTGTGGGTGAGGAAGCACCTCATGGTGCAATCCATATCAGATCTATAGCTGAGCGAGCATGATTTCCTCTTGAGTGCCGATGTATCTCTCATCTCAAGAAGGCTCTGATGGATTGATTCTGCCTTTGTTTCCTGATCCGGCTGTTGCTGCTGAATGAGGTGGAGGAAATTCCGTTTTTTTATGTTTGCCTTTTTTTTTTTAATTGGGTATTTGAGGGGCGGGGCGGAGGATATTCTAAATCAGATTAATTTGTTGTGACACCACTTCAGATTTCCTCCAGAGCCAACCAGCCAAGACCAATCATCTTTGCATTAGCATGAATAAACTGACGTGTTCCTTTCCACCCTGACATGTTCACTGGATACACAATTGGAAAACCATGGTTTAAGTGTGCTTGTGATTTCCTGGCTTAAATACAAGAGCCCAATTCCTTCCATTATATGCAGAATCGATAGGGCAGCTCTTCATCTGATGCATTGTGCCTTTATCCAATTGTACTTGAGAAATGCCAGAGACTTTCCGTCACGAAGGATCATTAAATCCTTCATGTCATCCCCATGTTCAGTATTGCAGCTGTACTGTGCTGATTAACAAACTGCAGGAAATGGTAACACTGTACTTCCTATATCTGCCACCCACCCCCAACCCTTTGCATCCCTATGGCTAAAAGCATTTGTAGCTATAGCTTTAGTGCTGAGGGAGGGAGACCTTTCTAGCATTAGTGCAATCCATGACACATGTTTTGGGGCTTGGTTGGTAAGGAGTGAAGTTGGTTTGGGATGATGGTGTTGTGCTGGTGGAGCGACACATGCAGCATCTAATTCAGTGTGATATGGTGTGAATAGCAAGTCAGCATTAGCATTCCTTTGTGCAGACCAAGTCCTGACTCTCAGCAGAGATGTGGAACAGCGGGTGAGCTGTCACAGGAACTCAGATTTTGCTAGGGATGAGGTGAGGTTCTGAGGGTGGTATTTTTATTTGGAAATCCGGCAACTGCAAGTACAGTGTTTCTGAAAGACTGGCCAAGCCTGTTGGTAGTTTGGTTTTTGCAAAACTTCATTGTCGGATTGTTGATGTACAAAACCTGTATCAGGACTGGCTTTCATCCCGTTCCCATTTAGTCCCTTCACACCAGAATTCGGGGAGTGGGTTGAAGAAATTTGGATTTATTGTTCCAGACCATCTCTGAGAGTCAGTAAATGAAAAATAGAGGTAGGCCTAAATCAAAACCTCACATCCAAAAGCTCCTGGATTTTGAGCAAGTTCCAAGCTAGATCTCAGTGCTTTTCAGCTGTAATAAAAATGGTACCTTTGCAACACCTTTGAGCCAGATAAGCAATCCTGCTATTTTTTTCTGTTGGCCCGGAGCAAAACATTTCTCTGCACTCCAGTGTATCAACATTCCCGCATCGATGAGATCTATTGTATAATAATATAAGCTCTTCAGTGAAAGCAAAAGGAGCTTGTTTCAAGAGAAATCATATTCACCTCAGCATCTGGAAAAGAAAATGTGGTTGAGAAATTCCTAGTTTCCGATGGACCATCTGTGCTCTGTAAAATAGCATACTATGAAGTTCAGCAGGACTTCATAAAGAATAACTTACCCTATGTTAACAGGGCACATTGTCACTTATTTGCTTAGTGCTGACAATGTGCTCCATGCTGTGCAAGTAACAAAGGTCATGACAGTCCCTGCCCAAAAGAGAGATTTCTTTTCAGTAACCTTGCCCCAGAAACAATGCCAGAGAGTACAAAACAATAATGTGGCTCAGGCTTCTCCAAATGTTGCAAGGTTGAGAAAACAATAACACCACCATAAAGCAAATGAAGAAAGGGGGGGGGGGGAACAATTAAAACTTTAAATCTCACAACATAAGACTTGAGTTTATTGTATTTTTTTATACAGGTTTCATAATGGTTATGCCTATAAAATTTCATCGCTGGGTTTTGGAAAAAAGCAAGCAAGCAACCAAACACAATAAGCAAACATTTAGAGCTTGATGACTGCAGAGGATTAACACAATTTCTGTGTACCATACAATAAAGAAATGTTCACTTCATCTCTCCCCTTTTCTGGTTATTTTAAATCTATGAAGAAAGAAACTGAAGAAACATACCTCTTAAACCCAGCCAGGCTGTGCAAGGCTTAAGCAGAAAAAAAGTCCTGGAAGAGATTCTTTTGTTGTTGATATAAAATGTTAAACTTAGAGGCGTGACACCCATCTCCCATAAGACTTTCTAGAAGGAAGATCCAGTGTTGGAACCAAATATAATATTTCAGATGTCCCCAGACTAAGGCTAAAGTCAGTGGAGGTGCAGTATCTGCCCATATGCCGTAAACTGCAGGATTGGGGCCTAAACTTGCATTACTGGTGTTCGGGCTTAAGGAAGATATTTGGGATCTATCATGGTCACTCCTGTCACTGTAGTATCCCAGTCCATTAAAAATTGTCAGGTAGGGCAGTGCTATAATCCTCATCTCCCAGAGACTGAGTGACTTGCCTAAGGACTCATAAAAAGTCTATGTGGAGCAAGCAATTGAGCCAGGGTCTCCCAAATCCTAGGTCAGGGTAGTCAATTTTTTTTTTTTTTTTTGGTCAAGGTCCAAATTTCTTGAGCAAGGTATAGTCAAGGACCAGGCTCCAGAGAAACATTTTTCACATTGCAATAACAACGATGGTGATGATAAGTAAATAAAAAGAGTTCGCGGTCCGTTCAAAAGCACGTTGGCAGTCTGCACGTGGCCCCTTGTCCTAGGTGAATGCCCTAACCATTGGACCATCTTTCTTCCTGTAGTCAACAGCAGGCCTGTGCTGAACACCCTGCATGCTGCTGCGCCAGCTCGGCCAAACCTAGGGTTGCCAACCCTCCAGGATTGTCCTAGAGTCTCCAGGAATTAAAGATTAATCTTGAATTAAAGATTGTCATGTGATGAAACCTCCAGGAATGCGTCCAATCAAAATTGGCAATCGTAGCCAAACCCTTGACTGTGTTTTAAGCTACTTTACCTCCTTTCCTAACAGTGTGAGAACAGAGGAAGAATCTGTGTGAGGAGGGAGAAGTACTTGACCTCTGTGTCTGTTCCTTGCCCTGCATGAGATAGGAGAGGGACATGCTCACCCTATAGCATTCTACAAGTCCTAAATCCTTAATATCCTTATTTCTATTGCAGTATTACCTAGGTTTGTAAAATGGGGCCCTAATTCTTGCATCGGGTCCCTATCAGAAAGGCACTCCCAGCTCCAGAAAGCTAGGATGTAGGCAATATGCCGACAGGTGAATAAACAGGCAAACAGCGGAGGGGAGGACAGCATAAGGTAGCAGTAGACAGCTGTATGTCTCATAAGTTAGTAATCACAGGTGGTCTTCAGTCTAACGGCCACAGAGACGCACAGATCTGCAAATACAAATAGACTGATGTACATCCTTGTTAAAGGATGGGCTTAGGGGGCTTTGGATCTGGGGTATTTGTCTAACTTTGGGCAAGTGTCTGATTCTAAATCCAAAAACTTTCTGTAGCTTGTGATCAACTCTGATCCCCTCTGAATATATTTGTGTTTTTCTCTCAGCTTTGGCATGACTTGAAGATGCTCTGTCTCTTTCCATCCCTATCTGTTTCCTTAGCTCTTTACTAATAGCTCTCAATTAAGCGGAGAGAGTAGTTTACAAACCCACAAACAAATGTTAACACACGTATGCACACTATTTACCGGTAAACTGGTTTCACCACTTTGCTTACTCCAGAGTGTGTATATAAATAATGCAATTGGCCAAAGCAGGCTGAAGCTAGCTTAATCATTGGTTTTAGCTGAGCAGTGAGCTTTGCACTGTCTGAAGCTTGTGAGTGGGTCAAATTACACCAGGCCAATATTTGTGCCAGCTTAGTCCAACAGGACACAGTGTGCTAATGGCTGTTTGGAACAGGCTGAGAGAGGTGCCATTGTTTGAGAAGGCATAATGTGTATACAGTGTAAAAGTCAGCTGGAGACTTGACACAAGAGGATGCAGTGTACAAACCAAAACAGAATATAAGAGCCATTGACATAGCTAACGTTTTTGTTCATGTTTTTTATGTGCTTGTGAGGAGATGATTGATAGAAGTGGCGTAAAGGACAATATATTTAATTTTGTGAGTCGCATTTCTGCGCATTCCAGACACTTGCAAGGTCAGAGGCAATTCAAGGCTTCAGCAATTCCAGACTTCTTCAGTTAACCAGCCACTTGCTACTGTGCATGGAGAACCTAATGATGACACTTAATCGGTGGGATGTAAGGCTTGCTTTTCTGTCTTTCTGTCGTACTTAGTAGATACACCCATATTCCCCCCCCGCCCCTGAGAGCACTTGGGAAGAAGATAGAGCAGCAGAGGAATAACGCTGATCCTACGCACGTGCCAAAAGGAGTTTGGCTAGGGTACAGATGCACTGAAGTTTCATTACCACCTCTGGTTTTTTTGGAGCACTAGAATGGAAAAAGGGCGGTTGGGGGATTGAGGAAAATGAAAATACAGCTAGCACTGGCAAGATGCCGTCTCTGGAGTTCAGGGGAGGAACTGGATAGTTAAGATTTACAGTTAATCATTGAAACATGAGGCTCCCCACCCCCAGGAGTCTCTCTTGTGTGTCCTTTTCAGAACTCAGGGAACTCCTTCCTCCTTTTCACCTTTCCTTGACCCCTTTTCCTCCCACTTCACATCACTCTATCTCAAGACCTTGGGTTCACCATCAGGCTTGTAGGTTTTCTCTGTAGCACGTTAGTCAGAGGACTGGTTCTTGGGCAATGTAAGTCATTTCCTCCCCCCGCCCTCCCTGTCTGTCCCGAAGTCTGCCACTAGCATGGGGCAAGCAAAGCCAGAGAAATTAAGGATCTGCTAGCGAGCACAAAGTTTTCAGAACTAGAACCCAGAGCCACCCTTGCATGTGCTCCAGAGGTGGGCTCTGAACTAGTCTTTTAGAATCTTGTCTCCCGAGCACACTGATGATGGGTTCTGGAGGCATGGGCTGGTATGTGCACGGGCAAGTGGGTGGCAGAATGTGACCCCCTGTATCATGGTGTGAATATCTATAAAGTGTTAGACTAATCCTTTGCCTGACAAACTTGCTCAGTCCTGGCTCCTAAGTTCGGTCTGAGATTTCCACCCAAACCATTAGCCCTGCATGTTTCCTGAATCTTTCTGATTCAATATGGAATGAATATTGATAGAGAATACCTGAGCCAGAGGAGAAGGAAAATGGTGGCTGTGATGAGAGTTTGCCTGGGTGATGAGCTCAGCTCTGGCATTGAGGGACCTGTTCTTGAGTGCAAATGGGGGGGGGGAGGTAATTGTTTTCTCCGCAGACTAATTCTCTCCACAGGAGAAGGAAAACTTCTTGGAGCTGGTGAGGCGAATGAGAGACCCAGTTGTGTTACAGAACTAATGCTGGTATCTGGTGCAGAGGTGGCATACAGAGTCAGGAATAGGCAATGATCTAGTTGGTTGGTAAGCAAAACTACCAATTTCGTTCTACTGAGCCGCTTCAGGTGAGCCTCAGTAGGAAGCACCAGGGCTGTTCTTTATACTCTGAGCCGATAGAGGGCGGGGAGGAGGAGAGTATTTGCATTGCCGAATTGAGATGTGTAAATAGGGCATGCAAGTGCCAGACTTAAGGAGATTCATCAGATTAGATCCTGAGTTGCCTCATGATTGTCTCATTACTGTAAGCACCAGGGGATCATGCTTGATGTAGATGACTTATTGCTAGTTTTAATTAACTGTTCTCCTATAGAACAGTGCCATTTTATGAGTCACACTGCCCACAGTTTTCAACAGGATTCCAAGATTGATTTTTGCAGTCAATGGTCCTGTGTTCGCAGAAACACCCCCCTCAGGCTAATACTTGTCATCACTGGACTATCTCTGTGCTTCACTGTTCATTCTCTTGCTTGCTGCCCAAACTTTAAATGGTATAAATGCAATTTTTGTAAACATTAGTGACTTGCTTTGTTTTTACAGATCAGAAATAGACATAAAGTTATAGAGCAGAGTCAAATCCAGTCAAGCATGGACAAATATGCTGGGGATTGGTGTATTAAAAACAAACAGAAAAAAATGCGTCTCTGGATTGGTAATATGTCTCCGGTGTATTAAAAGAAAAAGTAGGTAATGAAACTGGAACCATTTAGGTTTGGGTTTAATTATAGAGCCCAAACTCAGACCAGATTCACTGATTTTTTCACAAATCTGGGCTGATTTAACAATTTAAAGTGGAAAGCATGTAAAACTCAATAGGTTTATATGTTTTGTTTTTAATGGAAACCAGGCAAAAATCAGCAGAAAAATGATCTTTGAACTCATGGATTCACTTAAAGTATTGACCAGACTACATCAAAACAGGTGTGCATGTATTTCACGCAGCTTAAATGATCCCTAAACCAGCCTGGACACAGATCTACTTTTGAAGCATTTTTTGCCTTCTGTTTGCTAGTAATATCGGAGGAAGTGCGTTGCGTACTTTGGCATTTGCATGGTAGGCGTTCAGTGGTGTTTTTTTAAACAGCAACAATTCATGTGCATTATTAGGAATAGAAAGGTGGAAGAAACTGTGATAGTGACCATCTCCTTGGATTAGCTAATCTCAATAAAAAATAAAATCCGGTTTGACTAATATTAATGTCATCTAAGAGAGTGTTATGAATCTGCAAAACATTTAATATATAATGCCTGGAGGCGGAGCAAGGAAATGCAACCGCTGAATAAGATCCTGAAGAAGCAGTAACCCAGTAATAAAAATTCAAGATGCTATTATGTAGTTGGCAAGTAATCCTGAATCTAAGCAAAAGATAGTCATCTCTTCCCTTCCCTTCGCTTCTGTCTGATTCGCGTAATAGTTTTATAAGCTATCTTGTATAATATTTCTTATCCAGAAGGATTGAAGAACACTGCAGTCTTTTTCTCTGTAGGAATTAATTCTCCCATTGTTGAAGGGCTGTCACCTCTGGGGTGGAGCATGGCGTGGTTTAATAGCCCCATCTAGCAATTTAGGACAGGAAGTGAACAAATGCCACATGCAATAGGAGCTGGATGGTATATCTCTCCATTGTCCTTCATTTAGAGGGCTGTCGCTCATTTTTTGTCCCAAAATCACCTACAATGCCCAAACGTGTGGCGTCGTTTCACTTTTATTGTTCAAAATTATTTAAATCAGAAATAAAGAATCATTAAACTGTGGTTATAGAAAGTTATTCACACTAAAGAAAGGAATCCCAAAGAGGTTTCCCTACATGAATAATTAGTTGGGGTCTTTGTCACACATTGTGCCCCACGTTTGGCTACTGGCAGATTGAGAGACATGCGTCAGGGAGAATTCAAGAATGGAGAAAGTAATTGCCCTGAATGGAACTTGGCCAGGACCCTGGCATTAACATCCCTCTTCTGGCTTAACACAAAAAACGTAGTGGGGAGGCATAGGGGAAGGGTTGGGGGGTAATTATCAGAAGTGTCCATGTCTAAGGGTATGTTTACACTGTAACTCATGGGGTGTGATTGCAGCTCATGTAGACATACCTGAGCTAGCTTTAACCTAGCTAGCTCAGGTACCAGTAGTAGCAAAGCCAAGGCAGCCCAGGCTTGGGCTGGGCTGGCTGGCTGAGTAATCCAGGGTTCTGGGTGGGTTTGCGCTGCTGCAGCTTCACTGCAGTGTAGACGTACCCTAGGTCTGCATCTCCAGCTGCAGAGTGTCTCCTAAACACCATGCTGTGATGTTGGTTAAGTGTCTCCTCAATCAGGATCTTCCATCTTTTGTTTGGGGGGAAAAAAAACTGGAAAAAAAAATCCCTTTTTTTCTTTTATTTAGTTTGTTCTTGAGCTACTTAACATGGATGGTTTATTTTTAGGGAAAACAATGTCAGCCAGATTTTTACTTATTGTTGGCAGCAACACAATTTTCCCCTCAAATGCTGACAGGGAGACAATGTTTGGTGATTGCATTCGTGCAAAAACTAAAAACGACTTTAATTAAACAACCCTGAAATGTAGTTTGCAATTTAGAAGTTGAAGAGTGTTCTTTGTGCACATTTTTTTTAATTTCTGTTTTTTGTTTTTGTTTTTTTTACTCAGTGGATTGCAGGTGTTGCGTGACACATTGAATCTGGTTGTGTTTTGCCTTAAGTTGTTGTTGCTGGATGTATGAGAATGAAAATGAAAACAATCGCCCCATCCTCATTAAAATGAGTCAGGGACACACTTTTTCTACTAGTGTGGCAGCTTCTGTATGCTCAGTCTCTTTGTTTGTTTGTTTTTCCTTGTTTGTTTTTAATTTGCTCTGGTTGGTTGCTTTGCATTATTTCCTTGGTAGAGTTTTTGGCTGATTTGATCCTTGAAGGCTTCAATTCATTACATAATGCCGGGGAACAACTGAATGGCAGCCATGCAGAGATTTAGCACTGGTGGTTTTTTTGCTCTGCCTGGGAAAGCAAAATAGATCTGCCCGTCATTTCTCACCCTTCTTGTCTACATGGCAGGCTCCAGGTCATATTGGACCACTGCAGACATTAGCCAGGGGCCCCTGGGTCTCTCATGTGACTGCAATGTTCCATTGAACATCAGGGAAAGCCCTGCATGTGCATGGTCTGTAGGTCTCGGGCTAGTGGCTGGGTGAGTCCTGAGAGTGCATTTCTGTTTTTCGTTTTTGGGCAGAGGCCAGGGAAAGGAGGCCCATCATCCGCTCCATACGCCTATGTTAAATTACATATGGGGTATGTGTGGGAAGGGGGAGAGGGATGTTTGTCATTCCTTTAGTACATGTGTAACTGATAAAGGACTGAAATGAAAGGTTCCCTGCTTGGAGAGACGGGGGTGAGGTAATGCCCTTTATTGGACCAACTTCTGTTGGTGAGAGAGACAAGCTGTCAGGCTTACACAGAGCTCTCCTTGGTTGCCTGGCCTGCTGTCTGGCTCCACCCGCACGGAATGCCGAACGGCTCTGTTATCAATGGTCATGGGAATGGGCTGGATTGAAGAAGCCCTGAGTTTTGCCTCATGGTACAAACAGTTCACAACCAGCTTGCCCTGGTAAAAGTTGCCCTTACTAAGGGGTGTGTGTGCGTATGTTGTAGCCCTTAGAGCCTCTGTTGGACTGCCCAGTTGGGGGTGTCATATAGTGACCTGCTAGCCAGAGAGCTGCTGCTCAGCACTCCCTGAAAATTGGGCCCCTTTTAAGGCCGTTCAAGCTGGGCACCTGAAATCCTGAGTTGTTTATGGAAATTTGGACTATTAACGTACCCCAAATGGCTGAGCTCAGCCTCCTTGTTCAATGGGCAAGTGCACCACAGTGCAATTAACCCATCAAATAGACAGCTGAAATGAGTACCCTCCTCAGGAGGCTTTTCTGGTAGAGACTTTGTCTCAGGCCCCTTGGTCTCTTCTCCAGTGTAAAAAGTGGGAGGATGTATCTTGCTCAAAGGGGGTTCACCACAAGGCTGAAGTGGCCTGCACCACCCTCAGGGGGTGTCAGTGTTGAATTCAGATTGACAAATGCTACAACAGAATAGAAAAGTGGTGAGTAAATGAGGCAGGAAGGCTATTTATTCTGTGTGCTCGAGTGGGTTGGAAACGGGGGTGGGATGACTCATTGTTCATCCATGGAACTCAAAGTACCTCACAAAAGGTCTGTATCACCATCTCCATTTTACAGATGGGGAAACTGATCCATGGAGGGAAAGTGCATTGCCCAAGGTCAACGGCAAAGCTGGGAGCAGATTTCCCGTCTCTGGACTCAGTTGAGTGCACTGCCTCAACCTGCTCTCAGGGGCATGGCTACTCTGACAAAACAGGACCAAACTCTGTGCTAATACCCCCTGCCTTCTGTGGCAAAACCCCCTAAATTCCTCAACAATGTTGAGATTATTTGGAGACAGAATAAGTTAATTCTCATCCTCCCTATCCCAAAGCGCATGTGCACACACCCACACTGAACTGTGGCTCATAGTGCCACTGATCTTCAAGAATGATAATTTTTTGATGGATCTCCCCCCCCACTATGTACTCCAGGTGGCCCGGGTCCCCGGGCTGAAAACCTCCTTTTCCCCTCCCCTCCCCCATGTATGGCAGGGAGTTTGTAGACAGCTTCAACGGTTCACGCCTCAGCTGCTACACTGTTCACCAGGCAGCTTGGCTTCCTAGCTCACACTGCTGGATCTCCCAGTTCCCTGGCTACATGGACAATTCAGGAAGTATGCACTGTTATCTGATTTAATACCCCTGTGTGGGGAAAGCCGAGGAGCAAGATGCAGCTGCAGGGAGACGGAGCACAAAATGTTGGATGCTGTCTGTAGCCAAGTGGCAAATTCCAGGGCTTTATGATTGAGTTGAATGGGGGCAGTTCCGATCTCTGATATTGTTTCAGGATCTCTTCAAACTTAGGACGATTATGCTGCTTTAGTTCTACTCAGCTGATGTATTCCAGGTGATATCAGCAACTCTTGGGCTAGAAACTCTTTTTTAAATGGAAGTTGAGATTCTGAAACAATTCTGCATCAAAGGATGAATCCCTTGGCCCTGTATATTCTAAGCTATAGAAAGAAGCAAGTGACACAATCTGAGGCCATTGGAGGGGAGGATAATAGTAATTTCCCTAGTCATGGCTGGTTGATCTTCCATGTGTAGAATGGAATTAGGCATTGAGTCCTTCAGTTTGGGGTTGGGTGTTTTTGGTTCCACTCTTTTGCCAATCAGCTTGCTTGCAATGCACATTTTAATCAAGATGTTTATCTTGTAATATACATAGGTTTTTGGTTTCCTAGTATTGCTGTGTATACAAAAAACACTTCACGGAATCTTGGGATCCCTTTGTTCTGAATGGTTCTCCGGCATGGAGATAGTCCATCATTTTGGAGGACTTGAATTAATTAGTAGAAGAAAGGGACTGGGGCTGTGTTGTCCCATGAGAGGTGAATGGTTGTTGCACAGCCTGTTGAATTAACTTGGTGAGGTTGGAAGTGTGTTTATGCGCCATATGGTGTGTTGTCATGTTTCATTATATTTTTATAAAGTCTTAATAAAAAGGAAGGTTAGGAGGAAAAAATCCGAGAATGATAAATGTTCTCCAATGGGACATTACTGTTAAATGTTTTTAATTTGATTTTTTTAAAGGAGCTGTATTTGTAGGAGGTGATGCATGTGACTCCAGGGAGGTTCCTGCTAACAAGCCCTCCCCTCCTGTTCATGGCAATTGTATTAAATGATTTATTAATATGAAATCATGGTTCTGTTACACTTCCTCTCCCTTTCTAAATCCAGCTGAGATTTGGCCTGAAACACCTTTTTTGAAAGTTTGTATTCTGTAGAACAATGGGGCTTCTGGGTTTATTTCTTAAAAGTGAAAACACTTTATATTTTTCACATGATGACTATGTAAATAATATATTCTAGAATATAGTGCAACTGGGGGTGGGGGAGGGTATTGCAGCTTGGATTAGACCTCAAGACTGCATCTTGTCTACCTCAATTCCCTAGCCATTTAAAACCACTTAGAATTAATTACTGGGGCCTTAAACCTCTTCTTTCCTAGCCCCTGTCTGCAGCAGTCGGTCACAGGAAAAAAGGTATAGGTATAAATAAATGGTTTGGAGTTGTATTCTCTATTTGAAGACATTTATTTCTCTCTTTTTAATGTGTAACCTTTCAAGTAGAAGAATCGCCTATTTAAATGTGACTGTTAGTCTTAATGGCAGGACTCCACATGAGCTTCAGCCTGTTTGTACAGTAAGAGAACATAGGAAATTGTGTTTCAAAGAACTGAACAAATCCGAAAGGGAAGAGAACTTCCTACAGCATATTAAAATACCCCCGTTTTAAAGAACCTTACCTTTCAGTTGTGTTTTTCCCCCAATGGCTTGGTCAGAAACATGCTACTTGCTAGACAAGAATTTTCCCTTTCCCATCTGTATTCTGAGCAGCCCGATTCACTGGAACTGTGTAAAGAGAGGAAGGTTGGCGCGATATGCTTCCATGGAATTTTAAATCATTTGCATCCCTTTCAATTGTATTTTCGTTTCTTAAGCGCACTTTTTTAGTGCCAGTCATATGCTCCTCAACATTAGCATCACTGAAAGTGACGGTTAAATCCCACTGCCTCCCTCATCCCCATTATATTAAGTGCCTGTCAACACATACAACAGTCCCTCAAGTTTTGTAATAGTATTTTCACTGAACTGTATTTTATTGCATGATGAGGGAGGTGTAAGAGTTTATAGCAGCTTGCAGTTCAGTGGTTTATTGGCACCTGCTAAGTGTGTTGTGTTCAGGAATGATAAACATTAGCCATCTTCCACTGATAATACTTAGTGCCTTTCATCCAAGCAGATCAGAGTGCTTTATAAACAACGGATACCACTGTAACGGTGGATAAGTTATCAGCCTCATTTTATAGATGGGGGGGGGGGAGGGGGGAATGAGGCTTAGAAGAGGGCAAGTGAATGACTGACTCAATATAGCCAGGAGTAGAATCGAGGTGTCATGGGTTCCATCTCGTGCTTGAACCCAGTGGTCTCTAAACTTGGTTGTGGTCCACAGAGATCTGGCTGGTCAGATGGTGCTTGGCTCTTTCTCTCCAGCTGATTATACAGCCCTTGCAAGGAAGAGCCCAGAGGCCTGTAAGAACAAAGTAGGAGACTCTATAGATGCCTTAACTGAAAGCTACTGCTCCGTAAGAGGGAGAGAGGAAACAGGACCTCTCCCCCCCCCCCCCCCCCCCCGAATTAAGATGCTAATTGAAGAGGAATGTTCGGGGAGAGTGGAACAAATGAATTGGGCAGTATCTCTAGAGAAGTAGGGCAAGAAAAAGACTAGGAGACTGGGCCTCATGCCATAGGGTACTGGGCAGCATATGCAATGGGGAGGAGACCAACCGGCAGAGAAGCATGGAAAGGTGGGAGCGGGGGAAGAGCAATGGAGATGGGGTGGTGTAGCATATAGGAATAGGGTAATATTCTGTCGTTTGTAAGTTGTCTAGTGGCCCTCACTGTTATGTTGAAGCCATCTGAAACCAGTCGGAGAAGCAGTATATATGTAGGCCTGGCGTGTTTATGTATATTGAGCAAACCTAGTGAATTGGGACCCAGTCGCGCCCATGTGGGGTCTCATGTTGATGATGTGTAAAGAACAAAAGACACCAGAGGAGGGGTGGAAAGGAGATAATTAAGCAGTAACATTTGACTGTGTGAATAACGCTAATTCAATACGTCGTTTTAGAAAAAGACAGCTGATCCACGAAATACCTTCCGAATGTAACTTCTGGTCATCGGAGTTGCTGTAGATTCCAAGGTTTGATGTGAGACTGCCAGGGGTGGTGGCCTGTGTGATCGGGGTGTGTGCGTGTGTGTCTGTGTGGGGGAGATTGCCCACAAGACAATATCACTATGAAGATGAGGCTTCTTACTATAGAAAAGTTGTACAACACCTGCCGTAACCACTAGGCAACACCACCATAGATGACCGCCTCAGAGCCAAGAAGCTGAACTGGACCATCTTTTGAATAGTAACCTGTAAACTGTTCAGGAATATTATCAAGTTGCTAGCTGCTTAGCTTGAATCAGGGCAGCTCCACATGGTAAAAATAGTGAGATGGAAATAAGCTAAGAAACTAGTTGGTCACAGGAAATGTTGCAGTGTGTTCCAATTAGGCAGCCTAGGCTGCGTCCCAGTATTCTTTACAAGAAGAAAAACATTGAGAGAAAAAGAGAACCCCAACAAGCAGCCAGCAAAGCCTGGACTGTTTATTTTTGGCAGGAGCTGCTGAAATGGAAGCTGTTTGTAGTTAATGTTCTCAGTAGCAAGACACCGCCAGGGTCAGGTTACAGCTCTGATTCAGTGACCGGTTGTAAATGGCTTTGCCCTCTCTCTTTTTTTTTTTTTCCTGTTTTTTCCTTTTTGCATAGACCTTTGGCAGACTTTTTTCTTTTCCACTGTATGCCCCAAACTTGGAAATCTGCTCCTGCTAGGTTGCCCCATGAGGAGAATGCGAAGTTTGTAGAGCGATGGTCACTGCAACCCTGTTTGCCGCCGTGTCAGCTGTAGCAGCTCAAAGAGGGACACTTTGACGTCTCCAGTGATGCTAGCACTATGGTGACATTTTAAACATTATTTTAAGTGATCGCATCGCTGTGCTAGCATTGGTGGATCTAGGCGTGGGCTTGAGCAACAGTTGAAGATTTGCCTAAAATCCTCAGGATAGATAATGCCAGACAGTAGCCTGATAAAACAAAGAGCCAATCAATACTGAAGTGGAATTTTTGCCTGCATAGGGACTCTGGGGATCATGTTCCTCCTGGTGTTTTTGGGGGGCATTGTGCGTTGTTGACTTTTTTTTTTTTTAATGCAGCTCTTGTGTAGGCATCCAAAGCTATGGCGAGGCACATTTTAAATATACTACTAAATAGGGCCATATTTCAAATTTGTGTCTGAAAAGAATATGTCTTCGTTTGTTCTGCCCCAAAATATGCATAGACGTGATCACTGGGGTCAATTCGTATTCACATTTAACATGCATCAAATGTGAGCTGAAAGACAAAGTGGGAATTTCAAAAAACAACGCCTTGAAGATTCGCCTAAAGCAGAAAATACACTTGAGGTGGAGAAAAGGAGGGAATGCTATGGGTGCAGCTGTAGAGGGGTTGTTATCCATCACTTCCCCCATCCCTCTGTCACACATGTGACCAGCCTGGCGCTGGTGTGGCTGTGTTCTCTCCATGGGGAAATGTAGCAGGGTAAAGAGGTACAAGACTCCATTAGAAACCAGCACTGACCGGCGTCTGTGGAGCCCATGGCATCCTTCTCAATACAAGTCGAAAATCTTGATTGCCATGCTATCTGGCTGCGGCACGGTTACGTCCTTTCCTCTTGAGCTGGACTCAATTGTTGTCATCAGATTAGAGGCTGTAATTTCTTTTAACCTGGGTTTGCAGCCATCCTTGCTTGCTCTTCTCTGAGTCAGCGCTCTGATGCACAAGGGCATCTGGCTGTGTCTAGGACAGCATTTCAGATAACCTTTTAAGACCTAGACCCAGCAGTATGTGTAAATATCACTAGTGCCCAAATGCTTTTTTTTTCTTGTGCTTTTTCTTCATGGTATTCATGGTATTTCAGGTAAGCTGAAGTTTGACATTTGACTCCAGCATGTCTGTGTTTCAGTATTGAGCTAAACAAGAAGGAAAAAATGCAGAATATAAAATCAGCAACCCATGTGGGTTATAATTGTATACCTGTACCATGTCAGTCTGATCAATATAATTAATGCTTGCTCTTAGCCATTTGCAATTGCTTTCATTCTTCCTTTATCACATGGTTCTTAGTGCAGCCACAGCAACAATATACGGGGGAAAATATATTCTGAAAATACAGCAGTTAATTGCTAAATTCAGCGTACAAAATGCCAGCTGTTGCGACTAGATAACTTATGGATAGGGCTGAGACCTGGCAATAAGGAATTCTCTGGATCACAGGGAGAGCTGCTATGTGGTTGGATGTATATGTATGTTTGGTACCTTTTTTCAATTATAATTAAATTATATTGTTGCAATTGCGGGAGGGGATGGGCCAGGACCTCTTATGTTGTTTCCCATTAGCTATCTGGTGAGCATGCCACCTCATTCATTGTACCTCAGTTTCCCCCATGTGAAAAATCAGGACAATAACTTATACATCTCACTAGTGCTTTGAGATTCAGTGGGTGTTTGTAAGGCATTTAGGGATGCCCAAATGAAATATATTAGCTTGCACTTCTTTAGCCCTTACCATTCAAGGACCTCAGAGTGCCTGATAAACTAAACATCACAACATCCCTGTGCATTATTTCCATTTTGCAGGTAGACGTTGTTAATACAAGAGGTATGACTTACCTAAAGTCATTCACTGAGTAAGGGCGTGTCTACACTACTGGGCAGATCGACGGGCAGCGATCAATCCAGCGGGGGTCGGCTTATCGTGTCTAGTATAGACGCAATAAATCGACCGCTCTAGCGTCGACTCCGGTACTCCACTTCAATGAAAAGCCCTAGGGGAATCGATGGGAGTACATCTCCCGTCGACACACCGTAGTGAAGTCACCATGGTAAGTAGATCTAAGTACGTCGACGTCAGCTACGTTATTCACGTAGCTGAAGTTGTGTGACTTAGATCAATCCCCTCCCATAGTGTAGACCAGCCCTAAGTGGTAGTGCCAGGAATAGAAACCCAGGTCTGCTGTCTCCCAGTCCTGTGCTCCAGCTCTGTCTGTGAAAGGTGCTGTGTTACACTGTCGCTATTATTGACATACAGAGCTATTTATTTTATTTCTAATTATGCAGAAAGAAGCTTGCATCCAAAGAGATGGCTTTGACGGTGGCTAAAACCCCCAACATCAAACAATCAGAGTAAAATAAATGACTGCCGTCCTCATTTCACCCCATACAATGCACACATTCCCAAACCCCCAAATGCTGGTCTAGAAGCGGTGGGGGAAAATATTGGATCAACAGCTGGATTTAGGTCTTAAGTAAGAATTAAATCTGTATATGGGCTTAATTTAAATGGTGGTTTTCTGCTCTGCTCCAAAACTATGCGAGGGTGAGGTCTCAAAACAATTAAAACCAACGCCTTATTTGGGGGCAGGAAAGCGCAGGGGCCTTGTCCTAGCTCCAAGATGTAGGCATAGGAAGCCCCTCCTCTGAATGCCCGAAGTCTCAGAAAGAAATTTGAAAGCCCTTCTTTTTCTCCCACACCCTAATTCTTACCTCTGTACGTCTACTCCTGCAATGAGCCATTGTATCTCCTGAATGCAAGAGAAGAACTATATTTCTAAACAGTCTGTCAAAATTTGCTTCATTGACTCCTTGGAAAGTGTCATTTCCCTGCTAGGATGCAGCAAGATGGGAACCTGGAGTTGCACACAACCTCTTTAATATTTGGGCCTGTGTGTATTTAATCCAGCGAGATGAATTTGTAATTCAAACTGCCTAAATATTGTGCTGGCTCAGTATGTTCTTGAACCCCAGTACATTTGCAGCTATGCCAGGAGGAGCTTAATTACAAGGAGCCGGTTTTAAAGCTGCTACAAACTGCACTGATATTTGACTGCTTTCTTTTGTTTACTCCCTTCTGGCATCTTAAAATGAAATGGAAAATTAAATCTCACTTCTGGGGTTCTCTCCCCCTTGTTCAAAGAACTCATCAAGAGGTGTTTTTGTCTTGCAAATATTTCACTTATCACGTTATGCTGTTTGTTGCTGGAATGAAGCAGATGCACATTTCTTTGTATTTCCCCTTTCCTAGATTTTCAGGATAATTAGCAAACAAATGAGATTCAAAACCTTGAATGGATTTTGGATTTTGATAGTGCATTATGTTTTACACATTTATTGAGGGGACAGAATCAGGACAAGCATATGAAACCTACACCTATGGTGTCCCATTAATTACTGTCTGATTACTTTCTATACTAACGCTCTAAAAAACCTTGTAACCCAATTATTGGAACTGATGTCCTGTTGGGTTTGCATCTTCACCATAGTTGGATGTTGCCATGGTGATTGGCATAATGGAGCTTAAAGATGCTACAGATGTAGCATGACAGGATAGTCAGGAGAGTGTGGGATAGGAACAGATGCAGTGTTAAAACCAAAGTTGGTTAATTTTTTCCCTTGTTGGCTTTCCTGCAAAGTGGTGGTGGGGGGATATTTCATCTAAGCAGATGCCCTTCTTGTACATTATAGGAGAGAGACTTTTTTCCCCCCAAAAGAGTTCATGGAGTTGTTCAGTTAATTGTCATTTAAATAATGCACCAAGCAGATTGGAGTTTGTGTGTATTGACCTTCAGTGCAGTACCCTTAATATTACTTACCATGTGTATTTTCTTGGTTGAAGCAGCAAAGAAAAAATCCCCCACCAGATTCCTGCACACATTTTTAAATGGAAGCTATTATTCAGACCACTGTGTGGTGTTTTTATTAATACCTTTTGCTGCACTGTTGCTGTTAATTAACACCAAGTTGGGAAGTTTTAAATCCAGACAACAAATACTTGCTAATTAGAGTTAATGGGCAGATTCTAGCAATAATCTTTTGATTTGCCTTTTTTTTTTTTTTTTTTTTTTTTTTTTTTTAAACATTGAAAATGTTTTCTTCCTGTGCGTGAGGATCATTGAAAAACTGGTCATCCATTGGCAGGGAATGTCTGAGGTGTTTTTTTGTTTTTTTTTCTATTCCTACCAATCAGTGGGTATAACTTGTTCTGCTTCTGAGCCCTTGCTGGAAGCTGCATAAGAGTTCAAATATGAAATATAACAACATTTACATCTCTTGTAAGCACAACATTGAGATGCATTGGCTCTTTTGCCAGAAAGCCATGGTACATTTTTTACATTCCCATTTAGTGAGAAGGAGCAAAAAACAAGCTTTCATTTCAACCAGCCTGCAATGTTTTAAAAAGGAACTAAAAATATATCTCATCACTGAAGCAAATGATGAAAGGTGTGTTGTTGTTTTTTTGTGTTTTTATATATAAAGGAAATCAGGGAAAGATTAGAACTCTCCAGTGTAAGGAAAATCTCAACTCCGGGGAAAATAAATAACCTCAGCCAAAAGAAATCCGTTATTTCAGTTCCCTTTATGTGTAGTTAGCCGTACGTTATTGATAAGTATTACTAATGGTCATTTCATATGAAACGGACATTCTGATTTAGTTCCATCCCTTTCCTCTTCATGCATGTGCTTAAAGTTGGCCTACACTGGGGATTACATCCGTGGTTGCCAGCACTGGTGCACATGTGAAAACCCTTAACATAGACCAGCCTAGGTGTGACTTACATAAGCAGAGTTTACCCCTGCTTGAAACCCAAGCAAACTGTGTTAGCTCATTATGGAATTGAGCAGTTTGTACTAAGGCCAGGTCTGTGCTAGAAGTGCTTTACTCGTGTAGCTGTACTGGCAAAGCACTCCTACTGTGAACACAGCTTACACTGGCAAAGCTTATTCCAGCTTTATTCCTGGGAAATAAGTTATACCAATAAACGTGCAGTTTTGCAAGTATAACTGCATCTGCATTACGGGCTTTTGCCAGCACAGCTACGTCAGCCACCGTTCACACCGCATCACGCCCCTGACCCTGGCTATGGTGGCAAAAGTTTGTGGTGTACATTGACCTGCGGGTTTCCACTGATACAGAGACACGGCTGCTGGCCACCAGTGCCTGAAATTCCCAAAGTCTCCTCACAGCTTACTGTGTTGCTTTAGGCTTGATCTACCAAGCTCTCCCATTGGTGTAGGTAGCATCTTCACTAAGTGCTACAGCGGCACCTCTGTAAGTGTAGGCAAGCCCTTAACCTTTATCAACATACGTTTTTAACGATTTAATGTTCCCGAAGTCAAGAGGGGAATGAGCACTGGTCAAGGGGCCTGAAAAACCCACTGCATTGGAGATAAAGGTTGGCAGGGAACTTGGGCTAAAAGTTCAGGAAGCCAGCAGGTGTGGTACGGGGACGAAGGGTTAAAGTTGTAATGAACACGGCCCTTAGATGTGATGTTGATTGAAGCTATAGGGAGATACTCTGAGAGAGTTTCTCTCCTCCTCCCCCCCCCCCCCCCCCCCCCCCCCCCCAGGTGCTTATTCTTTCTGGCTGTTTTAAAGCTTTTCCTTGGATTTTCCCTTGTGAATGTGTAGGAACTGTTTCTTTCTATGCGTTTGTTCATTGGGTAGTGCACTTAGATGCTTCCATAATATATATAAATTATTCTCAGGGGTTGGGGCTCTGTCCATTGGACTGGTGTTCTGAGACCTCCAAAATGTCATTTGGAATCTTCAGCATGTAGCCCTGAATCATCCATGATCTCAATCTTTGAGTTAAACTCAGAAAAAGAAAGGGATCTGTATATAAGGTTATCAGTATTCTGCTTTGTATCTTCTCTAATGTACACATTTGTGAGCCACAGAGATGATGCTTTCCAGTAATGTGCGGTGGTTAAACTTTGCAAAGCTAAGTGAAATAGAACTCTCTACAAACTGCCTCTGAGCACTTTTATAATTCTGGGGTTCAAACGATAATTAGCGAACCGTAAATATTTAGCAATTGTTCTCTTCCCCCAGAGAAATCTTGAGTGGTCTTCTTTTGCTCTTCATCTGTTTCCATTTGGCGAAATTAATTTATTTAATAATACAGCAACCCAGTTAAATTTATGTTCCTTCCTGGTTAACATTCTTAGTAGATACTTTAAAAATCCAGATAGGAAACCCTTACATTTTTTATGAGCGAATCTGAAACCCATAATTTAAATGTACAATGTATCAAGCTCTTGTGGTGTTTTGGAAGGGGGAGGGCGGGTTAATTCTCTCAGGTATGCAAATGTACACTCTTGATGAGAGCTGAGTTACTATTTATGCCCCTGATCCTGCAAAGACTTAGCACGTGTGCTTGGTAGAAGACCCATGGAGAAATCATTGGAAGCATAAAGTTAAGCATGCCTGCGATCAGGGCCTAAATCCTTCCTCCCTCCCTTACTTCAGAAACACACATGCTTTAGATACAAGGTGAATAGGTTCCTTGGAAATGCCTAAGCACCTTTCTATTCTTTCATTAGCAGGCTTGCTTGAAACTGAACGCTAGCACTGTTAGGTGATTTCTTATTCACAAAGTTCTGGAATGATTCCTAAATTCTCTAGTAAGCTGTCAAAGTGAGACACGTTTCACTGTTGCTAATGTAAACCTTGTTAATGAGACAAAACAAGGAGTGAGAATTTGTTCTGTCCTTGGTGTAGGGCGGGTCATTGCAGTTTCCTAGCAACACCTAATACCGAATCATAGCTCTGTCATCCAGTCTCCTCCTTTCCCTGCGCCTCTCTGTCTTTGGCCCCGTCTACACTACCCGCCGAAATCGGCGGGTAGCCATCGAAGTATCGGGGATCGAATTATCGCGTCTTGTCTGGACGCGATAAATCGATCCCCGAACGCGCTACTTCGAACTCCGGTACTCCTGCAGGGCGAGTGGAGTTACCGGAGTCGACGTGGGAGCCGCGAACTTCGATCGCGGCGCCGCGCGGACGCGAGGTAAGCGTGCCAAATTCGAACTAAGGTACTTCGACTTCAGCTACGCGAATAGCGTAGCTGAAGTCGAAGTACCTTAGTTCGATCCCGCCCCTAGTGTGGACCAGCCCTTTCTGTGTTATACTCTGCCATTTCAGTTTGTGCTAAGAAAGGAATAGCAAGTGACTAGTATTCTTTTGTACAGCAGAAACCTGTAGCAAGGAAATCAGGGTATTAATCATTTTAAATGCTGATATTAACTTACCTTGAGTAAAATGTGCTCCTTTTATATATAATAGTTTTACTGTTCAGAGGGATAAAATGCAATGAAATTATTGTGGTCAAAATGACAGTGAACATAACGTCCATACACTCTTTTGCAAACGTCACATTGAAATCTGTTTACTAAGTACATAGTTATGCTTAGGTGTTATTGAGTGCTGGGTTATAGGCATAGCCTTTATTTTTAGAATGGGGGGTGTTACTTCTAGTACAGTAGAATCTAGAGGTCCTAATTAGGGCCCGGTTGTGCTAGGTGCACTGTACATACTTAAAATGAAAAGACACTTCTTGTCCCAAAAGCTTACAGTCTAAATATATAATGACACAACAGTTGGATACAACTAGCGGTTGGGGGTAGAGAGGGGAGGACAAGGTTAATGATGTTTTAGTAGAATTAATGTAAAATAAGAATTGGGGTATTCTGCCAAAAATAAAAAAACTAACATTGACTTTGCACGGATATAAGAGAACCAAAATATGCCAGATTTTTTGAGTATTCCTACCATTCTTCTATCCTCTTCTTTATAATAGATTTGCTACAGCTTGTTTAAAATAAAAGCAACAGTGAATTTGTGAAAAATAGACATTTCACACACACACACACACACACGGCTGCTTTTTTTTTTTTTTTTAAATGGCCTTCAAATTGTCAGGCAAAGGACTGTCAAGTAAGGCTCACAGATAGTTTACATTAACTACCCTTCATAATACTGGGGTCATAGAAGACTGAATTAAAAGCTCGAAGAAATGGCACAGTTTGGCCCAAACTCTTCACCCAAGTCAGAGATGTATTTTATATTCATCAGGCAGGTCACTTTTTGTCTTTAGCAGATATTCAATTTTTAGAGAAATAGGAGCTTCACTCACTGGATCCCTTCCCCCCTGTCATCTCTAGGTTACAAGCCAGGAAAGCCTAGATCTGAAAGGTCTGACAGCTACTCTAGGAGCAAAATGCTAAGTTGATCATCAGCCATAGAATTCAAAAGAGGGCATTGCAGGCTGAAATATTGCCTTGTCTAAGCACCATGCTGAGTAGAAAAAGTGGATTGAATGTGAACCATCGGAGTCGAAATGAATAAGAACAGCCATTTTTCATCTGCTCTAGGTAAAATAGAGCTTTTCGTTTTCTTCTTGCCTTTTCTTGTTCTGTGGAAGTATCAAACTCTTCCCTTTGTTTTCCTTCTTCAGAACTAAAAGGAACATTAAAAATGGAAGAACTTGTCTAGTTTTGTTTGTGACTAAGCTATAGGGGTGAAAGAAAGCAACTGTTAACTCTACACACATGATCTTGCATGTGCGTGAAGAGCAAAGGGTTTTGATGACCTTAAGTAGAAAAGTACAAGTCTAATTATTATTTATATTACAGTAACACTCAGAGGCCCGTTGTGCTAAGCACTGTGCAGAGAAGTCTCCCCCTCCAGTGCCTTAATCACAAAACTATCATTCTTTCCAAGCAGTCTGGAGAACTGACCCTTCTGAGGTCTTCCCACAAATAATACCCAGCAAGGATTTCTGAATGTGGTGCATAGATGGTGATTGGGATGTAAAGGGCTCTTGAGATTTTTACACAGAAGATTTATCTGAGATGAAAATTACTGAAATATAACTTTTTTTTCTTATCAAGAGTTATTCCCTTTGCCCTTTAATATGTAGATTTGATGCCTTGGGAAATGGCATTCTTACTTGTCTGCAAGGTCAATGAGTTCCAAGCACTTGCAATTAAATCTCTTTCTCTAGTGTTTTCTAAAGTTCCTGAATTCATTCCAAAGCTCACTTCCTAATTTGTCAAGAAATTGTTTGCCCGCCTTATTGCCTGAACTGCAAAATAGTCCTGAGGAAAGGGGAAAAGAGTCATGAGAGAGCATCTCTTCAGTGCTTTAGCTACCCTGGTATTCTGCAGAATGCTAGCTTTTTGTATCCTCTGTTGCTTCCAAAAAAGGTTAAATTGATTCTAAGCAGGGCTGTCAAGCAATTTTAAAAAATTAATCGCAATTAATCGTATGATTAATCGCACTGTTAAACAATCATAGAATACCATTTACTATAAATATTTTTGGATGTTTTCTACATTTTCAAATATATTGATTTCACTTACCACACAGAATACAAAGGGTACAGTGCTCACTTTATATTTATTTTTGATTACAAGTATTTGCACTATAAAACCCCCCCAAAAGAAATAGTATTTTTCAATTCACCTAAAAGAAGTACTGTAATGCAATCTCTTTATCATGAAAGTTGAACTTACAAATGTAGAATTATGTAAAAAAAACCAACCCCTGCATTCAAAAATAAAACAATGTAAAACTTCAGAGCCTACAAGTCCACTCAGTCCTACTTCTTGTTCAGCCAATCGCTCAGACAAGCAAGTTTGTTTACATTTGCAGGAGATAATGCTGCCCACTTCTTGTTTACAATGTCACCTGAAAGTGAGAACAGGCGTTCTTATGGCACTGTTGTATCTGGCGTCGCAAGATATTTATGTGCCAGATGCACTAAAGATTCATATGTCCCTTCATGCTTCAACCACCATTCCAGGGGAGATGTGTCCATGCTGATGACGGGTTCTGCTCGATAACAATCTAAAGCAGTGTGGACCGATGCATGTTTATTTTCATTATCTGAATCAGATGCCACCAGCAGAAGGTTGATTTTCTTTTTTGGTAGTTCGAATTCTGTAGTTTCCGCATCCGAGTGTTGCTCTTTTAAGACTTCTGAAAGCATGCTCCACATCTCGTCCCTCTCAGATTTTGGAAGGCACTGCAGATTCTTAAACTTGGGTCGAGTGCTGTAGCTATCTTTAGAAATCTCACATTGGTACCTTCTTTGTGGTTTGTCAAATCTGCAGCGAAAGTGTTCTTAAAATGAACAACATGTGCTGGGTCATCATCCGAGACAGCTATAATATGAAATATATGGCAGAATGTGACTAAAACAGAGCAGGGGACATATAATTCTCCCCCATGGAGTTCAGTTACAAATTTAATTCACACATTTTTTAATGAGCGCCATCAGCATCAAAGCATGTCCTCTGGAATGGTGGCCGAAGCATGAAGGGGCATACGAATGTTTAGCATATCTGGCATGTAAATACCTTGCAGTGCCAGCTACAAAAGTGCCATGCAAATGCCGGTTTTCACTTTCTCCTGTAAATGTAAACAAACTTGTTTCTCTTAGCAATTGGCTGAACAAGAAGTAGGACTGAGTGGACTTGTAGGCTCTGACATTGTTTTACATTGTTTTGTTTTTGAGTGCAGTTATGTAACACAAAAAAAATCTATATTTGTAAATTGCACTTTCATGACAAAGAGATTGCACTACAGTACTTGTATGAGGTGAACTAAAAAATACCATTTCTTTTGTTTGTCATTTTTACAGTGCAAATATTTGTAATAAAAATAATATACACTTCAATTTCAATTACAACACAGAATACATTATATCTGAAAATGTAGAAAAACATCCAAAATATTTAATAAATTTCAATTGGTATTCTATTGTTTAACAGTGCGATTAAATCTGCCATTAATAGCGATGAATTTTTAAAATCACGATTAATTTGTTTGAGTTAATCGCATGAGTTAACTACAATTAATGGAAAATGCAAAATTGAAGCTAATCACACCTCCCACATCGTAAATGAGACTACAGTAATTCAGCAAAGCTGTTGGATTACACTGAAGGTGAAACTACTGAAGGTTTCTCTCTCCTCGTCTAGTAGCATGCCTAATTTGATCTCTGTTCTGATATCCATGCATAGTTATTTGGATGTAAGATTATGGCTAGTAGTGGTTTATAATGCTTGGCTTTCTGGAGCACACCACCTTTCTCTCCACTTTTAGTCATGTAAATCTCATCTTGATTCCGTCGTAGAAAACTGTGGTAGATTAGAAGCATAGAGTCAAACTGTGAAGTCAGGTTTACACTCCAGTGTAAATCTGGAGTGGTTCAATGGATTTACACCAGTAGGTAAATGAGATTAAATATTTAGAGAAGGAAGGTGGTGGTGGTGTGGGGGGATCTTTAGTTAATTTTGGAAACTGTATCTTTGTGTAGCATGTTTTCCTGGAGCTTGGACATGCTTCTAGTGGAAAAGTTTGCTAAGCCAGAGCCAAATGGCTGACTCCAATTAATGACTTGAAAATGTTTCTACTACATCTGTGTAGGAGGGTTGAGAGGGAGAGGTGTTATCCTGGCGGTAGAATAATACAAAAATTATAACAAGTAATTTCCAGTAAGCTAATAAACTTTCTCCAGGTCCACATTCGAATGAAATACATACATAGAAACAATGATGAAATGTTAATATATTAATGTTAATATATTTTAAGGTATTGGCCTTCACCCCACACCCAGCCAGCCTTACCGCCATGCCTGCGAAAACCAGTGAGAGATTTTAGGGAGGTAGAAAGTGGAGGATAAAAGGGATGATAGTATAGTTCAAAGGTGGCTGTTTTGGTATGGGGAAGCTATAAGCTGATTTGTTTTAAAAAAACAAAAACAAACAAAAAAACCCTTCACAATGCATCACTCGGGATTGTTGTTTCTCTTGCGGTAGTCAAGGCCCAAGACCCCATTGTGCTAGTTGCTGTACAAATACAGAATAGACATGGCCAATACTTAGCAGTCACCCCCAATACCTCAGAGAAAGAGACGTGGAGAATGAACTCTGCTCAGTGTCTGTGGTCCAGGGAATGAAGCAAAAACAGCATCAGTTTCCTGGAGCTGTGTGGTGGAAATGCTCCTGGGACTCTAGCCTGAGGAGATAAATGATACCTTCTGCTCTACCACAGGTCACACACATTAGGGTGTCTCCAAACTTGCACCTTCAAAGGATATTTCTTTTATTGCTAACCAAGTTAAAACAGCAAACACAAACCTTAGCTTGAGCTTGGCTGTTCCTAACATTTTCCCCTGCAGGAGAATCATTTGTCCCTACTAGAGTCCCTCTTGCCTTTCAACCTGTTACATTCCTGCATTGGAGCTGATGGGAGCCACTTGATCTGGCTGCCAGGGTGAGTCAGCAGAATAGGACTGCATCTCTCTGCATGGTCGCTCTTGCACAGGCAAGGAGGGCCTAAAGGAACTTCACCCCGCCAGGAGGGCGTCAAACTGTCGGGGGGTGGTAGAAAGATGCATATCATCCCCAAGGGCAAAGCACATCAAATACAAAGACCGGAGCGTCCATGAGGCTGGGAAAATACTTGCTGAATTTTGGTTGTGTGTCCATACTAAGGGATTGTACCGCTTTAACTATATCTGTTTCTAAACTGATCTATTTAGAACAACACACAAACTGTGGGTATGTCTACACTACCCGCCGAAATCGGCGGGTAGCCATCGAACTATCGGGGATCGAATTATCGCGTCTTGTCTGGACGCGATAAATCGATCCCCGAACGCGCTACTTCGAACTCCGGTACTCCTGCAGGACGAGCGGAGTTACCGGAGTCGACGTGGGAGCCGCGAACGTCGATCCCGCGCTGCGCGGACGCGAGGTAAGTCGCGTTAGTTCGAAGTAAGATACTTCGACTTCAGCTACGCTATTCGCGTAGCTGAAGTCGCGTATCTTACTTCGAACCCCCCCCTAGTGTGGACCAGCCCTGTGTGCAGATCAGGCTTTTACATATTGTAATTGCTACTGGGAGCACCTCTCCTGGCTTGGCTATATCCCCTATAAGCAGGCAGGTATCAGCCCTTAATTCCATTCTGTCCATGTCACTGAACCACAGCAACTCATCTCATCCCGTCATATGGAGCCTTAAGAAAGATACAGGCACCCTGAGGCTGTAGGATGAACTGGAACAATTCGGTGCTTCTTGAAAAGCCTCCTGAGTGGCCTGGTCTGCGCTAAAAAATTAGGTCACCCCAGCTATGCCGTTCAGGGGTGCGCCGCTGTGGCGCTTCAAGTGTATGCAAGCCGTCAGTGTGGTCTCCTGGCATTTCCTGACAATTTGAGCAGGTTCCATAATAGCCATTAGTAGTGCAGTGAAATGACTGTCAGGTGAAATGAAAAGGTAGCGCAGGTACTGGTAGGATACATACCATAAGGCAAAGAGCCTCCTCTCCTTGTGTCCTAATCCTCCACTGTTAAAGAGAAATCCTAGCTCAAATTTGGAGACAAAAGGACCTTTCACAAATTCTTAAAGGGCCTGGGGAATTTGCAAGAAGGATTCGCCCTCCGGTTCATAACCTCTCGCAATGCAGAGAAAAGAGGGCACATAAAGGTATCATTCCAAAGCTGATAAAAGGAACCAAATATTTAAATTCTTCCCGAATGTCTGAGGGCTTTCAAGAAAGACTCATCCCAAACAATATCATAGGGTTGGAAGAGTGTGCGCCCCACAGAAGGGGTTTATAAAGCTGATACCTAGCTCAACATCCGTAGGTTCACAAGTGGGGTCTGTGGGCAATATCAAATGAGAGATTTTTCCAGTCCTATTAATTTTTAATCTGAGGGTTAGTGTGTGGTGATCTAACCTTCCCCATAGAATCTTCCTGTATATATTGGAGCTGGTTTAGATCAGCTTATGTGTGAAATGTAATAAGCTTTTTGTTTCTTTGCCTGCAGGAGGAGGGAAATTATTACTCCATGTACAAGGGTCAATTGCTTGATAGATACGGTTATCATCCCACCTGTTTGGGAACTCTAGCAGCTTCCAGTCACAGTTATAAAAGGTGTCGGAGCATTCACCTATAGCTGTGATGGCTCCAGCTTTGCCCCTGCCTTGCCTCTCTCTAGGTACCCAGTCCTGACCCTCTGCTCCAATTTCTTTCGTTGGCTTTGACCTCTGGCGCCTGGCCTCTGGCCCTTGGCTCTGATTCCTGACTCCAACCACTAGGCCTGACCGCCCACGTCCTGGTCACTGACAAAGGGGACCTAACTCACCTGTGTAGGACCATCAGATATCAATTCTAAGAGAAAAGAAACTGATGTGTAAAGATTCTCCTCCCCTCCCCGCTTTGAATCAGAGGTATTAGCAAACTAACATTGCTGCTTCCACCCACTTCCTACCACCCAGCACAGAAGAGTTTGAATTCAGCTCCCATGGAACACCGGAGGGATTTCAAACCTGTGTTACTGACTCAACAGCCCAGAAAAGATTTCAGTAGGAAAACATGCTTGGCTACCTTTCAGCGGATAGACAGGCATTAATTCCTGCTGTGACTATTTACACTCCATGAATCCTTGAGGGAACACAAGCTAAGCTTTAGCAAAGCATCCAGAGAAGCTGGATTCTTGTAGCTCCGCTCAGGAAATCTAGTACATTTTCCTTCCTGCCCCCTTCTTGATCTGGTGGCTTGGACATCGTAGAATATCAGGGTTGGAAGGGACCTCAGGAGATCATCTAGTCCAACCTCTGCTCAAAGCAGGACAAATCCCTAGACATTTTTTTTTTACCCCAGTTCCCTAAATGGTCCCCCTCAAGGGCTGAACTCACAACGTTGGGTTTAGCAGGCCAGTGCTCAAACCACTGAGACATCCAACCCAGGCTTTTGTGGTGGGGAGGATAGTGATTGTTGTTCTCATTTATTGCTTCGGGTGTTTACTAAGGGCATGTACAGCCCTCATTCAGGCAAAAAAACAAAACAAAAAAACCCCCAACCCCACCCATGCACCCCAAAAGATTTGGAGGATTATCTTTTGGGTGATTGTAAACTATTAATTTTCCTGGATAAAGTGGGTACCATTAAACATTTATGTTCCTGTCTCTCATTGATTGGGGAGCAGATAACTCACTAATCTGAGCTGGGATAGGAGGCCTTTGATAACTACACTACCGCAGATAAGAAATTACCCTTATAATTTCAACAGACGTGTTGCTGACAAAACCTGAATTACAGCAACACTTGTAATTGCTACTGCAATGGGAGATGCATTAAATTAAAGAGCAACACAAATTCCAGGTGTGAAGTGCTTTATAATTTTCCTCATTCTGTTCTACACAACAAATTTACGATGGCTGCTTTCCCTCCACCCATCTTGTCTTGCCAGTCTGTCTTCTAGTATATTATGTTCCATGATTATTATATTTTCTTTGGTATTGAAATACTGTGGTGTAGACAATGGCCTAATGTTTTTACAAGTGGCTAGTAATTTTTTGGGTGCCTCAGTTGTTGAAGATTCAACTCGAAACAGCTGAAAGAAGCTTGATTTTCAGAGGGGAGGTGCTCAGCACTTTCTGAAAATCAGGTCCTTTTGAGGTGTGTCAGGTTGGGAACTTCAATCACTGGGCTCTTCTGAAAATGCAGGCCAGTGTGCCTTGAGAAGGGGAAGTAGTACAAATGATATGTAATGTGGATATTAAGTGAACTGGACTTGAAGCCTGTCTTGTAAGGCCATAAACAAAAAAAGCCATGCTTTAAGCAGCATCTAGAGAATTCAGTCACCAGGAAGTGCCTCTGTTTGATGAGCTACCCATGGCAACACATGCTGGTTGTCTTGTTAACTGTGGAGGATCAGGTACTCCAATATGGACTCCACAAAGCCTAATGGAATCAAATGCAGTGATTACATCTCTTAGAACTCTTATAGTCTAATGCATGTTTATGGAAATGATAGCGCAAGTCTCTCGTGATGGTTAACGGTTTCAGCCTTATTAAAAGGCTGAAAGAGAAAAGAACCACTAATATCTCCAATGGCAATGGCCAAAACCAAAGGGAGAGCAACCACGGATACACACACAAATGTCATAGTTAAATTCTTAACAGGATTTGGGGGAATTTCTTTTTCAGACTGATTCTCTTAATTTTACTAGGGTCTTTGCAGAGTTGTGCCATTCTTCAGCAAAGTAAAAACCAATTAGAGCAGAAGTTTTGACTCTACATTTTCAAGTTTAAATTATCTAAGTTACAGATAGCTTTCAAGGTCAATTTCTGGGTGCATGCTATGAAACTTAATTGATATTTTCTTCCCTAAAGCACCAATTTATTAACAGGCAACCTATCACTTACATAGAATTCCCCTGGAAATACTTTAATTTAACCTGGGACACTTCAGCTCTGAAGTTCTTCTATTCAAATTAAAAAGGCTTCTTTTTCCAGAAACAAATAGCAAACTCTTCTACTGCTTCCAAAGTGGAGGGGACACAACTGGAAATGGGGGAGGAGAAAGGTGGTGTGTTAGGAATTCAGTGAAAATGGGTAGTTTTCCAAAGAGAGGTTTTTAAATTACAAGAATAGTTACCATGGGCTAAATTCTGCCCATTTGAAGGAGGTTGGGGATAGGGAAAGTGGAGAATCTAAAGTTCAACATTTGTGTGTCCCGGTTAAAAGAACTTCTACCAAAATATTTTGGTATTATCTAGCCATTACCCTGCACCTGTATCTGGGTCCAGGCAGTTTTTTATAATGATCCTGGGGCTGGTCTCCAAACACAACCTATTGGAAACAATAGTCTGCTTCCCAAAGAGTGAAGTTACTTGAAGGTCAGTTAAGTCTCTGTATAAGACCAAGAGCTAACTTTCAAAAGCAGCTTTTGATTTTGGCTTCTTTGATTGTTGCATGGCCAGCTTTAGACACCTCAAAGGGAGCTAATTTCCAGTGAGTGGGTGTGAGCGTTTCCTGAAAATCAGGCCCCTTTAAGGTGTCTCCCATTGGGATACCCAAAATCATTAGTCACTTTTGAATATTTGGGCCTAGGTTTCTAATGCATAATGAGAGTTCTCCACAATGGACAATACTAGAATGCACATACGATAACCGAGGACCCACACATAAGCCAGATATTGTGTGATTCCAGTGCTGGACTCTGTCAAGTCATGTTTACTCCTTGCAAGAGATTATGTACCCAAGTGGTGGTGGTTGTAGAACTTGGTAGCACGTGACGTGTTTTACTTCACTGAGAGGCAAGACAAAATGCTGTGAAATGTGGCAACCTTCCTTTCCATAAGCATTTTCCACTCCATTCAGGAGAGCCAATGACATCTGAAAGTGAGCAGGCCAAATTTACGTACGGTGCATTCAACAGCAGGTAACGATCATTTGTATCTGTTTCAAATGGCATGTATTCATTATTATTTACTGATAAGACAGGGTGTCCTATCTACCCTCAGCAGACTTCACTTCTTCTGGGTGGGCACTCACTCACTCACACAAACATCTCAAAGAGTAAGTAAAAGGAACAGTATTTTTTAACTTGCATTAATAACCAGAATTAAATTATTCTTGAATTCATTATTAAATGAACTTATGATTAAATATTGAGATGAATATTGTCAATTATATCAGTCTTGGAGAAGAGGGAAAAAAATCCGTAATATGGATGAGTTCAGTTTCTGGATCCAAAACAACCCAGGCAGTGTCAGCCAATACATCCAGTGTCCCCGAGTACTAGATTTGGAGTATATGCTGTAGATGAGAGATGTTTATTGTGGGGGTGGAGGAGGGAGAGGAGAGAGATTCCTTTTGACTTGCCCACAAAGCAGTTGTTGTTCCACATGAGAGTTCAATGCTGGCAGAATTGTCCAGTGGTAGCACATGAAGATTTTCAGTGTTCACCATTATATTCCAGCATTTGGTTCCTTTTTAAGACAGACCATGGTCCATGCAGAGGTAGTGCAGGTCTGATGAACTGTACATTTTGCAGATGGCATAACACTGGGAGCTAATGTTTACCTTGTGAAGCTCCTGAAAGCTCCTAATTTATTCTGATTTTCTGAGTTAAATATGTCTGGCTCTTAGAGTAGAAGTAGACCCTAAATGTGAACTTCTGCACACTGGGTCCATAACTATTATATTTTGGTACTACAGTAATTTCTAGAGATCCCAGCTGAGATGGGGGCTGTGTTACATAGATTAGCAAAAGCGAATCCATGTCCCAAAGGGCTTACAGTCCAGACACACAGGGTGGAAGAAAGGAAATTGTAATTCCATTTTACAGACTGGGAGCTGTCCTACACACACTTCAAGAGAATGGCGTAAGAACTAGTATATAAGATAGTTTGGTCCAGGCACAGATCTTGCAAGCATAGGAGGCTTCATTAAAACTTGGCCCTATATTTATTCTCAGGATCATTAAAACCATCACTCTTCCTCTCCTCCCCCCAATTCACATGTTCTTTTGTATTTTTGCTGAGGAGTAGTCTCCTTCCTTTATGCCAGAAATAAGCATACTCCGCTGACCTGGACTTACGGAGGGGAAGCTAAATAGGTAGGCACGGAATTACGCTTACTAGAAGCACAGTGTCTTTAAAATACTCCACGGAACTTCCTAGAAGAAATGAAGAAACGGAGGTCAGTAATGCCTCAGACTCTTCTCTTCATGCTGTGAGTGACATTGGTCATGTCTTTTGATTCTCAGAGGAGAGGTAGGCATTACTTTCTGTAAATCATACTGATGGGGTTATGGACTCTTCAGCCTGACTGGGCGAAATTGGAGTCCTAGAAACATTGCAAAGTGGTAGCTTGATTGCTGATATTTAACCAACCCTTTACTGTATTCACTTATGCATTGAGTAAGAAGATGTGCATAATAATAGAAGGATCAATGAGATATATAGTGTATGGCCAGCTGCATTATATTAAATATACTTTATAACAGCAAAGGTTTCTTTTGTTTCAGTTACTGTGGCCTATTAAAATTCATTGCTATAATAAAAGGACTAAAACAGAGAGATTGTTTCTTAAAATCACAAATTTCAGAATTTTTAAACTAACTTGCTCTGCATTTATTTCCCCAAAGCAGTTTCACTAGTGCAAATAGTCACAAACAGTGAACTTTAAGGTCAAATATTCACCCACAGTAAATTTCAAATTGCAGAACTAACCAACAAAGGTGCGAATTCTGAACTCTAAATTCAGAGTTCTCTATAGAACTTCTATGGTGTTAATTACATAATTCAGTGAAATGATAGAAACAACACCATATGACTCATGAAACTAAGGCCTGCATTTTGCATTGGCTTCAATGAGGCATACCATTTTGCAGTAGTGGTCCTTAATAGTCTCAATTTTGAATATTTGCATGAACAATCTGCAGATCAAGAATTAGCCACCGATTTGAAATCCACACAGTTTTGAATGCTGAATTAATTTAAAGAATTTGGCAATCTCTGCAGGGGCAATTTATGAACAGAGAATATGAACTTGGTCAAAAAAATTATTTGCCCAGTTCTAACCATGACAAATTTGGTAGTATCAGTATTGGGAATCCCAAAAGTGTAAAAAGCATCTCCCAAAAACATGAGATTTGCCCCCAAATCATATTGAAAAATGTATATTGTATTTGTGGGTTGGTCTTATGATTTTTGAACTCCCTGTTGCTTATCTTCAGTACGTGATAGATAATCAGCTTTGCCAACTTCGACAAATTTACTGAATATGGTGATTTCGGCCCCCGCTGCAGGAGATCTCATTGGCTGCCTGATGGTACGAAGCTTCTAGCTTCTCCCAAACCCCCGAATTCTAACAGATTAATTGTACCCCTCCATCTGCTCATCCCCTGAGCCTTTTAATTAATTATATACGTCCCCAGTTAGAGTTGGAGCTTGCACGAGGATTGCCTTGTGGCAAGATTGGCCCCTACACGGACCGAAATTGTATTACTCATGAGGAAATTGTGAAAGTTGGTAAGATTAGTATGATTGCTTTTATAAATCTGATAATAGAAAGTTATATTGACCGGGGGCTGTTGCTGTGGGATGTATTTTGGTGGACTTTTTAGCATTTAAACATTTTAGCTATTAAAACAACTTGGCTTATTACCATATTGATGTTGCTATTAATAGACTTAGACCAGGACTACACTGGAGACCTTACGCAGGCGTAGCTGCTCTGATGCTGCTGCACTGCTGTAAGCTCTCCGGTGTAGCTGCTCTAAGTATAAGTTATGTCGCTTGGGGGGGGGTGGCTAATTCACACCCCTGAGCGGCATAATTTATGTTGATTTAAGCTGTAGTGTAGCCAAAGCCTCAGTCAACACACATGACTGAAAGCTGCTCCAAAAGTACAGATATGGCTTATAAAGTCCACATTTTATTATATTATTAATGACAGGTGCAATTGTTTTTTTGGCATGCCAGCCCATACAACTGAACGGCAGCCAGCAAGTAGCCTTTCTGGAGCTGTACATCTGAAGAAAAATTCTTTCTTTATCCGTTACTCCTAGAACGTAAGATTAAGTTGCCCATGCAGATTGCTGGGTTGTTTGTTTAATTACTAATCGTTTTATCACACAACTTGCTGAACTGTGTTTGTAAATGAGATTTGGATAGCGTTTGCTGTGTCAACAAACCTAGGGAATGACTCTGGCAGTCAGCATTTAAACTGCTAGTGGCCAAAGTACAGGAGCAGCAATTCTTGCTTCATAAGAACTATCTAAATTGTATGCTATTTAGCGAAGTATAAAGTGAGTTTTGTGAGTTTCCTATGAGTATTTCTTTCCCCTTACCAAGCTACACACACTGAGTGTTTGACTTTCATTAGACCAAAGGCTGTAAGTTGTTCTTTCTTTGATTCTGAAAAACACTGTGGGTTTGATATCAAATGTACAAATAAGCTACGGGGCTCCCTGGAGTTTAACCTAAGTATAACCATACTTTAGTGCTCTGATTGACCAGGACTGTTCGAGCTTAGCTGATCCCATGTGTTTTCAGTTAACTTCTGTACATTTAGCTTATCTCACTATCTGTGATGGGCAAGGATACAGAGATGAATTGATACCAGACAAGAAGCTCTCACTTGCCCCAATCAATGGAAAGCTTTAAGAAAGGGACATGGGTCTCAGCTGTTGTGTAAACTTGAGTAGTTGAGTCTTTGTGGGGCTGATTTTTTTTCAAATGAGCCCAGCACCCATTTAGGCACCTAAAGAAGTGACCAGATTTTCAAAAGCTCAGCACCCACTGGCTCCTGTTGTTTTCAGTGGAAGCTTCTGGGTTGAGTGCCCATGAAAATCGGTCAACTTTATTTGGTGACCTAATGGTTGCTGAGTGTTTTTGTTTTGGAAGTCTGGTCCTGGTTGTGGGTGTTCAGCACTCATGAAGATCTCATATGTTTAGGATGCAAAGAGGGAGCATTAAAAGGGTTTCATAGAATCATAGAATCATAGAACTTGAGATCAGAAGGGACCATTATGATCATCTAGTCTGACCTCCTGCATGATGCAGGCCACAAAAGTTGACCCACCCACCCCTGAAATAACTCTCACCCTTCACTCAGCTGTTGAAGTCCCCAAATCCTGATTTGGTGACTTCAAGCAGCAGATAATCCTCTAGCAAACGACCCCTGCCCCATGCTCGGAGGAAGGCGAAAAACCTCCAGGGCCTCTGCCAATCTACCCCGGAGGAAAATTCCTTCCCGACCCCAAATATGGCGATCAGCTGAACCCCGAGCATGTGGCCAATACTTTCCATCCTGACACTTAGGAAAAGACTCCCAATATCCCAACATTTAAAATCGGTACTAACTCCCAGGTGGCACATTATTGACCTATTGAGTTTCCTTCAAGCCTTTTTTATATTCAATTTGATTTTCAGGGAGAAACAGGAGGCGTCTTTCCACCTATACCTCTGAGCCCTATGTGCTCCATAGCAAACTGGAGCTAAATTCTGCACCGTGACCCCTGTGGTGTGTGACATTCCGATGACTGGAGATTCTGTGGCACCTTCAGATAAACTAGAACTATGAGGTTTTAATTAATTAAATATGAATGTGGATACTAGTTCTCGTATCCTCCCCCCCACCCCCAATATATAATGTGATATTAAATTCTATTTCTTACAGTCTCTCTCTTTGTAATTTTCAGTTAACTACAGATTTTTGTAATGAAAATGCACATTTTGCTGGAAGCCATTGGAAGAAGTTGGAAGCTTTGAAAGGGGGGAACTTGAGGCTTTTTTCACGTCTGTGAAGATGTGAGGGGCAGGTAGAGATAGCGGGAGATAATGCACGCTACTGGATGCTATAATGAGCAATAGTGAAACGACAATAATGGGGGTGCTGAAATTTGCAGTTTCAGGCTTTCTGCAAACATCACTGCACTGCTTACGCTACATTTGCATCTAAGTTGCTGTATCTATAAATGCTTTTGTATGTGTTTAGTTTCTGAAGTACAGAGCTCAGAAAAGAGGTGGATCCTGCATCAGATTCCATGGTTGTGGAATTGCTGAGTACGTGGGAGCCCTCATTTTAAACAAGGGAGACCTTCATTGGGGAGGGAGCCTCTTCACTACCTTTTGGCTCTTTTATTAATATTTGGAGGAGAACTCCCCAAGGTGAAGAGAGCATTGTGGCCTTAAAAAAATATAAATAAATAAAAAAACCTATTTCTTAAGCAATCCAAATAGCATTTAACTTCTTTCCTCCACTGAAAATATCCTAGTGCCAAATCTGAATTAAACTGGAATTTTACAGAAGATCAGCAGAATTCTCTAACCATTTAAATGGATTAGAGCTGGTTAGTGGGATTTTCGCCAAAGAATTAGCCAGTGGAAGCTGTTTCACAGGGATGATAGTATATGAATCAAATGCATGCATAAGTCGCAGTTATCCATCTCTTGCGGAAAGCTGAGATGTCATATTTCCTCCGTATAACTACGGTCCTATACATCATTGATGAGGAGTGGCTCTGCTGGAGCCTTTGCAGGATTCCAAGTGTCCTGCTTATTGTTAGTCCTTCCTGTCTTACGCTGAGCTGTGCACTTCCGAGGGATGCTCTTTCTGCCTGTGATGATGCTCTCTGGGGCATCCCTTCTTTTTCGTTTTGACTTTCCCTCAGTTTGTTGCTGATTTTAATTACTGTTATCACCTTTCCCATCTTGCTTACCTCTCGCGTCTGAGCTGTCTCCTTTGATCTAAGCTTCCTTCCACATGTACTTCATTGGCCATCCCTCTAGTGCAGAGCCTGTTTAACTTCTACCAATGATTAAAGACTTAACAAACTGTGATTGTCTAAACTTTTTATTTTTTTTGGCACATATTCAGTAATCGGGAAGGTTAAGTCTGGCAGCCCTGGAAGTTGAAGCTTTTGATTTAATCATGGGGCCTGCAGTCACTGTCATTTTCAAGTTTCCTCACATTTCTCTGTGCACTAACCTCCACCCTTACCTAGAGGGATAAAATTATACAGGACAGAAGGCTTTATTTGGTTTGAACTGCTTCCAGGTGAGAGGCTGGATAAAATTGACTGGGCAGGATTCTTGCTAGCACGGACTCGGTGTACCTAACCCTGGGAGAGGAGAGGAATAAGTCAGAACCTACTTGCTCTCTGAATTCAATAGAGCCGTTTATTTCCACTGTGTCATTGCAACTTTACTCATTTAAATTGTAGGGTGAAAAGGTCAAACTCTGTGTGTTGCTACACTTCCCATTTCTAGAGCCTGGCTGAACCTGTAAGGCTAAGAGCCTGATCTTTTAATCCTTACACATGCAAGAAGACCAGTAGAGTAAATGTTACTTACAGGTCAGGATTACTCGTGTGTGTAAAGATCAGACCTTAAATTATTTCATCTGAGACTCAAATGGACGCTTGTTTCTGATTTATCTCCCTGAATTGCATCTTCTTTCTGTCCATTATGTTCTCCAGTGGCACCTTTTGTACTGCTAGTAAAAGTGACGAACGAGGTTTATATTAACCCAAGCCGTTCTGAGAGCAGGAATTTGCTTTAATCTTTGCATACAAGATGCTAATGGTTCAGTGGGTCACCTTGGGTGTGTCCTGGATTTCACTTTAGCCTCTTTGTGCCTCAGTTCCCCATCTGTAAAATAGGGAAGTGCTGTTATCTATCTATCAGGCTTGCTATGAGGAGAAATGCATTAAAGATTGTGAGGTGACCAGATACTATGGTAATGGGGGGGCTACGTAAGTACCTTTGAGTGAGTAGAAATGACTAGAGTTGCGGTGGTTCCATTTTGCAAAGGATTTCAAAGTTTGGCTTTGATCTGAATTGGAACGAAAACTGATTTTTTTATTTTTTTTTTGAAATTTTGGGAAGGAAAACTCGGAGAAGTGGGGGAAGTAGTCATTTGAAACAACTGGTTTCTATTTCAATTGTTTTATTTTGTATATTCCATATTATAATACAAATTTTAAAGGTTGAAATAGTCATGTCAATATGAAATATTAACACATTTCATTCCAACAGTATCAAAATGGGGCATGTCAACATTGTCAGGACTTACTCAGTTGTTTCCCTAAAATGAAATTCTGTTGAACTCACCCAGAGTTTGCCGTGTTCCGATTTCGATGGAACTGCATACTCTGATGGAATATGGCTCGGCTGAAATTTCTCTGACCAGCTCTAGAAATGGCCTGTCCAAGAAGACAAATAGTCTTCACCCTATCCTTGGCTTGTGATGTGCTAGAGTCAGGAGGGGCTTAGTTCTCCCAGACGCCCAACCAGCCACCTTGAGAAGACCCTTCTGAATTCAGGGCTCAGTGTGGTTGATGCAAGGTGCTGCCAGGATCTGGATCTGAATCTCTAGCTTTAAAGCATGATGTTAGATTAATATGCACTAAGGATATGAACTGCCAGACTGGATCAGACCAATGGTCGATCTAGTCCATTATCCTGTCTCCAACAGTGGTCAGTTCCAGAGCTTCGGGGCAGTGTACAGAACAGGGCACTTGGAGTGATCCACCCCTGTCTTCCCCTCCCAGCTTCTGGCAGTCAGAGGTTTAGGGTTGTCCCCAGCATGGGGTTGCACCCCTGACTGTCTTGATTAATAGTCATTGATGGATCTGTTCTTTTTATCTAGTTCTTGTTTGAACCCAGTTACACTTCAGTGTCTTCATAGCTGCTACTTGCTCTTAAGGCAAGGAAGAGTTATGTTAAAGATACAGATTTCATTCATTATATATTTAATATCTTTAAAATAATAAACACTTCCAAAACAAGATTTAGTTTGATGGGGGTTTTGAGGTGTCCATTCTAGAACAAATTCACTTCTTAGGAAGAAAAACACTCAGCGCTTGTAGCACAACACCCTGTGTTAAACAGCTCAAGAGTTGCCCTGGTCTGATCCCATCTGAATGGAATTTGTATTCAGGAATGTGGATAGCTTCCCAACTAAGGACAACATTAAGTTGAAGTCGAGTGATTTTATCTTTCGCTTTTTAAGAAATTAAAGAGGTTAGTTAAGGGAATGAATTGAGACGGAGGGGTTCTGGGTTGAGTTCTGAGCTCCATTGTAAATTTCCTGTGTGACTTCAGGCAAGGCACTTCATCTCTGTGTGCTTCAGTTCCCTAGCTCTAAAATGGGGGTGATATTACTGTCCCTCAATCTTTATCTGCCTTGTCTATTTAAGTTTTAAATCTCTGACTTAGGGCCTGTCTCTTACTATATCTTTGCACAGCACCAAGCACAGCAAATCTTGATGGAAACCATTAGGTGCTGCTGTAATACAAATAATGATTCTGAGCCCCTGGATTTCCCTAACCTGAAATGATGGGAATCAGTTGGCCCAAAGAAATGGAAGGATCTGAAATGTTCCAAATTCTCTTCTAACATTTGCCTGCTGCTGTCTTGCTAATAGATTCATAAGGCTTCTCTGGTGTAAAAACCCAAGAACCCTGTGCACTCCATGTGCTCTAAAACGGTGTGAGAGGCCGCCGTGGTTCCTCTCAGGGCCTATACAAATGTGAGGCTGGCTTTTGAAAGATGGATAACGATAATGAAAGGAAAAGGCCTATTAGGTCATAGTCCATTTTGGTACAAGGACACACGTGCCAATATACTTGACATTCTTTTCCAGGTGAATATAACCTTCGTGTCAGGATTTTTCTCAGAACAGTAAATGTCTTTCTTATTGACTCAGAACCTTCTTTCTCTGACTATGCAGTTTTATATTGCGCTGCAACGGATCACTTAGTGTGATGTAACTGAGTTACTGAAGTGAACAAAGGGAGCGTGTCGCTTTACTAAAAATAAAATGCTTTTTGCTAGCTTCTGGTTTGAGAAAGTGGAACATCTGCATGTTCAGAGCCCCGTCGCTATTGCTGGAATTAGAAATGGTTTATCCTCTGTCTTTGAAATCCAAGGTTTGCTTTCCACTTTCTGGTTTGTAGACTTCCGTATCACAATAGTTGTGTTTCTCCTCTATTGCACTGTAATAACCAGTGAAATTCTCCTGGTAAGAATAACAGTGCTAGCACAGCCATAGCATGGCTTCAGCACAAGGTTGCTGCCTGGGGATGGAGAAAAATCTGCGAACATTATGTTGCTTGTACTGAAATGGGCACAGAATTAACATTTTGGTTCCTCAGGAATGAAACAGTAGAAGCAGCAGGAATATAGAATATTAAGGATAACATTTAAGAGCTGCCTCTGTGGTGGACGGAATGAGAAAGTTCTAGAATCTGGGGGAGCATAACCTCCCCACCCAGGGAGTGGATCTTCCATGACTACTTATTAAAAGTAAGTCGTGATTATTTGTTTATGGGCATCATTGTAGCATGTAAAGGCCCCATCTGAGCTCAGTCTCTGTTGTGCTAAGTTCTGTACAAACACATAAGCAGGGCCCTTCCAAATTCACAGTCCATTTTGCTTGATTTCACGGTCATAGGAATTTTAAAATGGTAAATTTCATGATTTCATCTATTTAAATCTGAAATTTCATGGTGTTGTAACTGTAGGGGTCCGGACCCAGAAAGGAGTTGTGGGGGCAGGTCACAAGGTTATTGTAGGTGGGGTTGCGTTACTGCTACCCTTACTTCTGCGCTGCTGCTGGCGGTGGCGTGGCCTTCAGAGCTGGGCAGCTGGCGAGCGGTGGCTGCTGGCCAGGAGCCCAGCTCTGAAGGCAGAGCTGTTGCCTGCAGAGCTGGGCCCTCAGTAAGCAGCTGCCCCTCTCCAGCCACCCAGCTCTGAGGGCAGCAGCCCAGAAGTAAGGGTGGCATTGGTATGTTATGGAGAACCAGAAAACCACTACCTCCATTTCCCCCATGGTCAAAGTGGGCTGCATAGAAAATGTCCTTTATAAAGAATAACCAGTGAAATAATTGGTGAATACATGGTTGCAACATGCCATGTGTAGGAAGATATTTCAATGTCACAATAAATTAAAAAAGAGCTATGTAGTTTTGTTTCTTTAGGAAATATATCTGTTGAATTTGTGCTATATTTCCCCTGTCTCTTTATGTTCGCTCTCCCTCTGTTCCTGACCATTACTACTATGCAGTCTCATGACTGTATCCACTCCTCAGCTAAAAAAACAGAACATGCCGAACACCATTGAAAATCCAGCAGGAGATGACAGCTTGAATTTTCAAAACTGTCTATAGATGCCTCAATTCCCATGAATTTTAGTGAGCACTAAGTGTTCAGATCCCTTAAGGCAGGCTCTGAAAAATCTCCAGCCTCCATGCAAAAAGAGGCTGTGGATTTCGTCATCCAAAATGTTCTTTTCACCGGGTAAGAAGTAGGAGTCCATTCCCCCTGAGGTGGCTGTTAGTGAGAACATAGAAGAAGGGAGAGGGGCTGGTTGGGAGCTTCCAGCTGGAAAAGGGAACGATTGAGCAAAAGCAGAATCTCTGCAGGTGTACATATTTAAAAACTAAAATATTACAGCAAGTTAAAACAACTCTGGCAGCGTGTGCAAATTGCTTGGCAAAAGTGTTAATTTCCTTGTTAAACTTAGGAGCAGAAAGGGGCTTTGATCCCAGCAGCCCTTCTGGGAGGCCCTTCTAATTGTTATCAAACTATCCTATAGTTTTAAACAGATAAGACGTAATTAGGCAAAGCGTTGTTGTGTTTTTCAAAATAGAGTGCCCTCTCGGTGTTAAACACCTGCGTTTCTGCTCTTTGTGCTAGAATTACAGATTTGGCACCCTGCCTGTTGCTGTCAATGGCTTCCTGCAAGTCGGAGATGTAATTGTAGCTTTCATTTCACCATCAGCCAGAGCACAATAAACAAATGGCCCCCTTTGGATGCGGGAGGAAGTTATCATTGCAGAAATGTGTACAAGTGGCCAGGTAAAAGGGCCTTTCTTGCTCCGCTTTACAATGTGAAAAAAATCACATTGGTGATATAAAGCTTTAGTTCCTCTCCTCAATATAAAGAACCTTTTCCACATCAAAAGAAGACTCTAGTGATTAATAAAGAATTCTCTTTACTACTTTTAACCTGAGGCTATTGGTGAGGCCAGAGAAGGGGGGAGGCAGAGATTAGAAATGCAATATTCTTCCTTCTCACCCATCTGCTTCAAAAGGGAGAACTGAAAGCATTAAGGATTTGATTCAACACCTGTTAGGTTACTCAAGGAAGTACAAAGTCTTTACCAGATGATTAAGAAGAAACATATGGTAAGCAGGCAAGTGGAAACTGTGCCAATTTGTCTGTTTAATCAATCAAACTTGTAACAATCAGTGCTATTGTCCATACCCTTGATAAATAATTGTGTCCATGCAATACTGTGTAATGTAATGTAGATCTTTACTAATTGCCTGTCGGAGTGACTAGGATAAAAGAGGCAGTAGCTTCTCCCTTTTTTTAATCTTGCTGGTAGTACAGCACTCTGTAAAACATGGACGTTGGACCGGATAAGAGCAGGATTCATGCCACCTGTAGAGCTTTTCCTTTTGGTCTTCTCAGGCAAATTAGGAAGGGAATCAGCAGTGGTGGGACCCAGATAGTGTTGAATTCATTTTACGGGGCATTACTGGAAGAAGTGGTGTGATAGCATCACTGCAGAGGCTCTGAGGTTTTTTTTTCTAAAGGTCTAAGACAAACTTCTAGGAAGCAGGTAAAGCATACCTCCATCCTGGCTTTAACACAGACTGCCATACACTCTTCATTACGTTGGGGGTAAATCTGGAATAATTCAATTGACTTCAGAGGAGTTACTCTCGGTTTATATTGGTGTAACTTGGCACCATCATTTTGTGTCCATTTGAAGATCCATCATTTTGGGTCCAATCCTGAAGAGGTACTTTACATCCACAGCATCCATCAAAGATTCTGATAGTTGTGGGTATTGGGCATCTTCCAGGATCAAGCCCTGAATATGTATTTAATTTTCAAATATATATAACTTTATCCTCCGAATAACCCAGATGCATACTTCAGAATCCTGCCATCAGAGAGCAAGTAAACAATTTAAGGACACTTAGTATTAATGAGTCATATGAAGGTGGGATATACTAGCATAAGCAACTTGGCATTGTATGCAATGCATCCAATTTCTGGCATTATCTCACAGTATTATACTTCCTGTCACATCTTAATGATTAATTACAGCTTTGCACCATGTGTTACCAGGCAGTATACATTCGCTTAACAGTTAACTACTATACACGCACTGCTGGTTTAATCCCTGGTGAGTGTTTCCCAGTGCTAATAGCTCTTAACAATGGGAAATCATGACAGCTTGTGGCAATTGATTCATTTTTTTTTCTTGCACATAGTGAGTTGGATTTTTCCCGTTTTCAACACTCAATTGGGGCCCAAAACACCCCCATATCAATGGTGCTAGTGAGTTAAAATCGTTGTCAGCATCATTGAAGTAACTTTGAATTACAGAGCGAAACAGGAGAATGTTATAGTCTTCGAAATTGCTGTCCAGGTCTGGCTACCAAGACAGGATCTTTCCCAAAGGGGAGGAGTGATTCATAAAACAGACAGGGAGCACCGTCAGCTCAAGAAAGCAGAATTTTAGTTCATATTAGTTCATATCTTTTTGCATCTGTAGCACAAGGTGTTACAGAAAAAAAACTTGTTTCGACTTGGATTGGCATATATTTCGGCTTTCACATGCTCGGGGTTCAGCTGATCGCCATATTTGGGGTCAGGAAGGAATTTTCCTCCGGGGTAGATTGGCAGAGGCCCTGGAGGTTTTTCGCCTTCCTCCGAGCATGGGGCAGGGGTCGTTTGCTAGAGGATTATCTGCTGCTTGAAGTCGTCAAATCAGGATTTGGGGACTTCAACAGCTGAGTCAAGGGTGAGAGTTATTTCAGGGGTGGGAGGGTCAACTTTTGTGGCCTGCATCATGCAGGAGGTCAGACTAGATGATCATAATGGTCCCTTCTGATCTCAAGTTCTATGATTCTATGATCTGAAACATAAGTTGATTCAGGTCTAAAGAAGCCTTTCTGTATTGCCTGACCTTGTTGTTTAAAATATTCTTCACTGCAGGAGCTCATGGTGGCAAGTGCCATCCTGTTTGCTCAGTGGATCTTTACTGGCATTGGGCAGAGCACCACAGGTACTTTTGTAATTGAAATGGAAGCTGAGTGCAAGTAGAGCTTTGTGGTTTGTGTTGTGAGAATTACCTGAACACTTAATGCCTTAAAAAACTAAACTGTGAATTGTCAAAATGGAAGGCTTAGTTAAACACAGGTTCTGAATAAAAGGCATGACAAATTTTGAGAGCTTACTATGTAAGCCTGGCCTTGACTACCTTCACAGTGCAAAGGGATGGCTCTCTGCTGTTTCAGTGTCCTGAGAGCCAGCCTCTCCTGAATGAACTCCAGAACATGCCCCGTTTCATATCGGTGAGGGCTAGTGTTTCTGTTTGAGCAAGTTGTCTGTCACCCTGGTGGACATTCCTGAGCCTTGACTTATGAAAGACAGAGACTTTAAGTCTGCAGTTACGGCACTTGAACTTCTTCAAATAGTTAGGATCTCATTCAGATAGCTGAGAAAAGTGGAAGTTGGGTCAGAGAGCTTTAAACAGCTGCATCAAATTCATGGGCCAGTTTGGGCAATCATTGATGAGGCACTAGGATCCTTCCCAATTCTGCCACTGCTTGATTATCTTTACTGCTTTGGGGACTAGAGATGAGGAAGAGGAGGGATATGCCTGCTGGAAATTCCACTTGAGCAGGAACTAAATGACCACCTTTTTCCTCCCCCTCCCCCCCCCCCCAAACACAAATAAAGATCCCACCTACCAATCTCCTCAATCCCCCTTGCCCAAACGGAATCTTCCTTCTAGTACCTTCTCTCAAAAAGGCTCCTTGATCTTCCCCTCTTAACCTCTAGGCTTTGAATTCAGTCCTGGAGTAGAAGGGTAAAATTCATTGCAATTGTATCTTTGACGCTAGGGTTACATTATATCCTTTTTGGAATTTTTTGACTGACTTACTGTTGTGCATTGGGCTTTATTCAGATCACTGGATGGATTGTCAAGGATCCTTCTTTACTCCACCTCAGTAGGGACATGACTATGCATCAGGCGCCAACCTGTCCATGTGTTCTGAGTCCTGGGTGTAGGGTGTGTGTGTTTGCACTATTCTGTTGAGATTGTGGATGACAATATTCTTTTCTTTATGGATGGATCAGGGCCTACTCACTTGGGTCATTTTTCAGTGTTATGTGCCGCATCTTGATGGATAGATCTGTTATGAGAATTCGAGCCTATCATAGTCCACTTGGAGTGCATACATGAGAGAGACCGTTGCAGTGGGGCCTTGTCTCCTGCCCCAGTGGCTGAAAGACAGAGCTCTGTGAAAATGCCCTAGAGCACAGTCTATCCTAAGAAAGAAGCAAATTCTTAGCTACTTGTGAGCTAGTACTTACTTGAAATATTTGTATTGTCTGTGAGTCCCAGTCATGGACCAGGTCCACAGTTGTGCTGGGTGCTGTACAAACACAGAATTAAACAATAGTCCCTGACCCAATAATCCCCTGTCTACAGGTTACTGATTGTCTGAGGCTACTGCGGTGCAGTGAACTAAGACAACAGATGCTTGTCTTTGGGGTCACAAGCTGGGGAAAGCCTAGATAATTGCAGTGCTTGGAGAGGCTATATGGACTCTTGTCTATGGCCACCCCCGTTCACACAACTGAAAGAGAGTACTTCAAATAGCATGCTGCTTTTCCTGCTTGCCTTGGTCCCTTATGTAGTTAAGGTGTCTACCAAAGATGCAGAGAGACAGAGTAATGGAGGCAAAGCACCGAGTAAAGAACTAGAGCATGTAAAAGATAAAGAGGAGCTGAGAGTGTCAAAAATCTGAATATTTTCAAGGAGGACAGACGATTTACTGCCTCAGATTACTTTCCCTTATGTGCATTGTTCCACTGGAAAAAAGGCTTCGTAATGCAAATGATTATGAAGGCATGTGCATTTAGAATTAATGTCTGCTTTTCTGGACAGCTTGACAGTGTCTGTATATTACTAATTGAGTCCATAGATAAAATGGAGAAGGGTCCAGATCCAGAAGAGAAGAGATGGCTAGATTCTGGGTTTCGTGCCCTGGTGCTACTGACAGGAGTGAACAATAAAGTCATCGCTTATGAGGGGAGAGGAAAAATCCTCCAGGATTTGTATTTGCCAAGTTATAATTACTTTTATCTGTTTGTGATTGGTTTCCTTCAGCATAATTAGCAGTTTTATTGGTACTGCGTAGCATTAACATTTAGTGCTGCTAAAAATAGCAATGTAAAAATAGCTACAGGAGACGTCTGTTGAGTTGCTTCGTGGCACAGTGGTGAGCTAGGGTTGCCAGGCATCCGGTTTTTGACTGGAACGTCCAGTCAAAAAGGGACCCTGGCCTCTCCGATCAACACCATTGACAGGACCGTTAAAAGTCTGGTTGGCAGAGCTACTGCCGTGGCTCCATGTGGCTCCTGGAAGCGGCCAGCAAGTCCAGCTCCTAGGGGCATGGGCAGCTAGAGCGGCTCTGTGTGCTGCCTCCTCCCCGAGCGCTGGCTCCGCCTGAGAAACACATCCAGTGGGAGCTGCGGGGGCGGCGCCTGCGGGCCAGGGCAGCGCGTGGAGCTGCCTGGCTGCACCTCCGCCTAAGGGCTGCAGGGACATACTGGCCACTTCTGTGGAGCCACCTGAGGTAAGCACCACCCACACCCCGAGCCCCCTCCCACACCCCAACCCTCTACCCCCTCCCACACCCAAACTCCCTCCCAGAGCCCGCACCCCAACGCCCTGCTCCAGCCCTGAGGCCACACACCCCAGCCCTGAGCCCCCTCTTGCACCAAAAATCCCTCCCGGAGCCCGCACCCCCTCCTGCACCCCAAACCCCTGCCCCAGCCCAGAGCCCCCTCCTACAGCCCAAACCTCTTGTCCCCCACCCCACCCCAGTGCCTGCACCCCAGCCAGAGCCCTCACACCCTTTCACACTCCAACCCCCTGTCCCAGCCTGGTGAAAATGAGTGAGGGTGGGGGAGACCGAACGACGGATGGAGTGAATGGGGCGGGGCTTTGGAGAAGGGGCAGGGCAGGGGCGGGGCCTCGGGTCAGGGGTGGGGCAAGTGTGTTCGGTCTTGTGCGATTAGAAAGTTGGCAACCCTATGGTGAGCAAGACACTGGGAAGTGTTTAAGACCTGTCTATGGAGCCTCCAACTGTGTTTTAATACAGTTCTCCAGAGAAGTATTATCAGAGCATCTGGTTGTTTCACAAGGGGAGGTGACCCAGATCCTGGTGTGCCTGGGGAAAAAGGGGGGAGTGCTGGGTTATTGGCATCATTCTACTGAGCTCTATCAGTGAAGATAGTGTAGGATTGTGCTTCAGGGTTCTTCATGCTTTCCCCAAGTAAGATAATGCAACTACATCGATTGTTATAATCCTTCTCCATAGTTATTTTTAGCCATAGGAAGAAGCTGAACTTTACACTTGACCCGAAGATGATCTTCTCAGTGGGCTTTCTTAGCACTTGTGGAAGGGCGTCCCAAAACTGCTGCCTATGGCCTGGTCTACACTACAGAGTTTGGTTGACATAAGGCAGCTTATGTTGACCTAATTATGTCAGTGTCCACACTACAGCCTTGTTCTACACCGCATTACTCCACCTCCATGGTATAGTTAGGGCGACGCAGTGTCCCTATAGACACTGCAGGTTACTTACATTGGCTGTCCCTGGTCATTCTTGTCAATGTCACAGCTCCCCGCTGGAGCAGTGAAATTGACAAGAAAACCCAGCTGACAGCTTAGGCCAGGGGTGGGTAAACTATGGCCCGAGGGTCACATTTAGTCCTCCAGACATTTTAATCTGGTTCTCAAACTCCCGCCGGGGAGTGGGGTTGGGGGCTTGCCCTGCTCCACGCGGCTCCCGGAAGCAGCAGCATGTCCCCCCCCCCCCCTTCGGCTCCTACATGTAGGGGCAGCCTGGGGACTCCGCACGCTGCCCCCGCCCCAAGCGTAGCCCCCGCAGCTCCCATTGGCCCGGAACTGCGGCCAATGGAAGCTGCTGAGGCGGCTCCTGCAGACGGGGCAGCGTGCAGAGCTGTCTGGCTGTGCCTCTGTGTAGGAGCCACAGGGGGGATATGCTGCTGCTGCTGCTGCTTCTGGGAGCTGCTTGAGGTAAGTGCCGCACATAGCCTACACCCTTGACCCCCCCTGCCCCAGCCCTGATCCTCCTCCTGTACCCCCAACCTGTCATCCCCAGAGCCCGCACCCCCAGTCGGAGCCCTCACTGGCTCCCAACCCCCAATTTTGTGAGCATTCATGGTCCGCCATACAATTTCAATACCCAGATGTTGCCCTTGGTCCAAAAAGTTTGCCCACCCTTGGCTTAGGCTGTCACCCCAGGCAGGTGAGGGACTCCAGCTAGAGTTTGGCTGCCCCCCCAGGTTCCCCGACTCCCCACTCGGAGCTGGACTGCCGGCTGTGTAGAAAGCTCTGTATTCTGCCCTCATTAGTCTCCCTTGATTCTGGTCCTGGAAGGAGAGGTGACCCCTGAAATAGCTCTGGCCCATCCCACTGAATGCTTTTAGGATCCAGACTAAGACCTTGAGTAGGATCTGTATAATGCTATAAGGAATCAGTGTGGTAACCAAGCTGTGGTGATTCGGAAGAGGCATAATAAGCATTTCCCACAACACACGCAGGCAGTGTTGGTTGAGAAGCAGCCCTGGTCTCACTTTATGGATTCGATTGCACTCAGTAATCTTTAGCTTTGGTTAGCTAGGGAGCTCCTGGGGCTTCCCTAGCAACCATGCTTGAGGAGAGAATCCAAAATATGTGGATGCCTTAAAAGTTCTGTAGCTTTCCTGTCTACCCAGTTCTAAGTGTCATGGGGAGGATATACAGAGCCAAGCCTGCAGAGCAAGGATGGATTCCCATCTCCTGCTGCTGAACGCCTACTAAAAATTGGCAAAGGTAGTGGGCCTTTCTGGTGGCCTCCTGGGCTGGAGGAGAAGAGACATAACACATGGCAAGAGAGAGGGGGTATTTGTATCTAAGGCAGAGGCTGGGCAAATCTAGAGCCCTTTACTGAAGGGGGAAAGTATGCAAACAGGATCATCCCAAATCTGGGGTCTTTGCGGCAACTTTGAGTTTCTACACAAACTATTTGAACACAAGCTATTTGAACAGTACTAGTAAGTAATTTGCAGCAACCATTGTCTATTTTCTACTGCTCAGTAGAAGGAAGATGGTGATTTTGTTCTTAATGGAAATATATAACCTTCAGGCCACAATATGTTGGTTGCCTGCATGCTGTTGCTTTGCAAATATGAGAGAGAAAAGGTCAAAAAGTTGAACACTTTTTTTTATTAAACGGATTACGGGTCTCTTTATGCATTTCACTTACAAACAGGCCTCACAGCAGAGATCTGTGGGTAAAAGGACACTGTGTCAAACCGAGATCTAGTTAATTTAAAAAGGAAAAATAGAGTTAAAAGTAGATTCAGGCAAGTACACCTGGTCTGTGTCCCCCTTGCCAATTTTGTGTTTTGCAGTAATGTTTTCCTATTGTTTTAAAACTGATTTTCTTCTCCTCTGTCACCGGGAAAGACCCACACAAATAAGGGAAATAGTTTCACTGTTCCACCTGTAGAGCCTAACTAAGACGGTGGTCTACCTTTAAAACAGGTCGACATAGCGACAGTGCTCAGGGGTGTAAAAAATCCACACCCCTGAGCAGGGCAGCTGTGCCAACCTTAACCCCCAGTGTAAACATGGCTAGATCAACAGAAGAATACGTCCGTCGACCTAGCTAATGTCACCCGGGGTAAGAGCATTAATACAGAGATGGGAAAACCCTATCCATCGCTGTAGTGTGCAGCTGTGCTACGGGCTATTGTGGGATAACTGTGGCACCGTAATGTACACATGGCTTCAGGTTCTGTCCAATGCACAAGGTAAACAAACTGCAAAATCTTTTTTTTTTCTTTTCTGTAATCTGTATCAACTGCAGTCTTCCTGGTCACTGTAGGTGTTAGCTGTAATACTGAGAGGGGAAAAAAATCCAGACAGAAATGTATGGGTCATTCTAAGTTGACAATATCCATTAAATTAAAATGCTGAATTATTAGTGTTAGAGTGAAGCTTAGGGTACGTACCTATATTTTTAATCATTTTTGGTGTTGGGTGTCCTAATACTCTCATCTACAGCTACATGCATATTGCCATTTATGCTCCTGTAGTATGTAGTTGCTCAGATAGAGTTTGGGAATTGGGGTGGGAAAATGGGTTTGTAATAGTAAACTAGATGCAAACCAACCAGTTTGTACATGCAATATGAAACAGTTCTTTGTCACTGGCTACACTTAATGTCTGTGGCGGATGGGAGCCACAGGTCAATATTTGGTGTTAAAAACAGGGCGTTGATATAATTTTCTTACCTGGAATGTGCTAAATTAAAACTGAATAAGAAACCACTAAATATCAATAGCAAAAATTAATGAGCTCATGCTCTAATTGTAATAATACCTTGTGTAATTTCTTGGCCCACTAAGCATATTTTCAGATACTTAAATAAATGTATTTTACAAAAATGGCATCATTCATGTAGGAAGTATGTTATTTTAAGCAATGGAGGTTTAAGATCTCTTCTGTACATCCATCATATATGTTCACTGTCTTTTGGTGTGTGCGCTGAATTCTTCTGTCATTCATCTGCATACTGTACTGAAAGGAAATAACAGGTAATGGGTTGGGAATTGGAATGGTCTGGGGTGAGTAATGAGTGAAAATATTCGGCAGTTACCTAAAGACATAGTATTATATATGTGCATATAGCTGTTTATCTCTCAAGCTTTCCATTATAACACTTCTGAGTTTGCATCTCCTGCTGTCGTGTTGTAGCTCAGTCTCCTTGTGTCTTAACAAGAGAAAATCTTGTTGGTAATGAGCTTAAATGACATTGCTACTAATTCCTTTCCCCCAAAAGTACAACTCTTCCGGCACGTTTACATAAGGGGAACAGCTTTCCACCATGGGGGAGTTGCAGTGAACAAACTGACAGTTTGAGAGGCAGACAATTGGATCAAGGCGCTAAAACATGCCACTCTAAAGCTGTTTAAATCATCATAATGTGAATGTATTACAATACACACCACCTCAGGAGACAGAGCAGGGTAAGATCTGAAAAGGTTGTTTGTAAACATGTAAAACAATAAGCATTTCCTGCAGTGGTGCTGTAACAGAGAGCTTAGCTTGCATGTCTAAAGAGTTGATATGAAGGCAAGAAGCAGCCCACCTGAGGCCAAATGTGTCTCAGTGGGTCGGGTAACAAAATCAGCTCCATGGTAACAGACCTTCTTCCTGCAAACATGAATGTTTCTCCTACTTCCAAAAAAGTTTTGCTGCTGTGTTCTCTGGTACAAAAGCTCCCTGAGCTGTGTTTATCCATGTATAGGCCTTAATTATTTAACAGATGTCGAAACCAGGTATTACCGAGTGAGTGAGAGAATGCATTTAGACTCAATCACCACTTTTTTTTTTTTTATCAGTCTGTGTGTGGTTGTGGGATATACATGGATATGAGCAGTGCCCATCCAGTCAACACGACACCCATCCAATGTACGCAATTGGTGCTGAATTAAGACATGGATCATTTTCTTTCCGAATGAACATAGATTGTTTAAGCTTTCAGCGAGGTTCTCGCCTGTGACACAACGTATCCATGTCTGTTTTATGAGCTGATGCACCTCAGATTTAGTGCCTGTCTGGGTGAGCTCCGTAAAGCTCACACTGAGCTCCAGCACTCCACTTTGCCTCAGGGCTCAGCTGCAAGCGGGAGCTTAAACCAAAGGTTTTTCCTATAAATACCGGATTAGCATGAACAGCAAAGACTTCTACTGCATTGGGGTTTTCTCTAGTGAGTGTTGTATGTGACATAATCCATACAGTTGTGGGCACATAAAATGAGGAGACTTTTGTCAAGAGATTTTTGTGGAAAATATTTATCACGATTCACTGGGTTAAATTATTCTCCAATTCATTTTTTTTAAGGCTAGAATGGACCATTATGATCATCTAGTCTGACCTCCTGTGTAATACAGGCCATGGAATTTTAACCAGTAATTCTTGCACTGAGCCTGATAGCTTGTGGTTAAACAAGCCATATTTTATTTATTTTTTTTAAGAAAAACATTCAATCTGGATGTCACAATATGTATTTTATGAGGTGGAAATGGGGGGCATAGGTCTTCCTGTGCACTGGACAGGATGCCATGAACCAGAGGGGCTTGCTACAGTTGGAAAAATACATAGCTGCATTTCCCCCTCCAGTAGTCTCACCAGCGCTTGCTGGCCTGAAGAAAGGATAAGATGATGTCCCAGTTCTCACCTCACTCAGATATGTCCCTTCTGGGGGACATACCTGTTGCAGGTACCCTTACATACCCTACCGAATTTTCATGGCTGTTCAAAATTTACCCAAACAGAATTTTTCTATTTAATATTTTGTGGAGCGAGGGGGGGAGAGAATAGGTTTCCTTGCTTTCTCAAAACTGTAGTCTTAGTCCTGGTCTCTGATCTGCGTCTAAGAATTAGAAGATAATTAATTCTCCATTCACTCAGTCCTTGGCCTATTTCCTGAGACCATCAGCAAGAGTGCTGGTGAAGATAGTGCTTTTGGAAAGCAGACATCTGTCCCACAAGGAACTGAACTGAGTTCAACGAATCCACATCGCTCATTGAGCAGCCATCCTATAATAAATTTCTGTCATTACTGACCAGAACAACATGTAAAGGAACCAGTGACCTACAGATGAGTGACTGTCTTCCATTACCAGAACGCTGAGGTATTCAGTCCCACAAGTAAATAGCCCTGCATGAAATATGAGAATGGAATGCTTCAAGTTACTAACCAGTCACACACTCCATTTTCCAATATTTTCGATGAAGGGGCAAGACCATGCTTCTGGTATGTCGAGATGTGCATGCTTCAGACGGCATGGCATTGACTGGTGTGGAGGTAATAATTTATAAAGTGGAGAACCTAAACATAGTTCAGTGTCCACTGACAGCAAGCTGGCTGTCCTTAGAGGGCTCCTAAACATACTGCATTTTAAGGCGGCAGTAATTTGGCTCCAAGCTGTATTTGGCCTATTTATTCTTTGTTGGTGTGTAACATGCAGCTCAGCATAAAACCCTCTCTCCAGAAAGGAGATGCCTTCTCTTATGGCTCTCGTTTTATATTGGATCTTAAACACTTCCTCCCCCCCCCCCCCCAAAAAGTGATTGATTGTATTGTCTGGATTTTTTATTTTGCCTTTTGGTTGTTAACAGTTTTTACTTTTTCTTCTGTCTAGCCTCATTTTAGTCATTGCTGCATTTCCAAGAATACTCCACCTTAAAGGAAATGTACTTTATCCAAACTTTAAAGATCTTAACAGAAACAATTATTTCTAATTAATAGAGGAGCCGGTCAAATATCATAAAAATCTCAAGTGTATTCTTACACTTTAAAAATGAAGTTCTTATTATTATGGTAGGGCCTATGAATCTCAAGCAAGTATCAGGGCCCCATTGTTGTAGGCAGTATACAGAAAACAGCTGCTAAGACAGTCCCGGTCCCAGAGTGGTTCCACTTTAGATGGATTCACTTTGGCCATGCTTGCAGGCTTTCTGACTGTTCAGTTTCTGCAAACATTTTACTGATGGAGCTTTACACACATGAATGCTTGTGGAAGCAATTTGCTAGCTTGCATGATGCATCATGGAGAGATGGTTCCCAAGACCATTTGACAGAACCCTGGCGCAGAGGCAATTAACCCAGCTAGGAGTGCAAACATAATCACTTTGTGTGAATGAGATCAGATGAAATTAAATTTATGCTCTGCCCCCAGCCAATAGTCAGTGCCTTGGGGGAGGTCTCTGTGTGGCTTATTGATGCCCTCGACACCCCATCTTTTTAAAAGAAGAGGGGCTGGCAGTAGAGCATTTACTGTGAGAGGCAGTCAGCTTTGGAACTTGTCATTCTCCTGTCTGAAACAGCCTAGGTATGCTAATCTCAAGGGCACACTGCAAAGCTTGGTTGGTGGTTAGGCTTTTGAAGGAGGGAAGGACTAGATAAGTGCTGTTGTTTTGTGAAGGAAGGAGAGTTTTGTTAGGGGGCTGTTGATAGATTAGCATTTATTATTTGATTGTTCTTCCCGTTCATGGCAAGGAGCTCTCGGGTGTGAGGTAACTGGCCTTTCCCGTACATTTGATAAAGAAATAAATAATGAAAAGGTTTAAAAAAAAATTAAATGCCCTTATCTTGTTTACATGCCACCTCTGCTTGAAAAGGCCAAAGTTCCAGTGGCTTCTTTAAGACACTTTTGATTAGAAGTAGGGTGACCAGATGAGAGGAAGAAAATATCAGGGGACATGGGGGGGCTGAGCAAAAAAAAAAAAAAAAGCCAAGCGAGTCCTGGCTGAGCAAAAAAACAAAGAAAAGCCGAACGAGTCCCGGCTGAGCTTAAAAAAACAACAACAACAACACAGTGCTGCCTGCGGATATCGGGACAAAATACGTCCCGACCTAAGATCGGTCGGGATGCGGGACAGAGACCGAAATATCGGGACTGTCCCGATAAAATTGGGACATCTGGTCACCCTAATTAGAAGAGTTACAGTTATCCAGTCAGGAAGCAGAAACAGTACCATGTGACTTACATGCTCAATCACAATTAACCAACACCACTCAAATCTCCGTGTTAGAATACAGTTCCCAGTCCACTGCAAGAAAAGTCAAATAATGACTAAAACTGAGGAAATTCCAGTGTCTACAGAATGTCAGCTAGCAGGGAAAAAGCTCGATATATTGAGCACATGATTTGCTATGAATTATTTGTTCAGCTTTGTTCAGTACACAAATCTTAGAACACAGGTGTCTTAAGTCAAAGTATTGCTTTGAAAAGGCTTCACAAATAAAATCGAGGTAAATTCCATGTGGAATAGAATTACTTCAGTTCCTTATGAATTTTAATAGGCGGAGAGGCCTTTATGCAGATAACATTGACTTTGTTTTAATAATGTTATATTTGAAATATTGCTTTTTACAGTTACACAGTATCTTTTATCTGTTTCCATGGTGTCTGTTCATCTGTCAGCATAATTCCAGGAAGTAAAATAATTATGGAATCTATCATTGTCAAGAAGGCCAGGGTAGTTAAGGGTTGCTCTGAGACTCATCAGACAAATGTGATACACTTCTGCTTGTTAAAATTGTACCTGTATTAGAATCTAAACTTCTCTCTTTTAAGACCCAAATGATAAAAATCTGTACATGGAAAATTACAATTTCATGCCATGCTTTATACATTAAAACTTAATTTAAAATAGCCTGCAGTGAAACTTTTCAACACTGATTACCGTGTAAACAAAGCCAAGGAGTATGCAGATAGTAAGGAGTCTGGCCTTCAACAGCCCAACACTGTGGCATTTCATTTCAGAAAGGGGAACTATGCAAAAATGAGGGGGTTAGTTAAACAGAAATTAAAAGGTACAGTGACTAGAGTGAAATCCCTGCAAGCTGCATGGACACTTTTCAAAGACACCATAATAGAGGCCCAACTTAAATGTATACCCCAAATTGAAAAACACAGTAAAAGAAGTAAAAACAAAAAAAAGCCACCGTGGCTTAACAACCATGTAAAAGAAGCAGTGAGAAATAAAAAGGCATCTTTTACAAAGTGGAAGTCAAATCCTAGTGAGGTAAATAGAAAGGAGCATAAATAGTGCCAAATTAAGTGTAAAAATGTAATAAGAAAAGCCAAAAAGGAGTTTGAAGAACAGCTAGCCAAAAACTCAAAAGGTAATAACAAAATGTTTAAGTACATCAGAAGCAGGAAGCCTGCTAAACAACCAGTGTGGCCCCTGGACGATCGAGATACAAAAGGAGCGCTTAAAGATGATAAAGTCATTGCGGAGAAACTACATGAATTCTTTGCTTCAGTCTTCACGCCTGAGGATGTTAGGGAGATTCCCAAACCTGAGCCGTCCTTTGTAGGTGACAAATATGAGGAATTGTCACACATTGAAGTGTCACTAGAGGAGGTTTTGGAATTAATTGATAAACTTAACAGTAACAAGTCACCGGGACCAGATAGAACGCTTGGGTGAATACTGAAAGAACTCAAATGTGAAATTGTGGAACTATTAACTATGGTTTGTAACCTGTCCTTTAAATCAGCTTCTGTACCCAATGACTGGAATGTAACGCCAATATTTAAAAAGGGCTCTAGAGGTGATCCCGGCAATTACAGACCAGTAAGTCTAATGTCAGTACCGGGCAAATTAGTTGAAACAATAGTAAAGAATAAAATTGTCAGATACTTAGAAGAACATAAATTGTTGGGCAAAAGATTTCCAGAAAGCCTTTGACGAGATCTCTCACCAAAGGCTCTTACGTAAATTAAGTTGTCATGGGATAAGAGGGAAGATCCTTTCATGGATTGAGAACTGGTTAACAGACAGGGAACAAAGGGTAGGAAGAAATGGTAGGAATAAATGGTAAATTTTCAGAATGGAGAAGGGTAACTAGTGGTGTTCCCCAAAGGTCAGTCCTCGGACCAATCCTATTCAACTTATTCATAAATGATCAGGAGAAAGGGGTAAACAGTGAGGTGGCAAAGTTTGCAGATGATACTAAACTGCTCAAGATAGTTAAGACCAAAGCAGACTGTGAAGAACTTCAAGAAGATCTCATAAAACTAAGTGATTGAGCAACAAAATGGCAAATGACATTTTAATGTGGATAAATGTAAAGTAATGCACATTGGGAAAAATAACCCCAACTATACATACAATATGATGGGGGCTAATTTAGCTACAGCTAATCAGGAAAGAGATCTTGGAGTCATCGTGGATAGTTCTTTGAAGACGTCCACGCAGTGTGCAGCGGCACTCAAAAAAGCAAAAAGGATGTTAGGAATCACTAAAAAAGGGATAAAGAATAAGACGGAGAATATCTCATTGCCCTTATATAAATCCCTGGTACGCCCACATCTTGAATACTGCATACAGATGTGGTTTCCTCATCTCAAAAAAGATATACTGGCATTAGAAAAGGCTCAGAGAAGGGCAACTAAAATGATTAGTGGTTTGGAACGGGTCCCATATGAGGAGAGATTAGAGGCTAGGACTTTTCAGCTTGGAAAAGAGGAGACTAAGGGGGGTTATGATAGAGGTATATAAAATCATGAATGGTGTGGAGAAAGTAGATAAGGAAAGGTTATTTACTTGTTCCCATAATATAAGAACTAGGGGCCATCAAATGAAATTAATGGGCAGCAGGTTTAAAACAAAAGGAAGAAGTTCTTCACACAGCGCACAGTCAACCTGTGGAACTCCTTGCCTGAGGAGGTTGTGAAGGCTAGGACTATAACAGGGTTTAGAAGAGAACTAGATAAATTCATGGAGGTTAAGTCCATTAATGGCTATAAGCCAGGATGGGTAAGAAATGGTGTCCCTAGCCTCTGTTTGTCAGAGGGTGGAGATGGATGGCAGGAGAGAGATCACTTGATCATTACCTGTTAGGTTCACTCCCTCTGGGACACTGTCGGTAGACAGGATACTGGACTGGATGGACCTTTGGTCTGACCCAGTATGGCCATTCTTATGTTCTTATTCTTATGTTTTTATGTAGATCATTAAGCTGGTTAATCAACTCTGTCGCCTTTCCTGCTTGGAGCGTTTGAGCGGTTTAGAGAGCATGACTGCCTGAGTGCCCAAAAAGTTAGAGCAGCATAAAGCGTAACTGTGGCATGCTCATGGAATGATCAACCCCTGAAATACTTCACTTAAATAAGGGTCCTGTAGTGTGAGACCTCTGCTGTGCCCTAAGCAGATAGTCTGTGACCATCATAGGATAAGGTTCTGAATGTTTTCTTTGCACATTAAAAGAAAAAGCAGTATCCAGAGAGACTTCCTAAACGAAATGACTGAACAATGGCAAACCAAAATGATGAGTAGCTTACTTAATATACACACAGAAATGCTGAGAGATACTTTGGAGGCAATTGAAATGGGAAATGCATGCTACCTTTCCAGCCCTCTTTAATCCAGTTTAACAAACGCCCTCTTTAAAAAATAAAAATCAGTACTAAGGAGTGTTTGCTTATTCTGTTAGTGGGGGGAGGAAGTTGTTAGTTCAGTTTTATTACAGGTTGGTTTCTGGAGGCCAGATTCCATTATTATGATTATTGCTATGGAACTAAAATGCCATTCTTTTAAAGTATTTTTAAACATGAATTTGGACGCATTACTTTTAAGCATTTAGGGAGTTTTAAAATATTATTGATGACTATTATTCCTTCCACTTGCCAAACCCAGGTGCCCTATTCACCATGAGGCCAGCTGCCCCATCCCAGAGGGGGAGAGAAATACATGGTTAAAGGGGAAAAAATCTAGAAATATTCTTGCATAATGTTGTCCTGACCTCATGGGGCCTCTGGGAGCAAATAGCTTTTCTGTATATAAAAACATTATGGGTGAAATCCTGGCCCCATGGATATCAATGTCAAAACTCCCCTTGACTTTAATGGAACTAGGGTCACCCATGACTCTGAAGTCCAGTACTTTATGAACTTCTGGGAATAGAAGCATGTGATGTGTGGCGTTCCATCGAAAAAGGAGTTCCTACCTCTTCCAACGTATGAAGTTCTTATTCCTCTAACTCAACAGGGTCATGAGGTATTGGCCTTTGAGCTTGTCTTTTGTGCAACAATGAATATTAGATGAGGTATTCTTCCTTTCCTATCCTAAATTACCCTAAAGTCTCCCATAGACACACATTCACACAACAGTCTTAGTATCAGTTTAAAGTGCAAATCCATAAATTATGGAGGCACCGTAATAAATTGGACGCACTTTGGTGCACTTTGGTGCTGAAATCTATTAAATCCTTATGGCTGAGAGTTTTTCGTTTCCTTCCCCCTCACTCCCCCCCTAGCAGTTAAGCACAAAGTCCTTTGGCTCAGCTTCCATCTCCTTGAATTCTTCAGAGTCTACATCAGTGTTTTTAAACAGTTTGAGATGTTGGGGAACTGAAGGTATTAAGAGAGCTCTGGGATTTATTGGCAGATTGACAATCTGATACAGACTCTTTCCCTTTCTTCTTTCCCGTTTTGTCGCTGTCTGAGTCTTTCCTTTTCATTCTCTGGAGGGGGAGCGGGGGAAAATCCCACTGAAACATTAAACATCTCTCCAGCATTTCCAGTATGCAAAACATCAGATCTTAGCTGACTTTTTAAAAAGCCTCACAGGTTCACTTTATCCCTAAAAGGTGCATAATTTACAAAGCTCCTTGTTATAAAACCTTGTGTCTCTCTGAGAAACTGCAATGGGTACAGAGCTAATTAAAAATAAGTAGTGTAAAAAAATGTTTCCCCCTTTGCTTGACACTAATATGAAAATCTAAGGAAGACTAGTGCCTTGTTAGTGTGAAGGCAGAAGTGATATAAGATCAGCAGCATTCAGAGAGGTGTCTGTAGTTTTAGGCTAGTTAACTGAGTGGAAGGATGCAGCGAAAATGTTGGGCTGGGGCACAGATCTGGATTCTATTCCCAGCTCTGCCATTTTACAAGTGATCTTGGGGAAATTGCTTAATCTCTCAGTGTCTCAATTACCTAGCTGTAAAATGGGGATAATGTTACTTTCTCTCTCCCACCCTTTGTCAGTTTTGGTTATAAACTCTTCAGACACATGACTACCTCTTACTATATGCAATGAAGCCCTGATTTTGGGTGGCCTCTAGGCAGTACCTGATATAACTAAATAATATCTGATAGCAAAGTGGTGATCTTGGCATTTAAGGTGTGGAGTGTATTATGCCAGACCAGTTTATTTTGACCCAGTAGAAAAGATACAATAAAGCATAAAGCCTTTAGATCAAAAGGATATGCTGCCTGCTCCCTTACCCTTTCTGCAGCTGTTGTCAGACCTGACCTATGTTGATTTTACAACTCAGGGCAAAAGAACAAAAGGTAATGTAGCTCGCGGTAGATCCTTTGTGTCCAATAGATAATACCTCAAAGCTCCTTCTTGCTGTGCATTTTAAAATGCACAACTGTACTAGAAGATTCAGTTACTCTGAAAACAAGCAGTTAGCCTTATCCTAACTTGGTCTATTTTTCACTTCAGGGATTGCCTGTTTTCTCTGACTTTGGTTTTCACTTCCATTTGTTTTTAATGTCATGAAATTGTATGGTATTGGATTAGATTCAACAGAAGGAGGCTCTGAGGCTACGTGTAGCATTTTAGGCAGGTTTCCCTGAGACCACTAATTTTTCTTAATCATTTCGGGGGGTGGCTAGGGTGTCTGGTGGTTTCATTGTTTGTTGTTTTTGTTTTCCCCAGCTGACTTTTTACTTGGTCAAAAGGTGTCAGATGAAGCACGGATACATGTGGCAGCCTGTAACTATGCAGAAAAATTAGTGCTAATGATTCTAGGACAGATTTCAGAGAAGTCAGGTTGAAATTTTTTTTTGGAGGGGGGGAGAGTGGGAGAAAGAAAATCCATTAAATCACTTAATTTTTGACAATTCCTACCACACCTTGCAGCTGACCTATTGCAAATGGACAGTTTTTGAAGACACAATAACTAGCCTTTCCTGTCAATAGATCTCAAAGCACTTTACAAAGGAGGTCATTATATCATTGTCCCCATTTTACAGTTAGGGAAACTGAGGCACAGAGAGGGGAAGGACAGAGCCAGGAATAGAACATAGGTGTCCTGAGTCCCAGTCCAGTGCTGGGTTGATTGAATCTTTCCTCCTTCCTGTGAAGCCATTAAGTTCAGTTTGAGGGACAGCATCGTCATGTTGTAACGCTTGTGCCAGGTGGCTATGGAAGCAGCAAGGGTTGGGTTTAATATATCTAGGATCTCTCTTGACAAATAACTAAGCTGGTCTGACCACTCGTGGTTTGGATCAGGGAGTAGCAGTAGTGCAAGTGTTTCTTTACAGCTCGGTCTCCTGTCCCAGGAAACTGCTTGCCTGGTCCTGCCTGAAGGCACCGTCACCTAACCTAGCTTTAGTGATTCAGCTTTATTAAGGTGTTCAGTGGGCAGGGCCTCACAGAATCCACGCAGCTCTCGCCACAGAGTCCCTATGGGAGGGGAACCAAGAATACTTAGGACTGTTGAGCTGAATCCTGGCTGATTGGAGATTAACTCTGCCACGAAGTAAGAGTCCTTTCTCCTCTCTGAGAACCCACAACCCCACTCCTGCCCCCAAATCCAACTTGGGGAGTCACCATAACAATAATGGTCACAAGAGAAATTGTGGGTAGGTCACTTATGCAAAATAAGCTCTCTGTGGCAGCACTTTTTTTCTTTTTACCCCTTTTTCCTTCTAGAGCTTCTGGCAATAGGGCTTATATCGTGGTTAGAGGAGAGAGATGAGAGTCTTGGATTCCAGTCTTGGCTCTGACACTGGCTGTGTGACCTTGGGCAAATTAACTTTCTTTTGTGTCTGTATGGTCTTTATATCTAAGTGTACTCCTCATGGAACACCTCTTAAGGACCCGACAATGAATGAAAATGAATCTGACTAAAATTTGTGGTTGTTTTGTTGTAGACATTTATCCAAGCTCTATTTCCTACCCAAGGGTCCTCGTTTCCCCTGCCCTGTTATTTTCTCGCTACTTTTAATATATATATTGTTGCTGGTATTTACATCCATATCAGCTTCCAACATATGCTGTTGGCACAATACCAACAGAGGCTGTTAGGCACAATATCAAATCTTAAAGTGCAGATATACTCTGAAGTGTGACTCTGTAAAAATGGCACCATAGGGCTCCATGTCTGTGTCTCACTGATTTACACGTTGAATTCTCTCTGTTAATACACAAAAGGTGTTGTTTTAGCAGTCCTCTCAGCAAACTACGCCTGGAGCCGGGTTTCTTTTTCTGGGAAATCTCGATTTACATTCCTTGCACCTTGGCTTGTTAACTCCTCCTTTCCTCCCACCCTGTGTCTGTCTGGTCTATTTAAATTGTAAACTTGTTGGGCAAGGAATATCTCTTCCTGTGTGTGTGTTTGTACAGTATCTAGGGAAATAGGATCCTGATCTCAGTTGTGGCCTCTAGGCACCACCATAAAAGAAATGCAAATATTAAGGGGATGGCAACCCATTGAAATCTTTTCTGAAAAAAACAAGCCAAAAACTAAGGGAAAAATCCTTCCAGAAATATAGCTGAAATGTCAGTGTTGTCAGGTTTACTGAAATAAAAAAACTTGTATGAACACTAAATTAATATTCTTTCCCTCCCCATCTTTACTCTCCCTCTGTGAGCAAATTTGCTACACAACTGACTCTTTGCTTATTGTTTCCCATCTTATGAAGTGCAGTGCCATCTGGAAAATGGACAAGTGGGGAAGATTGATGGATAACGAAGAGCACCATTCATTGTCTCCAACCAGATTTGGACAGAAAGCAAACGTTTTTAATCAAATTTCTGTTTCTGAATCATATTTACTGCTGAAAACTTGCCAGTGAACTTTTTTTCCCCTTCCTGAAATAGAATTCTAGCCTACCAGCCTCCATCAGGTAGACTTATGGAGAAAGTAACATTACTGCCCCTTCCCCACTGCTCCCGACTTCTTCATGAGGAGCAGGGAGGAGTGTGTGTGTGTGTGTGGGGGGGGGGTGACGGGACACATGCCCGCATGCGTTCTGTTCTCTCTCTCTCTCGGTCTCTCTCGCTCATATGCATATTAATGGCACAGTTCTTTTAAGAACTTGCAATTCCATTATACGAGCAAAACATCCACTTACTTTGAGAGGGACACCCAAAACTTCAGTGGGAAACTTTGCATTTGTAAGGGTGTTTGGAAAATGTGTACCCACTGCTACCCCTTTTAGTCTCCTCACCTGCTCCATTCCATCTGTATAATTGCTGGGCAGTCAGAGGATTCAGGCTGAATTCCAAGTGCTGAGTCCCATGGGTAGGAGGGAGCCCAGATTCGATCCTGAGTCAGAGCAAAAGGAAGATTCAGTGTGCCCTGGCTGGATTCTGTGAGAGGAAAGACCAGTCAGAATGGGGGAGGCTGAGCTGGATTGGGCTGGGGAAATTTAGAATTGTCATGCTGAGGAAATGAGATGAAGACTTTGGGAGAGTACTGGGTTTAGCTGGAAGATCAGGAGCTCCAGGGTGCAAAAGGATTGGAGGAGCCCTTGTAGAGATGGGAGCTTGGCTGGAGGAACCTTGTCCTTGGGCCATTGAAGATACAAAGTTTAGGTGAATCCAGATCTTGCTTGGTTTTATTCCACCCCAAATCACAGTTAATAAGCATTTCCGTTGGTTTAAGCTAAGATAAAACAGTTCATTTCAATATTAAATTCAGGTGCCATTTATAACAGTAAAAACACATTAATGGGATTTCACACACAGCAATGCATGACATCAAAATAAAACTTTGTCAAGAAGATATGGGAATGTAGAGAGAGATTGCATCTTGGGGCCCTTTTATATGTAGCAAGAAATGTATTTTCAAATGGATATTTTTATTTTATGTTTGCCTCTTGAAGTCTTAATAATGGAGGCCATTAGCTCGAAGCACCTGGTTTCGGAACTTTTTATAACTACCCTTTCCTCACACTGTACCTACGTTTGCTGGAAAGTTTTTCATTGCACATGCTGTCTTTGATTCCCAAACACAGAGATAGTAACTTATTGTATCTCAGACCCCACACATTGCTGCATAACCCTGGCATCTTGTTCAGTACCCGTGAGCCCTTGTTGCAGATAAAGCCTGGTACCTATATGTACTTAGATGACTTCCATGATTTAGTTACCCATTTCAGAAAGGTTAGCAATGCTTTTCTCCACTCCACCCTATACCCCAAGCCTAGGAGTTGATGATGATGATGAAGTGGATTAGTTGCCCTTCCTCCTTCTGGCATTCATGGCAGTGAAGTTGCTCAACCACTGACTGGATCCGTTCGTCAGCAGTAGCACTTTTGCAGTGCTCAGCCTAGAGTGAAATTGCTGCTTAGTAAAAGTTACACTTGTTGACTCAGTGACCTGGTTGCAATCACCTTCTGATTAGAACTGTTCCTTTAAAATAAAATTAAATAAGAGTAACCATCTTTAAGACTAACAGATTTATTTGGGCATAAGCTTTGCATCTGAAGAAGTGGGTTTTTTACCCATGAAAGCTTATGCCAAAATAAATCCGTTAGTCTTTAAGGTGCCACCGCACTCCTCGTTGTTTTTGTGGATATAGACTATCACAGCTACCCATCTGATACTTGTAATTGTCTTTGAAGCTCCTTCAGCTTTCAGGATTGTGGCGTGCTAGATACTATGGAAGCAGCATGCTTAGTATCTGATAGTGTTATATATCTTCAGGTGCTATACTAGAATTGCCTAGGGGCAGGGCCGGCGCAACCCATTAGGCGACCTAGGCGGTCGCCTCGGGCGCAAACATTTGAGGGGTGCCGGCGCCCCGGCCGGCCGTAGAAATTTGGGGGCGGGACCTTCCGCCGCCGCTGTTGGGGGCGGCATTTCGGGGGCGGGACCTTCCGCCGCCTAGGGCGCCGGAAATGCTGGCGCCGCTACTGCCTAGGGGAGTGGTGTTTTCTTTCTCCCACACATTTTTACTGTGTTCTGCCTCAAACCCCTTCTTCCTTTTATCCCCTGGCACTGCCCCTAACTATTCCTGCAGCTGCTGCTCAGTTACGCATGGCCTAACCTGGGGGACAGTTTGGCAGGGTGCCTTAGTTGAAGGTCTTTTCATTGGCAGAAAGGGACCATGGTGGTAATCTAGTCTGACCTCCTGGGTAACACAGGCCAGAGAACTTCCCCGAAAATAATTCCTACAGCAGATCTTTTAGCAAAACATCCAATCTTGATTTAAAATTGAGATAATTTAGTAACGGCAATGTTTCAGATTAGTTACATTCCTGTTCTGAATTTGAATTCTGCAACTGTTAGGCAGGTCTTAGGTCCCTAGAACTAGGTTAGTCCCTGGGAGTGAAGGAGGATTGTGCATGACCGGGCTGAAGGGGTAGCTATTATCACATGGCATTGAGGGAGAAATAAAACTAATTGGGAATGGGGAGAGATCTTTTCCCACACAGAAAGTTTCTTACAACCGTCCAGAAGGTACAGGTTGGCTTGTGCTCTGAAGCAGGTGGGTTTATGTCCCTTCCAAAACTCCTGGTGTTTTGTTTTGTTTTTGTTTAAAAATCCTTGCAATTGTAATTCTGAATGCCCTTGTTATCTGTTCAGTCCTTTCTGGACACCTGCTAAACTCTTTGACTCAGTGATATATTGTGGCTGTAAGTTCCCTGGGCTAATTTTGCATTGTGTGATAGTTTTTTCTTTATTAGTTTTAAATTTTCTGCCTTTTAATGTTTTTGTTTGTTGTATTATGTGGGACAGTAAACTGAATATATTTCAGAAATAGGGACATGGATGAATTCTTACTCTCTTACCAGGAGAAAATTTGGGTCCTTCTGATTTTAATACTGGTAGTAGAAGTGCACCTGAGTGTTATCTGATCAGTTCCTGTAATACAGGTCTGTCTCATCTTACGCTGGGGTTACGTTCTGCGGTCAGCGCGTAAAGCGAAAACCGCGTATAGTCAAAATTACATTGAGTGTAATGGCGGGCAGAATCGCCCGCCCTACAGAAACAGTATTTAAATTGTTATTTTTCTCTTTTTGTGTTTTTTTTTTTTTCTTCTTGTTTTTGCCGACCGCATAAAGCTGAAATCGCACATATTAAATGCGCCTAAGATGCGACAGACCTGTACAAACAGAAAAGGATGCTGGCTGCATGTATACCTAGTCTCTCTTTCCTTTAAAACATATTGTCTTTCTCATAACAGGATGAAAAGGAGAGGCAATAGAAAAACTCGGAATGTTTTATTTCTGTTCTCATGAGAATCTCCACAAAGGATTTTTTTTTTTAAAAGAATCAAGTGATGCTGCTAAATGCCTATGTTTTGGATTCTGAGAAAGCCGTGAGCTATTTGCCTCTCTGCAAGAGCACAGCAGTCTGCACTCTCCAGGTTCTACGTGCTCTCAAAAACGCTGCAGTGTTGTGTCAATCCGGGAGCGACCCTGTCAAGTGCTCCTTGTGGTAAACCACAGAACTTTAGTTTGTTGAGGGGCTTAACTAGGTTTGATGTGTGAGAACTGAAAATGTTCAAGTAGTAGTGCCGCAAAGAGAGCGCTCTTGTATTTTCATGTCCAACAGAAATATATCACCAGGCTGGAAAACAAACACAAACAAACCTGCCCTTGACAGTGATGTGAGCTGTGCGGAGGGCTGGGTTAGAAGAGAGCACTAGTTCCTGCTAGTCCTTCAGACTCTCATTTGATGATCTATATTGAGATAAATGTATATTTAAAATGGCATGGTCGCCAGCAGGCTGGTCCAAAGCCCCCTGACATCAATGGGAGGCTTTCCATTGTCTTGAGCGGGCTCTGCACCATGACCCCAGAGCATACCAGCAGTAGCAGAGTTCAGCTGGCATTGACAGTGGGGTATAGGAAAACTGCAGTGCAGGAAACTGAACATGTTCTGGGAAATTCAATAACCATCCTCTGAGCAGGAGGAGAGATGCTCAGACATTAAAGCAGCTCATTTTGCGTGCTATTTCTATTGGAACATCAAAATGGGATATCTTTGCATATGAATAAAGGGCCATATTTTTACAGGTATTTAGGCACCTAAATAAAGATGCAGATAGGTGCCTAATGGGGTTTTCCAAAGCACTTAGGCATCTCGCATGGATTTCCATAGGAATCAGGTACCTTGGTACTTTTGAAAATCCCACCGAGACCCTGCTTCCATCTTTAGGTGCCTAAATACATTTACAAATCTGGTCCCAAGATCCGTGTACTAATGAGGCGCTTTAACTCTAAATGGCAAGGCTATTGGAATTATGCATGGTCTAGCACAGTCAGCTTGTGGTCACAACCTTCCTCCCCTTAATAGGATAACCTAGGGCATATGAGAACCCTCCTCTTTCCAAACCCCGTCTTTCTGCCACAGGTTAAATCTCGGCTCCTCTGCTGACTTGAGGACATGAAACAGTGACCAGGAGGGAGAGGGTCTCTTGAGAGTTGGTGCAAGGGGAGATCCTGGAAAGGGAGTTGTAGCCAGGGGCTGGCTTAATGGAGGAGGGAGGCCCCTGAGCTCCAATGAAGCAGAGCCTTTGTTCTGGTTTCAGAGTAGCAGCCGTGTTAGTCTGTATCAGCAAAGGAACAGGAGTATTTGTGGCACCTTAGAGACTAACAAATTTATTTGAGCATAAGCTTTCGTGGGCTACAGCCCACTTCTTCGGATGCATAGAATGGAACATACAGTAAGAAGATATTTATACATACAGAGAACATGAGAAGGTGGAAGTAGCCATACCAACTGTAAGAGGCTAATTAATTAAGAGAAGCTATTAACAGCAGGGGAGAAAAACTTTTGAAGTGATAATCATGATGGCCCATTTCGGACAGTTGACACGAAAGTGTGAGACTGCTTCAACATGGGGAAATAGATTCAATTAGTGTAATGACCGAGCCATTCCCAGTCTCTGTTCAAACCTAAGTTGATTGTATCTAGTTTGCATATCAATTCAAGTTCAGCAGCTTCTCGTTGGAGTCTGTTTTTGAAGCTTTTTTGTTGCAAAATTGCCACCTTAACGTCTGTCACTGAGTGATTAGGGAGGTTGAAGTGTTCTCCTACTGGTTTTTGAATCTGCGTCAGAGAAACCGTCTTGTTTGCCTCTGCGCTGCTCTTGGATGAAATCCTAAGCCCTGCCACTCAGCATGAGAGGCGTGGAGAGTGGCAGCTGCAGGAAGCTGGTTGTGGTTCCCTGATTCAGAACTGCTAAGCCCCAGCAGAAGTTAGAACTGCACGGGGGCAGCCCCAATTTATGCCATGAGTGTATGGTCTGGCAGCGTAAGTTTGTGCAGACTTCTTTGCCAAGTGAAACTCTGTTCTGCCACACCCTTTCCTGTCTCACCCAGGCCCTGCCCCTGACATGCCTCTTTCTTCTCCTTACATTGGGTGGCTGGGGCTGGAGGTAGCAGACCCTTCTGCACAGCTGCATACCAGTGGAGAATTCTGTGCGGCAAAAGTTCTCCGCTGCCTATCTCTGACTGCGTGAAGGCCACTGCTTCAAGTGATCTTAATACATTGGGATCCAGCCCCTACTTTGCAAAAGGAGCAGCCCTTGACCCATGTGCTGTAGGAGCTTCTCAGCTGAAGAAGGCACTTTCCTTGTAAGGATCCTTAGAGAAACAAGAAAGCATCATAGTCATTGAGTTTTGAGTGGCAGGTCCCTCACACACTGCTTAATGGCGTATTCTGCACATAATCCTTAATGCTGGGCAATAGGGGTATTTGTCTTTAGTCCTTGCAGATCACCAGACTCCTGAGCTTTCCCCTTATTAGGAGTGAGGTTTTCTACCATTGGCATGTTGCATGTATCAGTCAGCACGTGGGTATTGACTGCCTGTTGCCTGTATATATCACTGAATCTCATTTTCCTCCCCATATCAAATCCATATTTCCTCTCCTGTAAGCTGGTCGTTAGACTGGCTAAGGGAGGGCTCGTCTCTGTCCTTTTACGTAATTCCCGTTTTAAAAACGTGCTTTCTAATAATTTCCAACCTGAACTTATTGAAGTTTGGTCTGGTCACCAAGCTAGCCTTTGGAAGATGTGGTTTTGTTGCCTCTCTACATATACCCATTCTTACCTCTCTTGGGTATTAGGAGCATGCCACAGCTGATGAGACCAACTAGCATCATTCAGAGTCAGCTGAGGATAAGTTTGAGGAAACACACTGGATTTGACACTGAAATGATGAAGTGAAAGTTTAAGCCTCAGCAGACTTCCTGGTTAAGGGTGCATGCAAAATAGTCAGTTGGTAGACTCGTATATTGTTAGTTTCCGCCCCAAACTACATGAAAAACCACACACCTGGTTTTGGTGCATGTGATTCTGCCTTTGAAAACATAGTTAAGTTAGAGCAGGCGGACAGTGATGGGCATGGGGAAGACTTACGATTGGCCTAATACAAAGCTTGGCTCACCAGAGCAGCCAGATGTGAATGTTGTTGGTAGAGAAAGTGCTTTTATTACACACACCCTGTTCTTAATTCCTTTGGCATTCGTTGTAATAGCACTGATCAAAGCTAATTTATATGGTAGAGATGCGATTTCCTGTTGCTGACCTTTTCTCAATGCAGGTCAGGTATCGAGTGGGATCTTTAGCCTGTCTGCACAGGTGTGGTGTACTTGTTGTTACTAAGGATCCTAATGGGATAGAGAGGTTTGAAAAAAATAATAAACCCATGTATGCGTGTCATGTCTCCTGACAGAGTTACACAATGCTTTTTTTATACAAATTGCACTTGTGTATTAATGTGGGTTGCAGCTGCCCTTTCTGGATTTCTAGTTTCCTATACACCATTGCAGCCGCCAAGGTACATGACTTGCGTGGAATAGGAGTAGTTGAGCAGATCACTAGTTCTGTGGTATAAATGTAGCCCCTGCTTGGTTTCTTGTTCACTGTTTAATATTAAACAGTATGCAGTGGGAACAGAAGAACCCAAGGTGACTGGCTTCCAATGGTCCATTAAACACTAGCCCTCTGATGAACCACTCAACAGGAGATCAGGTTTAGTCTCCTTTCTCAGTGAAGTGTGTGAAACTTGTGGTTACATGGAACAAATGCCTCGAGTGCTCTCTCAGAACCCCCAACACAAACACGTTCTTGAACTCAGGTAGGCAGCTGGTACCGGCTTGGCTGCTTTGTAGCTAAACACTCTCCTATTCCTGAGACAACCAGAAGAGATCATGGAGCTCAAACAGAATTTAGACTCACATTTTCAATCTTGGGGGCCCTAAAAAATTAGGCACACGGTGGCCTGGAACTCGGAGACATTGACTACATGCAGCTGCACTAAATATAGTGGCAGTGGTGGGTACTTAGCAACTCTGAAAATCAAACCAATGCATATATATTTTAAGCATTTAACATTTGATACTTAGAGTGCCTGCAAGTCCCATTGATATCTTAAAATCAGGACACTCATTTAGGTGCCTCATTATGGATTTTTATGCCTAATTTTAATCACCTAAGTATTAAAATTTTAGCCTTAGTCACTGGCTTTCAAACTTCTCTTTTCTTTTTTCCTCCCCTTCTTCCCTCCCACGAACTATCAAGGCATCGTTAAAAATGGGCATATTCTTCCTGAGTAGAAAACTGTTATTAGGGTAACTATATTCTTGCTCTGTTCCCAGCCGAAGTGAAATACCTTATTAACTCCCACTCCATAATAGGTACCTCATGATGATGACTCATGCACATAATCCTTGGCTTTGAATATCTTTCTTATCCAGAAGGAAAGCTGCAACATGACACAGCCGTTGAATGGCATTGCAGACGTCATGCTGTCCCACAACAAATCATTTGACACCTAGCAGGAGACATCTCTCCTCCCTCCTCTTGGCTCCAGTTCTTTGCTACCTTATGTTCCACTGCAGCTTCCTCGAGACACAACATCTGTCACCTAAGAATGCAGTGCTTTTTGAATTTACCTTCCTTTGGAGTAAAGCTAGCCCAGGTGCCATGTCCTGAGGCTTCCTTTTCGTACGTCAAAGTTGTTCCTTGTGCTTTCACCTTTGTACAGCGATGCTATTTTGGTGCGTTCCCAAGATCACTAATTTGAACCTACTGTGCATTTAAAAATAGAAGTGAGTGACTTCTTCCTCGTTACTCTATCACTTACTTGGAAATCCAGCACCATTTCTCAATGACTTTCTTGACAAATCATTGGCAACATGAGCCCATTTGACATCCAAGATATGACATTAATCACTTTCCTGATGAAAGATGATTTAGCAGATTTAAAGTGTTACAGGATCCCTGGGGTGCAGCCTGGCACTGTGGGACCGCTGTGCCCTTAACTCTCCAGCCAAGGCTGTCTCTCACAATGCTTTGCTAGTGACAAGCAGCAAACCCCTCCAGGAGCTGTTATCACTCAGCACAACCACATGTGGAGCCCCACACCTGGTTATATTGCATGAATAGTCCCAAAGCCACTCATGAATCACACAGAGAAAGGCACCAGACAAATCCCCCCAGCTCCCAGCCTTGTACCTCAGGAATATACCGTCTTGCACTGCTCAAGACGAGCAGTGCAAGTTTATTAATTGGGTCACCACTTCATCAGTGGAAAGTGGATGTACACCAGCCTTTGTAAATCTGAGCAGATTTACCAAGCACTTCAGGCAAACTCACTGGTAAAGATAAACTGTAAAACAAATTTATTGACTAAAAAGAAAGATTTTAAGTGATTATAAGTGATAGGCAAAAAGTCAGAGTTAGTTACCAAAAGAAAACAATATAAGCACGCAGTCTAAACTCTCAACCCTATTAGACTGGGCAACATCTAGATTAAGCAGTTTTTCTCACCCCACTGGATATTGCAGTTCATAGTACACAGGTTTCACCCTTGAAACCTGGGCCAGTCTCCTCTGTTGGAGTCTTTAGTCTTCTGAGTGTCCTTGTTGCTTGCAGCATGGGTGAGGACAGGAGAAAAGGCCAAGCACGTGGCCACTGTGTTCTGTTTTAGACCCTCAGTCCATGTGCTTAGAGGACACAAGTCCAGGCATGTCTGGTGGGCATTGCTGAGTCACAAGGTGAAGCAATACCCTGGTGTGTCTCCTGCAAGTGAGTCATTGAATTGTATCTCCTCTGCTGGACAATGGCTGGTGATGTCTGGTCAGCACCCACCCTGCGTTGGTTACCTCTTCCCTTGTCATTGTCTCTGGAGAGCTAGTATCTGGGTGCTTCCCAAACCCACAGCATATTTTAGTGAAAACCATACGACACTATTCTTATTTTATATGCATTAATGATACACATATTTAGATGGAACAATGGCTTTCAGCAGATCATAGATACCTCACATGGCATGCTTTATATGCAATATCACAATTATGTGTAAATGAGGAATATGGGAGTTATAGGGCGCCCTCCCCCCCCCAAGGTGTATAGAGTGTCACCTAAAGGCCCCCAGTTTTTTAAACTCCCAGATTATTTTCGGCTTCTGTCATGAAAACTGCATCCATGGTGGATGTTGTCTAAGAAATGCCACACTCTTCCAATCAGGATTCTGTGGGCTCCTGTGTACAATAAGATAGGTGGGGCTCTGTGGTAGAATTTCATAATCCACCGAGCACATCTGGGGAGATGGATGTATCTAGTAGCTGGCCCACGATGGAGGCACTTGGGATTAAGGGGATGCAAGTCTTTTTGTCAAGCGTGGTAGCTGGGGAGATCTTTGGTATCAGGAGACAGAAGGTTTCAGAACATGAAAAAATGAAGGGGCAGAGTACCATTCCAGGGCCCAGGAGAGGGAGGGAGGAGAGAGTCATAGTGGGGCATTGGGTAGGTGAGTTTGTGAGTGCATCATATAAATGGAAAGGTGCTAACAGAGAGATCTCCAAAAGGGTGCGTTGCTTGGCATGTGCTTTAATCTAGACCTATAAACCAAATCCCAGGACAGCTGCAGTACAGTCTGCACAATTCTTATTGTCCTGCTAGTAGGAAGGATACCCTACAAAAGTGTGTGTACTTAATACTGTTGTGAAACTTATGAGACTTTAATAGGGGAAATAAAACCCTAGATATATTACACAGGCCTTTTAAAAACAACCTTCTTCGTTTAGCATTTAAACTGTCTCTGTCATTTGCTGCCTTAACAAATTTATGCAAAGGATGGCTGGGTGGGACATCCCATTAGCTACGGCTCCAGATTTATTTTCTCATCCTTTGCTCTGCTATCCTTGTGAAGCAGATTTGTGTTGTAATTTACATGTATTGTTCCAAAGCAGTTTCTATATTAAAAAAAAACACAGTGCCCTTATCTTTTAAGAGAGATACATTTCCAATAGGGGCTAATACTGGGATATCTTCACAGGCTCCTAGCGGTATACAAAGTAACCATTCGAAGATGCTGCATTCCACATTTAACAGCACTCTGCTGCACTCATCGATTTAACTGGGCAGATGTCTGTTAATCTTTGAGACGTTACCTTGCCGTTTTATCAAGTGCAGTGTAGAGGCCAGATGTTGGATGAAAGTACTGAAATATTTAACTAGCATATTTTCCCCCCTGCAGTCGAAATAGCTCATGGTGTTTATTAATCTTTTACAAGACTTGCATCTGCTCACAGAAGCAGGTTGTTTCAGACTTCAGAGAAACTGTGTGTGTGTGTGGAGCGCATGCATGGAAATGCAGAGAGTGGGATAACGATCATACCTGCTTTGTGTTAATAAATTCAATGTATGTAGTAGATGAGCTAATCTCTCTAGTATCCGACCAACTACCTTAAAAGTTATAGTTCGTATTACAACCTACATCCAAAGCCCTTTCCGCTATCACTGGTGTAGGTCTGTCTCCTTCAGAAGTTTGTTCACGCTCTGGTTTTGGGTACAAGTGGGATCCTGACTTGACTGTCCTTGTCACATGAAGTGCCGTGGCAAGAAACAGACATTTGTGTTCGGTAGATAAGGTCCATTTTACTATCTGTCTTATTTGTTCCTTTCTATAATTGTCTGTCTTTCTTGCAAGAAGTTTTTATGGATCTAAAGTACCTGTTTTGGGGTGTGTTGTTGTTTTTTTAATTAACTATTTGTTCCAGCTCCCTACTTGTGTGATGAGGTTCTTGGTAAATCATGCCTTGGAAAGGGATTTTTATTGATAGAGCTTTCCTTGGAAGCTTGCTTAAGAGCCTTCTTTTCCAGGGCATGTGTGTTTTCAGAGAACATTCTTAAGATACTTAGTTAAATAAGGCTTGGCTTCAATGGATCTTATGTTTGAACTCTTAAGGGCTGGGGGGGATGATGTCTGGAAAGGGATATTTTCAGATTTTAGCCTTGCAGCTCAGTCTATGGGAATTGTTCTGCAGGATTTTAGCTTTACTCTTTTTTAAAAGGCTGGGACGCAATTAGATGAGAGGAATTATTTTGGCTGCATCTTTTGAGTGCAGGTCCATATAGATGAAGCTAAAGAATCTGTAAGAGTGATTTGTAACCATTAGGGGCTTGATTTTAAGTCTGCCTCCAATGTTTTGGGCACAATTAGTTGCTAACACAAGTGCCTGCATCAGCCAGTAGATGGAGCCGGGGCAGATTTTCAAAGGCATGAATGGAAGTTAGGCACTCCACTGGCATCCAATGATTGTTGTTTCTCTACGTGCCCTTTTGCACCTTTAAAAACCTCCCACCCCAAACCCTATCATTTGCACTCTTAATTGATTGTATTCACATAACTGGAGGTCGATCTGATGCCTATAAGAAATTTGCCCCAAAATGGGGTGTGATAGTGACTCTAGTCACCAGCTAAGAGAGTGATCCTGGGTATTAGTTGTTTAGTCTTTAGTCATATCTTTTACTTCGTAGCTTGAGAAGTTTCATAAGGGGATTGGGAAAAAACTGAGGGTAGTGGTACCAAAATCCTGATCCTTATTGTCTGGATTCTACTTGAATGAAGAGCTCAAGAGGGGGTTGACCATTTGGTCCATGTTGGTGGATCGGATCCACAAAAATCACATTCTCAAGTAAGATTGCCTTTTTGGTAATGCTTAGTTCTCCAACATCAACTTCTTTGTGTTCCTTTTTTCATTTGTGTTCCTCACCCTCTATGGTTAAGTATTTCCATTTTCCCTATAGCCGAGTGTCTACAGATCTTAACAGCCTTGCACTGAACATAACAGGTGAAAGACTTCACAGAGAAGTAGTGTTGATGGGAAATGTTTTACACATTGCCACTGCACTTCAAAAAAAACCCTAACCTCCTAATTAACACTTAATGAGGATTAATACTTGTAAAGTAATTAAAAGGAGCTCTGAAAGCATACTTGTTCGTTCTCTGCTGCTGCCGCCAACTTAATGGCCCATAGTTTGTATTCAGTCTGTTGGACGTGCACTACAGTACATATGTAAAGTATGCTCAACCCCAATTTTATTTGATGGTTGTAATTCCCAGCTTCAAGACTGGCATAAACTTTAAATATCTGGGAACAAATCCGGCTTTTACTTTCTTTAAAATTAATTTCTTTCTATATCTCCTCCTCTTTCTTGTGTTTTTGTGCTAACTGAAGCAGAGCTCAATGGGAACTTACTGTAGAATAAATCCATCAAATTTCTCAGTAATTTTAATATACTGTATAACCCTTCTCCTTAAAGGTGAGAGGACACCTCTGTTTGTATGGCACCTAGCACAATGGCATCCTGGCCTATGACTGGGGTTCCTCATTGCTACTGTAACACAAATAATTAATAATACCAGTGAATCGGGATTGTACTAAATGCTTTGAGAGCTTAGAAAAAGTAAGAGTATTTCAAAACTGCCCAACGAGGAGGTGAGTAGTTTATGATTACATCAGCTGCTGTTGATTTAAGACACCACGTCAGCCTAAGGAAGTCCATAGACAATAATAAGAAATTACATACAGGTAGCAACTCATCGTACCGGCATGTGTCAAGATGCTTGGAAGGACTGTGGTCTAGAATGTTTAAAATGAGAATGTGAGTCGAGACTTGGCTCTGCCACGCACTTGGACCTTGTCAGTACTATTAACCTTCATAGCAATAAGTCGCCACCAGTGGACCACCTGCAGTGGAAGTTGTAGTGTAATCAGGATCCAGGTGTCTATACTGGTCTGGTGTGTTGCCTAATGTTGGGAAGGGTTAGATGATGCAGGGAGGTAACAAAACTTGGATCCTCTATATAGAACAGCTCCCTCCCTCTGTTGGAACTGTACCAGGGTGAAGTCTTGCTTTATGAGATTGGACAAGTCACTTTAACCTCTTGGTCTGTAATAACTTCTACCGTATCTGGTTGCTGTGAGGCTTAATTGTTTGTGAAGTGCATTGAAATCTGTTGTTGAAAGGCTTTATATTAGTGCAAAGAATTAATATTGTTGCCATGAAAAATATTAGAAATGATAACGTATATAGTTGGCTTACTCCTTTAGAGCACAAGGGTGTGGTGTGATAGAAACTCTCTTATCGTACTCAAACATTTTATCTAACCCTACAGCGTTAGCATGGAGAGCAGCTTCACCATGTATTTGTTTTTAATGGCGAGGCTCATAAAAAAAAAAAATGTTCAAAGCATAAAAAAATCAAAGGCAATAGTCCTCTTTGCTTCAAGTAATAATATGTACCTTCAGGAAAGCCCATCCCATATTTGATTTATGTCAGGGATATTCAAAGAGGCTTAATGCTGTGGAAGAATCAAATGAATAGGGTAATAGGATGCACAGACACATTTGATCATTGTTTTAAAAGGAGAAGAAAGAAGAACATAATAGTAACCTTTCAGGCTTCACAAAGCAAAGTTGTTCTATTCTGCATTTCCAGCTTCACTATGGTTCAAAATTTTCTTTATACATGTGCCTTGTTTCCATTCACAAATCCATTCGGTTCTGGGAACATCTGATAGTGTCTTAGTAGGTGCCATTTTGTGCATATGCTCTGTACTTGTCTGTCTCTCTCTCCAAAGCTTTTTTTTTTTCTTTTTTCTAAAATTTCCCACCCTTGGTAGCACCAGTTGATCTCCACCAATAGCAGCAACAGTGGAAGCACTAATGTATAGCAGGCCTGCCAGCCGCCACTGGTGTTTCCAGCATTGTCATTTAACCCTTCCCAGAGAAGATCTATATGACACAGTGTTCACAATGTGGCCACTAGCTTCTTCTCCACACTGTTGCTACCACTAGCGGAGCTCGATTGGAGATAGCAACAATGGGAAATCTTGGGAAGAATGTCCTAGTATAGATCAGAGCACAGTTATTAAAGACTTTTGTAGCTGGATAGAAACAGGGTTTTTTGTTTTATTTCCAGAGGGCACTTATTTCTGTGCCCTCCGTCATTCACTGTGCCAGCTATGATGTGAGGAAAGCTAAATACATCTGTTTAGATCCCATAATCATCTTCTTCTTTATCTTCACAAACACAATATATGTTTTGTGTAAATGTAAGTCTGTATTTGTGCTGGGAAGTACCAATCCCTGTTCTGCTGCGTCACAAGGATGTTCTCTTAGCAAACTTGTCTGTCTGTAATGGTAGCTGTAATAGCATTCCAAGCACTTACTCAAAAAGAAAAGTATTGCCACAAGGTATAGCAAAGAATTTTTAGTAAATAAAAATGTGTGTGAAGCAAGCAGAATTTTTTTGTGGGAAAAACAGACTCATTTGGTATGTGTCAGTTATTTTCCCAAAAACACAGTAAGTCTTTTTTGGGGGGAGAGGAGGACGGGGGTGAGGTACAGAAGCTAGTTATTAGCATATCACAATTAAAACGTCAATGTCTTGAAATTGCTAATTGGAGACAGGTGCAAATGAACCACTCAGGTGATCTTAGAGGACCTTTGGGTAATTAGATTTGAACTGTCAGTTCCCTGTCATTTTTGCTCTCTTCCTTCCCATTTAAATTCCATGAGGTTTCTCAGATCTGTTATTAGAAATGATAATTCTTGGATTCTTGAAGTATTTGATATTCAGACTTAAAGCAAGGTTTTGATTGGACATCGTAAGTTGCTTGTCCATTGTTTGGAGCCTTGAACCAGCAGAGAATGTCAACACATGCATGTGAATAGTCCTTTTGAAGATAATGAAACTACTCATATTCTTAAAGTTCTCCAGGCAGGGCCGGCTCCAGGTTTTCTGCCGCCCCACGCGGCCAAAAAAAAAAAAAAAAAAAAAAAGCTGTGGCAGCGCGATCGCGCCGCTCCACTCTTCGGCGGCAGGTCCTTTGTTCAGAGAGGGACTGAGGGACCCACTGCCGAATTGCCGCCGAAGACCCGGACGTGCCGCCCCGATAGCGGCCGGAGTGCCGCCCCTTGGTATTGGCCGCCCCAAGCACCTGCTTCTTTAGCTGGTGCCTGGAGCCGGCCCTGTCTCCAGGTGCTTAAGTGCTTTATTGGCCCAAGCCCTGGATGCATCAGCTTCTAGAATCAGGTTTCCTCTGTGGATACTTATGTTTAAAAGTTAAAACTAACCTTCTGCACATATTCTCTAAAACTTGCTCAAAACTCATTGATTCAATGAACTTTGCTGCCACTGAACTGACTGGCTAGAATGTTCACAGAAAGTGAACATGGACTTGTCTTGTCTGAGTAAACATGCCCAGAAAATGTTATCGCTCAGCTCTAACAGAAACTTACTTCCTTGTTCAATTCATTGTCTTTCCCCCTCTATAATATATATGTATCAGTCAGTTGGTTGAGTTTTCATACATCCCAAGAACCCAAATGGGTCTGTGAACAGATGATTTAAAAAACATTTTTTTTGAAGGACCCTGTCAATACCAGAGCTGGTTGAAAAAACTTCAAAATTTCATTGAAAAAATCCACTGAAAATTATTGTTTTTTAACTGGCTCTACTCATCATACTCTGGGAAAATAAAACGGGACCTCTTCATACACCCCTTTTAAAAAAACAATAAAAAAGCACTATATAGTGTTAATAAATTATTTTGTAAAATATGACAACTTCATAGTCTTGAGAACTTGAAGACAGCTCTAACTGAAGTTAATAGGCCATGTTTATTCTGGCAATATTAAGTTAAATTGCTACATTAAACTTACATAATTACTAGATCTAGTAAACTTGCCTTGCCTGTCAGCCTGATGGGATTCAGTGGCGGTGTATATATGGGGCTGGCTGCAAAATATGTCAACGACATCCAATGTCTCAGTTTTGTAAGCTAAAAATAATCAGATGTGGTCGGAAGTGGTAATCAAGATTCAGAAAGCAATCCATATCTTTATTCTGAATAAAGCTCACTGCCTTGCAATCTGGCATTATTTCTGCCTTTGCAATCCAAGACCGTATTGAAGGACAGCATTGGGTCAAGGGAAGGACAGGATTGCTGTGGAGAATGTTGAAGAGTATAGTTAACAGAATTGCCATTTGCTCCTGGCATCGGAGCTCTTAGTATTTTGTGCCAACAGCTCTTTTTATATTTCCACATGGGGTTCAGTTTTCTGCCAGTGGAGTTTCATCCTTGTGATTATGAATGCGCTACAGTAAGGATATGGAATTCACCTTAATGGTAGAGTTGCCTCATCACACATCTGTTTAAACAGCTCTGAGCTCCCTTCCTATATAGCTGATCTTACATCTGGGGTGTGATTATTCATACGTGATTTATACAAATCTCCATCTTGTGGTTTTTAAATCCAATCAATGTTGTGGTCACTCACTACCCTCTGCTAGTTCTGCACTGTACAGGCGTATCTATTCAGAATGCTACCTTGTTGACCATGAAAGAAAGCAGAGAAGGGAAATAGATGGGTCACGAGGTGGAGAAAGATGCTCATGTTAGGTGTTTGAGGAGCTGATCCAAAACCCAGTGAAATCAATGTTAGACCATGATCCTATAAATATTTTCGCTTATGCTTAAATTCAATGGATCTACTCACATGCTTAAAGTCAATGGGGCTACTTATCTGTTCAAAGCTGAGCACATGTGGAAGTGTTTGCTGGATCAAGGTCTTAATCTTTCCACCGACTACACTGGGCTTTGAATCACACCTTAGCTGAACTGCACTTTTTGTAGTTGCAAGTACTCATTAAGGTTGCCATCTGTAATTATGTCGGGCACCTAAGCTTTTTATTAACTTTTGTGTAAAAGTAAGCAACAGAAACTAAAACTGAAAACAGACATTTTATAAAAGATCAAACTAAATTATACTCTCTAGATTCAGTTAATCAGAACACACTGCAGCTGTGACAGTGGGTGTTTCTTTCTTCAGGTAAATAAGATTGCCATCCATCATTAACTGTGTTATGCTAAAAGGAGAATCGTTTAATTAACAGGCCTTATATCTCACAGTCTGATCATCTCCATTACTAGGTTAGATTGCTTGCAAGTATTAGACAGGTTTGGCACTTGGATCTCTGGGAATGGAAGTTTGTTATGATATTCTCTCCTGTTATAAATCTTTTCTGGCCCATGAAGTGTGAAAGATTAGAGTCCTTTCTATGAGGAAATTATTGTAATGTACAAGACTTTATAAAAAAAAATCTTAATTCAAAGGTGGAAGACTTACTTCATATGTCTATAGCTAACCTTATATACCGTATAAAAACTGTTTTTTCCAAAAAGCTTTTTTGGCTTTTAACACTGTTCACATTAGTAAATATCAAACCGGTGTCAGCTGATATTTTCTGGTCGGTTATACCAAAATACAATACCACAGTTGTTTTCACTTCAGTAAATTACTGCTTATGTGGACAATAAAACCACAGGTTATTGAAGTATAATAATGGAAGTAAATCCACGTAGCTGATTGACCTCATATGTATCTGACACTTTATTAAATTAATTATCTTTTTAGGTAAGAAATCTCAATCTGTGCTCCCAGTGATATAGAGGAAACTGAAAAAGCAGTCCTTTCTAGTTCATGTTCATACAAATGTGATTAGAGTTTTAGATCCTCCTGGCCAATGTGGTTGCGGATACATGGGGGGAGAGGGGGGGAGTTTGGAAGCAATAGAAGTAAATTACAGTGTGGTCTCCCTTCAGTTTGACGTTTCTAGCTCTATAATTCCTGTTGTTACAACCACAATCTGCTTTTTTGTTGTTATAGGCTAAAGTTGGAGTGAGCAGATTAACTTTTTTTTTTTTGGACCCGTCCACAAATGATTCATGCCAAATCCGCCCAAACCAAATCAGATAAGAAGCTCAGTACATTTTTTCTTTCTGCTGATTCCAAGTAGCAGAACCTGAGAGCTGCAATTATCTTGTGTGTAAAAGGAGGAGTGGTTAAAATAGCAGGTGCAAGAAAGAGAAGGTTGATATTTAAATGTCTAAATTTTTACTGTAGGTGCCCATTCTGTGCTCTGTGTTCCATAAATTAAAATTACAATGTAAGGACCTCCCATAAACACACATCCATCTCAGACACCCTCTGCTCCTTAGGAGACAGAGAAACAAGATGAGCTTTGCAGTATACTCAGGAATTTAACAAACATGAGCTCTGGTGGACCTTCAAAACAGAGAAGCCCTGCCAGCTTTGATGCAATATCTTGTCCCGTTATTAATGATATTGTCCTGAAAACTGATGTCCTAAGGGAGCCTTGGTCTAGGAGAAAAGAAATAAAAAACCAGAGAGTATATACATGTTGCTAAGTCACCCTAATCAATGTGGGTGGGAAATCTGCTTGTACTTAAAAAAAAAAAAAAAAATATCGATCAGGGTCTGTATTCTGAACAGAACTTCAAGAGGTAAAAGGAAGTTTGAATGCAAAATTAGTTTTTATCAAATTAGTTTTAAGGGGTAGGGGACTCGTTGGGACTTAAAAAATATAATTAGATTGGTCAGTCCAGTGGTAGTTCGTAGTGTTGGTAGTGCTCTGCTCTCTATCTTGCAGAAGACAGGAATTTGATTCCTAGTCTTGGGGCCTCCTTTCACAGACTGGCAAGATCTGTATCAGATGGAGGTGCAGAATGTACAGACCCAGGAAGGAAGGGTCTTATGCTAGTTATTAGCGACCCTTTCAATCAATTCATCAGCAGCAGTGGTAATAGCATTTTGAGGGAGTGTCATCCAGTGTTTTTTGGCTTGAAGGGCAATTGCTATGTGTGGCCACAAGAATTAGAGTTTAAACCAAGGAAAATGGGGAATTTCTCAGACTTCTGTTACAGAGCTAGAGTTCCTTTTTGCTGCCTCTGCCAGAAGTCATATGAATCATATCCTCCCTGAAGGCCCTAATTCAACTCCTGTTGAAGTCAATGGAGAGATTCCCCCTGACTTCCATGGAAGATGACTCAAGCTACATATTCCTAAATCCTACCAGCTGTCCAGCCAAAGGGCTCCTAGTGGGAGTGCTGCTGAGTTGCACAATTTGGATGTCTGTGTTCTCTCTAGGGCAGTGGGTCTCAAACTTTTTTCAGGCTGGGATCCCTGTTGGACTCACCTGTGTTGACGCTTGCCCATTCCCGGATTTAGTATTCAATTTGGCTTGCCACAAACCACCACTCCACTAAAACAGTCTACTTTGAAAACTATGGGTGGGTAGTCAGGCCTGGATTAACCAATATGTTCTCTGTGGACCAAACATGGAATGGGCAGCTGGTGTCTAGAGGCCATATCCGGCCCATCAGATGGCCTTAGAAGGCATAGTGCTGCTGAAAGAGTGCTCTGTCGGGTAGTGGTTGATCCTTCCTAGCTACCCTAAGAGCTGTTTGTTTAGAAACTTCCATGCATTTTCTTCGTTTTCCTCATCTTGTGCCCCCTGGTATGCTTTCAGTTGCAACCCACAGTTTGGAAACTGCTGCTGTAGAACAACATTCGGACCAAAAAGTGATATCTTTGCATTATTGTCTGTAGTAAAAACAGCAGAAGTGTACCTGCCAGCCTACCTATGAAACCTGGGTTTAGTCAAAGACATAAATACCACTTGTTTTTGCCCCTCCTTTCCCTCCTGTTTTGTTTGGAATTTAGTGAGTTTTCATCATATATTATACTATCATTCTGAGCTTTTGAAGGCTTGGTTTTGTTTATTTAAATTTATTGTGGTGGCAGAAGGAAAACAAAACGAAGCAATAGATTTTCTTTGTCTTCTTCCTACTGTCAGTTGGGTCTTAGTGGTATTGTTATTCATTTTATGACACGCAATATACCTGACTGAGCTTTAGTTCTTTCTCAATCCACATGTCAAAATTTCAAGCCCACTTTTGTTGGCTTCTATACATTACAGGAGTATAAATGTGCTCTTGTAATACGTATTTTAATATGCTTCTGAGTTTTCGACCCCCCCCCCCCCCCCTTCTGCCAGTCTGTGTTTGTGAGAGCTTTACAGGGGTGAAAAGTGAGCTTTATCTCTGTTGACACAGCTAGTTGTTTCACAGTGTGAGTGCGACAGCTACCCTATGTAGGTCTGATGAAATGCGATTGCAGAGCGCTAATGGATCCCAAAAGAAAATTGTAATAATGAAAGTGGCTGAGGGATCTTTCTTGTGTCAAACTTGCACAAAGTAGTGGGATGCTGTCTCTAATTTGCATGGACTCTCTCCCTTGCTGGCTGTTATCTGTATGGTCACCTTTTGTTTTCTGTATTCTATCTGATTTATTTTTCTGTTGCACAATCTCCTTTGCTTGTTTTCATGCAGCTACCTTTGTTTTTGCCCTTCTATTTTGCTGGTATTTTTAAGAATGAGCTATTTACGTTTTGCTCTTTTTTTCTTTCAAATCAGTGCTCTAAATAAGGATTGTGTCTGCTGTAGCTGTATCTCTTTCTTTGCCTCCATTTGAACTTTTTCCCCACAACTTCCCTTATCTGCATTTTGTATTCATGATCTGTAGAAACAGACATATTGTAACACAAGGACTTCAATGCATTAGACACCAAAGTATAAAGTTTAAACAAGTACCAGTCATTTCAAGACAAAGGCCTTTTCATTTCTGAGCTTTTATAATAATATGGAAAATCTGAATTTTATTTAAATGCAGCTTCTTTTTGTTTCTGGTACCAACTGCTGAACTGAGCAGCTGAAAGTCCTGAGTGTTTGTGACAAAAGTGTTTTTCACCTACGTCTTTCCACAAAGACATTGTAACATTTGTGGATCTAAGGTAAAGCTGGTCCCAGCAGGCAGTTTGATGCTAGAGTCAAGGGAAAGCTAAAGGATTGCACATGAAAGAGAAACACATGAGTCACTGAAAACACTTAAGGCATTGTAAGAAATATTCTCACTAGTTTGCTCTTCCTGTCATCCATAGACTGCAAAGCAGTGTCGAGTAATGCAGAATAATGTTAATTAACATGTAAACCTAAGCACACTATAGTAAGTGTATGTTACCCCCACCAATCAGTGTGTTATACATACCCCTCTCTGCCTGATCCACAGAGCATGCAAGTCTATAAGCCCCCACCCCCTTACAGACCCTGACTCTTTATCTCAAGCCCTAGAAACTCATGCTTTCAGCTCTGAAGGTCCCTGGTTTAAAAATTCCTGCTGTCTGTGAATTGAACTGCCATGAGCCACAGGCGTTCAGGACGCGTTTTCTCTGTGCAGACAAAGTATGGAACTGACTGGTCTATATGTATTACGTGCCACCTTTTGTACCTGCTCTATAGTGGATGTGAGTCTGTTACCACCCCAGCTACCTAGCCTGGCTCTTTAGCTCAAGCTGTAAAGACTGTATGTTAGCTTTGAGTCCCCAGTTGGCTGAGATGTCACCAGGGCTTAGTGAATTTGATGGTGGGAAGAGTCAAGGTTCCAGGACAATTGGAAAAAGTGTCTGTTGTGAACCCCTGCCCTGAGAACAAGAGTTCTTACCACCGTATAACTAGTCCTCCTGCTGCAGCTGCCCAAGATGGCTACAGACTGACCTGCTGTTTGTTGATAATTTGGAAAACTTGGTTGATCTTTCTGCATACAGAGTCACAGAAGCTGAAAACTCAGCATGATATTTAGAACTGTTTCTTCCTGCTCTCCCCCTCCCCCTTATAGACTCCAACTAAAAATCAGCATGTACAATGAACTTGATGTGTTTTTTCTATAAAGAAACCACATTTCCCCCTCTCTGTGTTGTGTTATATAGTTGGTGTTAGAGGTTATTTACCATTCTGACTCAGGAGTCTTATTAATCCTGTAGATTTTTTTTCGTAGTAGTATATAACTGTTGTGAGCTGCAAAACTGTAAAACATGGGGCAACATGCTAGACCAGAATTTGAATAAAACCCAAGAGGGTTGTGTGATTAAACTGCATCTCCGCTATATAAATACTCATTCGGGCTTTTAAATGAATTTGCTTTGACTGTGTTCACACCACTTTGAGGTTACTTTCTGTGAATATGAATATTCAAACAAATCAGTAGATTGCCTGGCAGCATTATGGGCCAAAACAGTGAAGTATTGGAGGATATTTGAAGAAAGCAAACTTCAAATTTGTACCCACAAGTATTTGCACAGAAGCTTTGATTCTAAGAGCTAGTCTCATTGAAGTAGGATGTCAAAATCTATCATGTGACCTGTCTCTAATAAAAAAAAAAAGTTTGATTTTTAGAATAATTACAATGGACTGCTCATGAGCAAGCTACAGACTAAGAATTATTTGCAGAAATAATTTGGCAGATGTCAAACTAGAGATAAGATAGGATCTGTTGTAGACACTGGACAGTTGATGAGCAGCAAAATATGGAAAATCAGTCAGATTAATTACTAACTACTAACTATTTGCCGTTCTCTAGCGGGCACAACATTAAGTCAGAGACAGGTCAAAAGTCTTCACTGGGCTTTTCCAGCTCTTACCTTTTAGAGTGCCAAACCTCTCATTTATTTTTCAGATCATGAATCTTACTGCCTTCTGTCTTGGCGTGAACTCACATGTTGTATCTCTACAGAATGCAAGCTCACACGAGCCAAGACTCATGTTGTCAGTTTCAAAATTAAGATAGAAAATTTTGATTTAGTTTAGTTAACTTCAGAAATACAAACATCAAGAAGGCAAACCAATATCAGCATACTACATCATTGCTATGTTGTGTTTAGGGTTGTAAAGCCAACTTTAACATTAAACACCAAGATGGGCATCTGTTTCATTTTAGCTCTAGTGGCCAAGAATTATCACAAACTACTGTACTTCTGATACATAGTCAGATAATGTAGGGAAAAGAAAGATTAGCCAAGAAGGCCACTCCTAACATGTGACTCTTCCCCCCAGTGAAATTTCTCTGTGGATCAGTGGGTATGGTTTAGGATGTTTATAGAGAGTTTAAACCATGGTTTGAAAGAGAATTCTTTTGAATACAGACAGTAATTTTATAATTAGCTCTTAAAATTACAGTGTAGTGAAAAGTCGAGGAACATTAAAGATCACAAACCTTAAGCATCTGTCTTACATTTTGACTGTTCTAAGTCTCATTGCTTCTTGCTCCCCTCAAAAACGAAGTGATAAAGATGGTGTGTTTTGAGTTAGTGAGAGATTTATTTAGGAGAGTAAAGTAAGGATGATTAAAAGTGGCCACCAATCTGAGCAGATGCCTCACTCGATCCTTAAAGGAGAGAGAGTTATTTTTGCATAGAATCAAAACAGAGTATGTGTAGTACTGGTGGAATTCCCATTTTGGTGGTGATTACCATTAATGATCACAGTTGTAAAGAGACCCTCAGTTTTGAACATCCTTGACAAGATGTTTTTTGTATAGGCATTGATTAAAGTGTAGCACTTCATCGCTTTCTATAGAATCAGCCAGGGTTCCTGCCAAGAGGTGCACACTATGCATGATCAATCAGGATTTGTTGTCAGAGGAAATAATGGAGTTTGAAGATTCCTTTGTGGAGTCATGAAGTTTGAGCTGTGATAGAGAACTTTGGCTATGTTTCCTATATTGTAACAACTTTGGCTATGGCCTCTCTTCAGGGTATCCCTCTGTAAACTTGTGCTGGAAACCCAAAAAGGGACAGAAGATGACAGAAGGACTAGAGCTATTTTGCTCAGTCACTACATTTCCTCTTTTTCATTTCCTCTAACTTCACTCATCCCTCAGGGGATAAGATTGTAACTGCTTACAAAGTGACAGGTGTGTAATGAGAAGCCAGTATTTTTACCATCCAAGTATTCCAAAATCACTAGGCCTTGTTTACACAGTTTTTGCACTGATGTTTAGTAAATCAGTTTAGAAAACCAATTTGAGTTAAATGAGTGCAATCCTCCAGCCCCTCTGGAGGCACTTTAAATCAGTTCAGCTTAATTCGGTTGCAAACCAACATAGGATCGTGCTAATCTGATTTAAAATATTTTTAAATTGAGGTGTGTCCACACACATAATTGCACTTGTTTAACTAAAATGACTTAATCACGCCTTTAGTTAGATCAGGCCTTATCACACTCCGTCTTCCAGAGTACATGTATGCCAACACTGAGTAACCTACCGCATGAATAGTTGGAAGCAATATGTAGCTGCATCTTAACATTTTCTTGGGTGGAGCTGCAGAAAAGTATGTATTTTCAGAGACGACCCATGAACTCAAAAAGGGGCAAACTTTAAGGTAATTCAGCATCATAATGAATATTTCTCCAACTGCAGTGGTGACAAAACCCAAGAAAAGCCAGGAATTTCAAATTTACAGTAAATTTCCTTAAGTGCTGCTGCAGAAACGGAAAAAGAGTTTTCTTTTAAAACAACTCTACCCTTGAGAGAGAAGCATTGTGACTATCACACAATAAAACGTAGTCTCTAGTATAATCTTTAATTAATATGCCTGATCAGATATTTTATTTTCCTTTTAACCTATGCTAAGTGTATAAACTTAGCTCTTCATTGAAAGAGTTTACTTTCTTGAAACACTTTTTAACAGTGAATGAGGTGATGTCTAGTGTCAGTTTCTTACCCTGCAATGTAGTTGTTTGCATAGTTTGTGGATTCATTCTGGGGAGGTTGTCACAAAAATCCATCTAAATGAATAGGCTGTCAGCGAAAGATCTTTCAGCAGCATCTCATTGTATCAGTACAGACCATAGCATTTACCCTCTGTCAGCAAAAACACTGTTCTCTAGTGTATAGCTCTATCACACCAAATCCTTGGTTTCATGGAGGTGTCAGCATGGGATCCCATGATTCCACAAGAGTCTGCCAGAGCACTAAGGGCGGAGGGTGTGGGGGACACTGTTGGTTTTTCTTTCTCACAGGAATGGGAATTATGTCTTGCAAAACAGCTTTTGAAGTGCTCATTCTAGAACAGGGGTCGGCAACCTTTCAGAAGTGGTGTGCCGAGTCTTCATTTATTCACTTTAATTTAAGGTTTCGCGTGCCAGTAATACATTTTAACGTTTTTAGAAGGTCTCTTTCTCGAAGTCTATAATATATAACTAAACTGTTGTTGTTTGAAAAGTAAATAAGGTTTTTAAAATGTTTAAGAAGCTTCATTTAAAATTAAATTAAAATGCAGAGCCCCCCGGACCGGTGGCCAGGACCTGGGCAGTGTGAGTGCCACTGAAAATCAGCTCGCGTGCCGAAGGCGGCACGCATGCCATAGGTTGCCCACCCCTGTTCTAGAACATGTAATAGAATATGCCTGAGTTCTAAGAGGGAACCTGTTACTTGCATCTACAGTCTTCATGAATTTGGGGATATTAAATAATTAAACTAAGGAGGCACAAAAGTGCTGAAATGCAATAGAAGTTTGAACAGCTGAAATGGTGAGCATTTCATGGCACCTGTGATTAGAGTACACTGAACTCATTACAAAAGCAGACTGTCTCTGAGGCCACCTACGTTATCCTGGGGAAAGGGAGCGCCACATTAATTATATCTCTCTTCAGACAAAGGCTTGTGTAATTTGCAAAATCTGCATCCAAATCATGCAAGTTTATCATCTCTCAAGTATCTGGTCAGGATCAGGATTTGATTGAGGGCAAATTGGCTGAGACTCAACGCAGAACAGGCTCAGGTTGGTTGCAAAAAAACAAAAGAAATAGAGAGACTTGCTTCCTAGATTAATGCCTTTTGTTGCTCAAGTTTGCAACCTACAGGTTTTATTAAATCCTGAGATTCTGGAGATCCAGCTAGCAACAACGGTGTGGTGTATTTCACATCATCTTCACTTGGCCAAATAATTTTTCTTTTCTTGAAGATAAGACCTCATCATAGTACTCAGTGCCTTTTGTCACTTTGTCAGATTAGTGTAATGTGCTCTCCATAGGGTTACCAATTTTGGTTGGATGTATTCCTAGAGGATTCATCAGAGGACGGGTAACCGGAGGGGTAGGGGGGGTTGGATAGGCGTGGGAGTCCTGGGCGGCCTGTCGGGGCAGGGGGATAGGGGTCGGGGCAGTCAGGGGACAGGGAACGGGGGGGGGGGGTTGGATGGGTCAGGGGTTCTGAGGAGGGCAGTCAGGGGGCGGAATGTGGGAGGGCAGGGGCACATAGTTTGGGGAGACACAGCCTTCCCTACCTGGCTTTCCATACAGTTTTGCAACCCCGATGTGGCCCTCGGACCAAAAAGTTTGCCCACCCCTGCATTAGCCTGTGATTAATAAAAACCCTCATCTGGCACTTACTTCCAGGAAACTCCCTGGGTCGTCTTAATCCCTTGTTCCTCCCTTGAGACACTAGAGGAAAGTCTTCATGGGTCTTGCCCCTTTACCAGGGCCTACCAGAGGGCTAGCTCAACTCCTGTAGCTTCCTGGTGGTTCCTTTTCCCAAATAGAGGAGAGTCCCCATCTCCTGTCTTCTGGGTCTCCTCCTTCCAGAACAGGAGAGAGACACCCCACCCTTCCTTTACAGGGACCATCCAGTCTGAATCCAGCTGGGTCTAATGCTTAATTAGCTGTCTCCTCTCCAGGTGCCACAGAATGGCCTGATTGGGCCCTCAGTCTCCCTTTTTGCCGTTTATTTGCCAGGATTGGGCATATGCCACATCATAGTTACCCAGGCCTAATGTCTCACTAGGAGGAAATCTGTGATTATTGGTATCTCTTCCTGTTACTGCCTGAAGATCATGCGAGAGCTGGAAACGTGAGTTGGCTTTACCTGTAGAAAGGTCTGAAATGAGTGTTTGGTACTAAAAGAAAATAAATTTAGTTGAACTAGCAAATAAACTGTGGCTTTCAACTGCTAGCGGGCAGAGTCAACTCTAGCGTCCTGAACTTATAGGGAACTTAATTGAGAACTTGAATTCCCAGATTGAAATAATTTTTCCTCTTATTTATGAATATTCCCAGCATTTATCAGCTGACTTCCCCGGAGCCATGTTATGATTCTCAGGTTTTTGTTCCCCAGTGCCAAGCCACCCTGAATGTTCATTAACAAATAAAAGCCCTGCACAGCCCAAGAGCTTGGCCAGCAATGTCCCCAGCCACCTTGTTATCATTTGAAATAATAGTATGACTTGCACAGCTTTTCCAAGCAAGCTAAATAATTTATGTTCGGGGAGCTGAGCCAGCTGGTCCTGCTTCCAAAGGAAACACTGTGTGTTTGCCTGCCTTGCCTATAAAACAAAAGGGAAAAAGTTTGGCTCATATTTGCTAGGCTACCCCACAGGGGCTTTGAAAGAATATTTGTTTTAAAAGGAGGGTAGTATTAGGGGCTTGTTTCCATAATTGGCGCTCTTCTTCTGGATCCATTACTACAGAACCTTGGGTGCCTTTCTCCTGCAAGCACATGCCTTTCAGAGGAACCTTTCCTCCACCACCCCATCCTCCTCCTCACCTTAGGATTCAGGGAGAAGCCGGGAGTAAACACAGAGCTGCTGGTATGTGTTTCTGATTAAAAAAAAAAAAAAAAAAAAAAAATTAGCCTCTGTGCTTTGAAGCAAACCTCTGTGGGTACTGATGAATGAACATCTGGTAAGAATTAAGCATTACTCACTGCAATAAAAAAAAAATCCAAGGTGGCTGGCAGCTCATGAGATGGATGATAAAGGGCGGTTACACTCTGCAAACCACATTGAGCTCTGCTTCCCCTCCCCCCACCACAAGCCTTGCTTGCATAGAACTAAGTCACTATTGTCTCTGGTCCTCAGGATTTCTCACTATTTGAGTGGTTTCCCTGCCCCAATTAACTGTGAGCTCTCCTCTGGGCTGACGGTGCCACTTTTTAGGCTGTGTAGGAATGCACTTTAGAATATTGGCTAGGATTTTCCAGAGCGACTAGTGATTCTGTGTAATTTTTTTCCCCAAATTTTTTTGGGTGCTCAGTTTGAGATGCATGTTAGCAGCCTGATATTCAGAGGTTGGGTTCTTAGCACTCCCTGAAAATCAGAATGCCTCAAATTGGGCACCCAAAATCAATAGGCACATCTGAAAAATATTGGCCTTTTTACTTTAATGCAGCCACGGTTGCTCAAGATAGTTAAACCACCAGCTGGTGTTCAGTTTCTTGCAATTTTGTGCATATAAATTTTTGGTTGAAAACCTTTTTTGTGTGGTTAGGCCCAACTTTTCAAATCCGAATGCTACAGTCTACACCTACTATGTTTAGGTAACTGTGTCCTGTTAACAATTAACTTTGTGAACTTACTGGCATTGCAAAGAAAACTGTGGGCCTGTACCTTTTAAAGAATTTTAGAGTGTCTTTGTGAAAACATCATAAAATTTCAGTAAAATACAGAGTAATAGCTGTGGAAACCAAGTAGATACAAATCATATGTTGACAGCGGTCAAGTGTCGTCAGCAGGTGACTAGAGTGGGGGTGCAGGAATGTTCGCTGGCTGATTTCCATAGCTGTTAAATCTAATGTTTGGATCTGGGGGTTGCTTTAGTCATATAGAGTTAGAGACCATTTATTAAAAATAACAAAAAACATTGGTCTAGACCCACAATATGGAAATAGTCAGATCAAGGGTTTTGCTTTGGGCCACCTTTTCAGGAGAAGAGATTCCTTCCAATGGAGATGGAAATTTTGAGATTTACTGTTCGCTGCTTCTGGTTGTTAGAGGAGTTCCTTGGGCTGAAGTGCTAATATGGTCCTGTATTTCCAGACTCTCACCTATAGGTAAAGTGGACTGAAGCCATTTTGTTGGTGAAAGTAAGAAGAGGAGAGCCAGAGAAAGCAAACTCGTAGCTTATTGATAGGTTTCAGATTAAAATTTTAACAGAAACATAATGTTTCTCTGATGCATTTCTTACTAAATGACCAAGAGACAAAAACAATATAAGCCTGTGAACCTGCGAGGACTTGCACTCATGCCTTACCTTAAGCTAGTAAAATCGGTGTGAGTACTTCACTGCTTACAACTAAGCATGCATGAAAGTCTTTGCAAGATCAGGGCATATATCTGTAATTTTCACAGGTGGAAAACATTTTTCTGTTGGGGGAACAAAATCTGTTACTGGATGAGAGACTGGGATATTTAGTACCAATAGATCTTTTTGTGTTAACAGAAGTACATACCAGTTCCCCTACAAGATTACAACTTGTTTCCTGTTTCAGGAATGCAGCCTTATTGAGGTTACAGTGTCACATAGCAAGGTTCATTCCCAGAGGCAGGGCACTGACAGGTCCGAGCTGACCTTTGGGTAAATGTCTGAGTAGTTGCTATAATTTCAAATGCAATAGAGCCCCAAGTGTGCTAAATGGTTACCAAACATGGAAAAGTTTACTTTAGAAAATGTCTTTGAAATAGACCGGTCTCGGTCTCTCTGGTCTTTCTCCCCTTCCACTAGTTTTTTTGACCAATTTAAATAAATTGACCTTTGGTGTTCAGATAGATGGGAATAAAGTGATGTCTGAAATGTCATGAAAACCACTAAGGCGCCTCTAGAGATCTCTGTGCTGTTTTTATCTTTCCTTTTATCTTGAATTTTGTTCTCATGTGCTTTGATCAAAGACGATTTAAAAAATGTGTGTGTTTGTTTTTTAATGTGTGAGTGGTCACTAAAAGTGTATAGATTCACAGCATGTAAGGCTTTCTCAACTGCTTTTGATATGTGACTATCAAAACAGACAGACAAAAAAGCTCTCAAACAAACCAATTAAATATACCTAGCTCTCATATAGCGTTTTTCATCAGTAGAGCGCAAAAGAGAAGCGTATCATTTTTACAGATGGGGAAACTGAGGCACAGAGAGGGGACGTGATTTGCCCTCAGTGGCAGAGCTGGAATAGAACCCAGGTCTGCTTAGTCCCAGTTCTGTGTTCAGTATTAGTGCATCCCTCCCCTTTGGCATCCAAGCTGTCACAGTAGGGTGTATGTAGGGTCTAGTATTTGAGTGCATTTGTATTTTTTCACCAGCTTCTTAATATCTCATGAAACCATTTGTGGAGCTTTAAAATGTGAGACGTGATTTTTTTTTTTTTTCTTGAAGCATTTTCAGTTCCTTTTGGATACTGAATACCCTGAGAAGACCAGCTTCCATATTGGTTTTGACTACATAATTAGCTCCAGGGGGTATTGACAGAGCCAGTTTATAAAAACCAAAAAACCAAAAATACACCAAATCAACAAATGTAAATAGAGAGCTATTTAGCTTTATTTGTGCATCAGCTTTGTTTGCTTAATATGCAGATCTCTTCTGAATAAAAGTACACTGTCTTGTCTACTCTGGGATTTCAGCACTAGGGATTCAAACTGAGGCAGCTACAGCAGTTGGTGCAATCCCAGCATCAGCAAGGCCTTAGTGAGAACAAGAGAATGCCCTGCTAGGACTGGGTACACAAGGGTGTAAGTGGAAGTTTTTCTACATCCCCTAAAACAGTGGTTTCCCACTTATGTTCTGTGGACACCTGCAGACTATGCCTAAGATTTCCAAAGAGATCTGCAAATGAAAAAAAGGTTGAAAGCCACTGCCCTAAAACCTTCCTATTTTCTACTGCACTGCTCTGCACAGCCTGTAATTCATACCCACAAAATGGTGCTCTTTCTCCTTTACTTTCTTAGCAAAGGACTCAATAACGGAGCCACTGCCATCAATATTGTTAGGCCTTTACTGAATAGACCCAATGTTTTCTAGCATGCTACGTAGCATTATCATAAACAATTAAAATTAAATTACACTTGTCAAATGCGTGGCAAACAATTGATGATGCATTAGCCTTCATTTTAAAATTGTGTTTATTCACTTACTCATTCAGTCGTTCACAACAGATTTCCTGTATGCTCGGGTGAGTTGGCAAAGTTTGCCGCACATGCTGTGGGACCACGCTGAATGTGGTGGAAAGGAAAATGCAGCTGGGGAGAAGGGGTACTGTCTCTTTGTGATTCTGCAAGGCGATGGTTCCTAATAGCTGAGCGTTTTGATGCAGTCAGAGAACAGTATTGCTGGTTCATCTTGCTTTTAAAACAAGGGCAGGGGAACGGATATGGATATTCTAAGAAAACGTAACAGGAAATGGCTGTGCAAATTACTTTGCAACTTGCCTGTTAGCCCCTCTACAGTAACCATTAGTTTTCTTGGTGAACAGTGAAGTGAGATATAATTAAATCAACGAGAATGGACAGGAAAGCAGAAGGTAGACAAGCAATCAATCAGCAAGAATCAGATATTTTTTAAGCAGGCCAAGTAATTTTGAGTATTTTTTTCCCCCTTTAAGGTACCCTGTCAAGATTGACAGGCCCAATAATGAAACATAAAAATCTTCATCCTGATTCTGAAATCTCCATTGGCTCTCTCCAGAGAGCAGGCTGAGACGCCAATGAAATGAGGTCTAATCTTGGTGACCCATCTCCACCAGCTCCCCTGTGAGTCACTGGTAAAGCTTTCTGCAGCAGCAGGTGTCTGCCCTGCCATCTGTGTTGCGTGCATAGGAAGCAGAACTGCCAAATTTCAGCCACAGTCTGGCAGGAGACTTCCTCTGGGTGACGCTGGAGACTGAATGGGACTGGAGAGAATTTCCCACAATCCTTCCTCACCTTCCAGCCCTGCTAGCAGCATGGGAGAGTTGCTTACTGCCAACACATTCTCTTTCCCCGGCCGCTGGGCACTCCCCGCTCTTCCTGATGCACACAGCCAGGATGAGGAGCAGAGAAGAATTGGGGGTTGTATGAGTTGAACCTCATCATCCCCTGATTAGTTTTTGGCTTCCTGCTCTGGACTTGTGGTTTCTGGCAGACAAGGACTCCTCGTTGTTTTTGCTGATACAGACTAACACGGCTACCCCTCTGAAACCTGAAGGAGAGCAATAGATGGAGGGTATCGTTTAGGACAGGCATGCGGCCCGCGAGCTCCTCACGGCCCCCCCGCCCTCCCCCAACGTTTACCTAGAGCGGCTCCCTGCCTGCCCTGCCCCCGCGCCGGGAATCGGCTGGAACCTGGGGGAGGAGGGGCGCAGGGGTGAGTGTGGCTGTTGCTTCAGGCACCGCCCCCAGCAGTTCCCATTGGCCGGGAATGGGGAACTGTGGCCAATGGGAGCTGCTGGGGGCGGTGCCTGAAGCAACAGTCACACAGACCCCTGCGCCCTTCCTTCCCCAGGTTCCAGCCGCTTCCCAGTGCGGTGTGGTGGCCCGGCAGGCAGGCAAGCAGGGAGCCTGCCCTGCCCCCGG